>JARQTI010000810.1:135978-316057 GCA_030142655.1 Trachelus tabidus | reverse complement strand
TCTCTCTCTCTCTCTCTCTCTCTCTCTCTCTCTCTCTCTCTCTCTCTCTCTCTCTCTCTCTCTCTCTCTCTCACTCGTATACACTCAGGGAGTTTATTTCTCTTACAGCCTCGCAGCCCCCTGCTTCTTCCCAACCTTATTTATCCTCCTGGTCGCATCCCCTTCTCTCATCTTATCTCGCCGCCTCGACAATTGCCAATGAATTTGTTACCCCACAACGCCTATTCTAGAGTCACGTCCTCTACGCCCCTTTAAGCTCCCCAGTGACGGAGGCCTTCCTTTTCTTACCCCGGTATATGGGTTGCGCGAGGTTGCACACCCTTATAAATTAGCACGATGCATTTATTCAGTGTCGATGAACAGGTGCGTCCTTGATGGACCAGACCCATTGATCTCCATGAATTATCCCGGATCCGATGATCCCGTGCAAAATTTTTACAAGCATCCGGTCACTTCTTTTTTTGGCAAAAAATTTACGCAATCCGTACGTATGTATCTACGTCATATAGATATTTTGAAAGAAACGTAACATGATCCAGGTGACTGTCGTGGGGCCTCTACCAGTCTCACGACTTTGTTAGAACTCGCGCGCGTCCTACTGTCACACTCTGACCAGATGATAACAATAAAAGAGATGAAAGACTTGGCGGTCCATCCTTCAGAACTTTTATAGCCCAGCGCGTAAGGCGGGTTCGGCACTTCTCGTTGGGCCGTTCGAGCTTCAAGAAGCTCGCCTATCGGGTGATAAAATGAGAACCAGGCTTTAGGGTGGCTACGACGTCGAGCCGAGTACAGCTTTCGTCTTTACGTTTGAGCGCGTGGTGAGCCGGAAAAACGATCTTAAGAAACGATGCCTGACGATTGCCGTACAGCGAGCGCGACGGTTAGCTTTGACAGTGGCGCTGGGTGTCAGCGGTGAATTTCAGAACTACGTAAAAGACGCTAGAAAACGTGACGAGCCGGAGGCCGAGTGACGTGTCCGATAGGTCGGGTTTACCTATTTCGCAAGAAAACAGTAGAGGCCTCTCGAGTTCATCCCCACCCCGGAATCTCCCTCTCACCGCTAATGGCTTCATTAATTAGTTTCGTTTCGTTGAGCGAGACTCGAAATCTCGTCGCTGCACGGGGAATTAAGTGAAATAATTAGACAAATTAGGGCAGCCTCGGGGGCGGCATCTCACGGAATCATTTGTCATTAGGATCCGCTATTAATTCCTCGTTAATTCCTCCTTTCCTCGTCAAGCAAGATAAACGAGTAGCGAGGCCCAAGTAGCAGCAGCACTGCCTGTATACGTATATACATTACGGCCAGCAGTAATACCAGGGACAAGGCTGCTGTCGCGCATTGAGTACACCTCTTTCTCACATTCCCTTTCGCCATTCCCTATTCCCGACTAATCTCCCCTTCGGCTTACACTCGACCGACTACGGAAACGGCCGTAAAGATCGGCTGAATTTTAATTAGCTGAACAAATTTTTCCCAAAAAAAATTATTACCCGTAGACCCTCGGTCAATCACGAGCGACTCCACGAGCAATGTTAATATACACCAGGGCCGTAGTATGCACAAGGTGGTTATTACGGCATCGATGCAACGTGATGCACTGTTTATGTTAGGCTTGAAGAAAACTGAGCGTCCTCAAACATGGCGTCGAGTGCCTCTCGACGGGATGCCCGATACTTTGAGGACCATCGTAATATCGTACGAGCGGGTTTCTATATGGCCACTCGAGGAGGCCTTGATGTTTTGCCGGTATCCTCGTGGTGAAGATCTTAAAAACAAAAAATACAAACAAGAACATCTTCCCCGCTATAACCCAAGCGTGTACTGTATGCATGGGCTTTTCGCTGTTTACATATTAATTTCTCCCGGCACTTGCGAAGTGTCAGATATAAAATATTTTTTTTTAACAAAAAATCTTTTTCGAAAATTTCCCAAAAAATTATTTTTCCTCCTACCCCCTCCCGCCGAACAGTCGACCGATTTATCCAGCCGTCTTTGCCGTGCGCCAGATGCACTCGACAATTCCGAAGGAACTCATAGGCTAGAGTCTTGATGTGGCGAGACTAACCGATGCACGGCTCGTTGCCGCTGTCACCACAGCTCTGGCTCACTCGTTCCTCCCGTATAAACCATAGGGAGATCCGAGTCCCTCGACGACGACCCCATAAGCCACAAGGGCCCGTCGCCCCGTTGAGAGTCCCGCTTAAGGCGACAGACCCGAGCCCGCTCTATTTATTAAGTGAGTGGCGTCGACAGTTATGGACGCGAATAAAGGGTCATTCATGCCGTTTTCACGGAAGCTGCAAGCGAGTGTACAATGGACGAGGAAGAAGATGAGCTTGAGATGATAATTAAGATAACTTGCAGGTAGATATTAAGAGAGTAGGAGGTAGGTGGGGGGCAGAGACTAGACGAGGTACAGTGATCAACCTAAGGCAGACGTCGCGACGTCCGTGTCCACCCTTTCCTGATCGGCAGTTTGTCATCCGTCAAGAAGACGGCGTCCCGGACGCGCGAGGGTTGCACCTGCCGTCGGGACGTCACTGGCCCGTCCAAAGATAAACGGAGAGTTTAAGTAGGGAGCATTAATTATCTATCCGGGAGCTGCTAGCTTCGCGTAAGTCATAAAGAAGCCCAGCTACTCTCTGCTCCTCTCTTCTCTATACTGATGTTGTACGTGTGTGTACACACATGTATATACACATATATATATACACACGCATATTCACCGATTCTACGGAACTTCTCCCGCCCTGCCGATTTAACTCCGTATAAATTTCGAGCAGCCAGCACGGACATCGCGACGTACCTACGCGCCTGTGTTATTATTAGGGTCGCGGGCCACAAATAATGTCTGCTCGGCGTAACGCGCCGCGCCGAGTCGCGGGATCATCCCCGGCTTACCAGAAATCTATTTGTGTTTACCGAATGCACGTATAAAACTAATTTACACACCCCCGCGCTCTGTCGCGCTCCATTAGCCGCGTCGTCTTTGAGCTCGGTCGGCAATGCAGATACCCACGGTCGGTATACCGACGTAATTTCTCACCTCCGTCAGAATACACAGCAAAGAGACGACCGAGGGCAATAAAGCAGGATAGAATTATTTTAATGCACGAAGAGCGTACAATCCGAATGAAAAGTAATCGTGGGTAGCTCGGGACCTCTCCACCGGAAGTCAAGGCCCCGAGTCTAACCCGATAAAATTAATTCGACGACCCGGCGTCACTCTCACGGACTCCCCCAAGGGAGACACCCGGTTCCCCGTAGGAACTCGAAATATCCAGGAAGTACAAGAGCCGAAAAACGATCTCTGCGCGGTCCACGAGCGGAGTCAGGATGGCTCACCGAATTAAGGAAGAGAAACACCAGGTGCCCCGGGGGTTTGTTAACATCTACGGGCCACACAAGACACGCCGGGTATGTCTTCCCTGCCGCAGGCGCAAAAAAAGCCAGTAGGCATCCGCGCCGGCTCATTAACTGTGGCTGCCTTTAAATTGCTCTCCCAGCGAGCGTATTCGGCTAGCTACTTCTAGGGGCCAACCGGGATAGTATTTACGCACGACGCATGGCCTCCCAATGTTTCACCCGGTTGACGCTCTTACCGGTCGCCTCCGTTTAGCTTTAGATTTCGTGGATATGATAGTTTGGCATTTCTGGAACGCGAGCAGGAGTCTCCGGAGCAGTGGTTAATTAAATAACCGAATAGTATCCGGAAGACGCATTGTCCCTCCGTCTGGACCGAACAGCCACCTACAGAGATCCCTATGCACTTTCAGGATACGTTTGCCAGTGCCGTACGATCATGGTAGCATCCCGGACAGGTTTAACCATAGACTCTCGATACCGAGTCTCTTCGGTGAATCACGAACAAAAATGGCATCCACGTGTGTACTTGGGGAATCGGTTCCAGGTAGTATGAACTAGTGCGAGAGAGAGAGAGCACGAGAGCATACATGGATATAGGGGGTACAGAGTATAGAAGGATTGCGAGGGAGCGAGGGGGGTCAGGGGTACGGGGGAGACTGACTAGTTTACTGCACCTCGACCAAATCGTAAATATGACTGTGCCATCGGTAGAGGATCAAGATACGCCGGTGCATAAGTTATTATTGGCCTATGGCACAGAGACGGGGGAGGACGGAGGTGGAGGAGAGAAGCAGATAGAGTAACATTTTCTTTTTTTGTTAAAAGGTCATATTCCTGATTTATGGGCCAGGAATGAGTCCCAGGTAGATATTTCATGCGGAAGAATCGTACGGATGATTTCTGTGACGTGGTAGCTACGGCGTTTACGCTAACGGTACCGATCTACATTCGTAGGCGCTTTATCTGTCGTACGGTCAGGAGCGTAGCTTGTAAAACGTTAAATCAATCCTTGTGATCTTGATCGTGGACTCGAAGGCGCCGAATATTGTTTTCGGTCTATCTCGTGGACGCGAGCGTCATCGCGCATGCGCGACTTTGATGTAGCGCTGGTTGCTAACGGTTTATCGGTATACGATATAAATATATATAGATATACAGAGCTAAATGTATATTGCAGAACGTCACAATCAGCATGTGTATATAGATATATATAGGTGCACAAGAGATCGCAATCGGCAGAGTGACGAAACCAAGCACCGATCCCCTCGGAGTTGATTCCTCGAGGCTAGGAGTATCAAGGCGACGACGCATCGGAGCGACACGAGTATCCCGTGGTATAACGAAACTCGCAATTTGGTAAGTAAATCGCGTGACAGCGTATACAGTCCCCTCGCGAAAATAAGCGGAAGGATGCGGAATTTAGTAATTGGCAGCAGAAGGCGCCTCCGGGCCGATGTCCTCGATTGATAATCGTTGCGTTAACGATCGGGTTACGCGTTGCCGCACCCTGCGCTCGGTAAGTTTTTTCTTTCAGGCAAGACTCGCATTCGGCGATGCAATTTCTAGGGGTACGAAGAAGTCACGTGGTATCGATGGTGGACAGTGTAATATGTGGACAGTGTGTGTATATATATATATTTGCATATATGTACTCGCTATACGGTAGATCATAGCATGTAGCCGTAGCGTACAGTATCATATAGCCATATAATAATTTACTTATATTGTTAAACTAAGCGTAACGAATGAATAGTACAGCCGGGGCTCACTTTATTTTTCCCCTAATGGGAGCCACTTTATGGGCCTCGTGTAGGGAATCGGCAAGACTAACGACTGTATAAAAGGGAGACGTCGTCCCGCTGCGCGCATAAGAGGAATCGCGGCGCTTCGTCGGAATCGCAGGGACGTATGCTTATGGGATAATAAGGCCCTGTCGCTGGGCTGAGGACGCGGCCAGAAGGCTCTTAAGCGAGTCCCGGCAGTATTACGGCTGCCGGTTATCACTGCACAAAAGTGCAGTGCTGCTGCTTGAGCCGCCGGTTGCAATCTGCACCGGCGTCTTAATCGTCGGGCGTGTACGAGTGGGCCGCGGGCGCCGTCGCGACGCCGGTAGAATGAAAATATTCGGACAGGTGGTAGGTGGTTGATCGCTGAGAGAAATACCTGAGACACGTTCGGGGTCATTAAGGTAATCGCATTAGGCGATATTCTAAAGGCTTAAGGTATGGACAGTTGTTGTTTAGTAGTTAAGGAGCTGAAGAGACTTGGGCTATGACGATTCGTCAGGAACGATTAGGGGGAAAATGCTGATAGTATCGATCGGGTCGAGCTGATTATTTAGGGAGTTGGGTTAGGTTGGTGTTACTGACGATTGATACTTTGTGGTACTTAGAAAAGTAGTGAGATTGAAAAAAATGTATTCTTAAAAATGTGTACTTCGATTGGGAATGTGATTTTTTTCTTTATTTATTGGCATTTCGTATTTTCCAGGCAGGTTTTTTTTTGATTTTGGAAAATTGAGAGGAAGAATAGGGAAGACCGGGTTGCCTACCTGCATTTGCTATTCTGGTACTTTATTGGTACCAATGGGCACAGTGGAGGTGCAATGTTGGACATGTGTGAAACACATTGTAGGTACGTAAGGGCGGGTCCATGAAAGTCCTATAAGCATTGGCGTCGCACGTAAAGTTGCGTGTAGTGTCATGCGGCGGGCAGGCTGGCATGTTTTGATACAAATTAAAGCGGGGTAGTCTCGGGTTTTTGGGGTGTTAAGGGGGCGCCACGGCACCATCGCGGATATATATTTTACTTGGGAATGATTTGTTAAACGTCGTTAGGATAATGTCTGACAGCCGCCAGGGAGCGAGTGCCAAACCTGGAAACGATTTATAACGTCGGGTAGAAAGAAAGAGAGAGAGAGAGGAGAGGAAAAAAAAGGAAGAGAGAGAGAGAGCGAGAGCCAGAGTACCCGGACTTCTCCAATTCGTAAGAAGATACCTCTCCTTCGACTTGCATCCTCTTCCTTTTTCTCAATTTTTTTTTCCTTCTTTCCCTTCGGGGTTACCTAACGCGGTCCGGTTTAAGTTACTCGTGAAATCGTTCAAACTCCAATTACGGGTCCACGGAGAGATGCTGGGATACACAGGATCGAGATGCAGATGATTCTTTTTTGCAGTGATTTTAATAAGAGTTAAGTGAGAAAGGAAAAAAAAACAAACTCGAGTATACATGGGAATAGGGATGCTGGGCGAGATTGTTACAGAGCGGATGGACCAGGGAAAGGAAGTCGTGGCTATATGTAAGTTCCGAGGGTGGAGCAGAACGACGCCAGAGAGGCGTCGAGGCGTCCTGTGGCGTGTTGCAGCCTATCAATCATGGTCTCGTTGATTGGTCACCGCTGGACCACTTCAGCTTCCCGGTATACGGATAAATGGCAAAGCTTCTCAGGTCATCCCGTATTCCCTGGAGTTCCTGTGTCCACTCGTGTTCTCACATATCGTCTGTCCTTCGGGATCTACCAGTAACCGGAGACCGAAGTAGGCTGGCCGACTGGCGTGTGGTCAGTGTTTGGTGTGACAGGGAGTATCCTCTGACCTGACCTCTTTTGTCTCCTTACACTGTCCCCATTTCAGACTCTGCCACAGTGCCTCGAAGTATCCGGACAACTGGAGCAGCATGCCTTGGGCACGTGTTTTCCTTTTCGGCATTTTTCCGAAAAAAGTGAAAATACATTTCCAAAAAAAAAAAAAGACATTACTTATTAAACTCGCCCAAAAATTATTAGGGATATACATTCTGAGCCTGACAGCCATGGAGCCTGACGAACCCTTAAATTGAGGGAGAAAAAAAAGAGTAGGAAAAAAAAGACAAGAAATTATCTAGTACCCTTCATGTACCCTAACAAAAAAAAAAGAAACTGTTGTATAAAAAGGTCCACTTGGGAGCCCCATCCCTATGTGCCGGAATGTTTGCGGTCCGATGGCTGGCGCTAACCCCCGGGGCCCCAGGGGTCGGTCCTGGTAAAACGGTAACAGTCTCCAGAGCCAAACCCGGATACACCCGTCATCCGAGACTGGGTTGTACGTCGTGCTGGTAATTAGGAGCTTCCCCGCCTACCCCATACCGGCTCCTAAACCTATTTAGTTGTCATGCTAACTCAGTGCCAGCTATAGCTCCCACGGAATTCACCCAGGGCCATTTCGATATCAGTAAAAAAAAAAGTCACCAGAAAACGGACCATCGTGCGATTCCTCGTTCTCACGGAGCAGACGAACTGATCCCTCGCATAAATCTGCCTGCAGATTGAAAAGTGGGTACCTGCTCAGCAGCCCGGTTCACGTATTAGACACAAGCGAAGATCCAGTGAAAGCTGCGTCTCTGGGATTTCTGAACTGTTCCTGGACATCCAAAACGTTATCGCGAGCTGATACCAGAGGTAGTAAAAAAAAACAGGGATGAACAAGATGAAGAGGTGTAAGAGATAGGAGAGTCGTACCGACTTCCATAGACCGTTAAAGAGAAGATTGATTACCGATTAGGTTCGAGTATACTCCCGGTGCCAATGTTCCCAAGAACAAGGGCGCAGTACCCAGAGACTAAGTCAAGAACCAGGCTGGTATACAGTGATACACGTACAAGTATAACAGAGCGGAAATGTCCCTAGTGCAGTACCAATCAGCATAAACCTCCAGTCTACACGTGTTACGAATTCTCATGTAAGAGGGATCACCGTACCCTAGTCCAGGTCGGTTCCTGAAGTCGTCAATGACTCCCCAGGGCAAATACCGACGGCGCCCAACGTCACATGCACTAACGTCTGCCCCGATTTACCCTGGTCCAGATCATCCTCGAATTAGACTAGACGCATGGTACCCCCGGCCAAGAACAACCTCAGGACAGCGAACGAGCGGCACCGGACGGTGCGAGAAGGACCCAGACCAGTCTGGCTCGTAGGAGGCCGTATCGGTGGGCCGTTTATAATTCGGATTAATCTATCGGCATTGTGGACGTAAGAGATCATCGCCAAGGAGTCGGCACCGTCGACGGCCATCCTGCTGGGGAGTTTAGGGTAAGACAAGAACGCCTACGCCTGCAGACTTGGGTCGGGACCCGCCGGCGCATAGAGCACATAGAAGGCAGACACGGGACACTGACTTTGGGAATACAGTGCCTAAGCGATGGGACTGGGGGGAGGATGCGCTGGTACGGGGAGGTGTAAGAAGGATCGGGAGGATAAGGAGGATGGTAGGTGGAGGAGACATTCGTCTCGCATTAGCATATACACGCCGCGAGGCTCGGTGCCCTCGCGGGAGGGATCCCGACCGCTAGGCCAACCCCAAGTCCTCTTCCTCTTTTCAGGTTCGAGGGTTTCGCTCGACCAGGGTTATACCGGAGAGAGATAATTATGATCCCCCGGATCTCTGAGCAAGCCGGCTCCCAATGCCGTAGATCATCTCTCGTTCGCGAATATCAATAAAACCAACATGGTCGATCCTCGCAGCATACGATCTTGAATTAATTTAATGACCAAACGAATGACCCGGATCACGTTATCGATAGGGTGTACCAAAAGACTTGATAAAAAAAAAAAGAAAAATTTAAACGTACCGAGTCAACATCTCTTTCCAATGCTACACTCATTATCTTCCGTACCAGTGATTTCCTATGTGGCAGCATCCGATGGATCCTGGTTAAATTAAATCTTCGTATGTCGCGGCAGTTTGGGGACAAAAGAACGTTGAAAAAAAGTTTACGAGGGTCCTGGCTTTGCGTGGGGTTGGGTTAAGTAGGACGAAGGGTAATACAGGACCTGGGATCCTCGAGCCGGCAATCCAGTTCCCTCACTCTATATATATAACATTAGCTGCTGCGACTATATATATATACACGTCTACTGGTCCCAAGGAATAGGGCCGATCTCCATCCTGGCGCCGAGTTGGGCACAAAGTCACGAAAGCGACCAGTTGTTAAAGTTATATTGCTGGCACATAAAACGTCGCAAATGCCACAAAAACAATACAGCTTTATTGGGGAGGGGGGTGGGGGGGTTAAAATTACCAAGGAAGCAGCAGCCCCGCTGGTCTCAGGACCCCGCAGCACAGGGTCCAGGGGCGTCGGTTTAAGCTTGGAGCCACGTAGGCTGTCTGTACAGAGGAAGCCGCCTACGAAGACTGCAGCCACGTGAAATGGCGGGTGAACGGCGCGTCTGGCATTTGTCAAAAACCCGTGACATTTTTATGAACGACATTGTTTTTGAGCAGGCGATAGTAAAGCGTCGATAAGTCACGAGTCCGGGGGGGATGGGGAGTAAACCTGGTGAAAATCCGAAGAAGAGTGTGGCGTCCTGCCACGGGTTTCGGTACACAGGTATCTTTTTACACCCACGTGCTTCTAACTGCTTCTAAATATACACGCGTCGCATAGATCCCTCGGTCATATATATATATATATATATATATATATATATATATATATATATATAGGGACCATTCACTACACACTATACACACGTAGAAATTGGTACGCAGCTGGGCCTACAATTTTGACAGCAATTTCCACTTAGTAGCGACGCGAGAATTGACGCGTACCATTAGGCCTATTGGCCAATTCCCATGGTCCGACTGCCTACGCGTTTCTACGTGAGAAATTTGGACTTTAGGTAATTTCACATTAGTCGCGCCTTACTTGGCGTTACGAATTATTTCGGCATTAGGCTATTTTAATCGATTAAAAGAAACAAAAACTGATAAGCCCCAGCGACTCGTTATCCGGATCTGCCGGTGGTTCGATAAAAAGTAAATATCCAAGCGGTGACTAATCGATCGATCGATCAATCGGTACCGCTGTCGATCGATAGGAAGTGTACCGTATCGTCTATCGATATCTATCGAGTGTCCCAAGCGACAAGTGGTATCGACACGAATTAGTTATCTCGGTATCGCGTAGTAAGCGCCTTGACTTTTTCATGTCCCGCCGAGGACGCCATTCATGGATTTCATTGAGGGCGATGGGTTTACATGTGAATGGGACTTCGAGATCTTCCACGGGTTATATGCTAGGCGCGGCGAAGATGGTATCGCCCGAACGAATTCAAGGGGCGAGATAGGGCATATGGATGAAGGGGGTCGAAGAGGGCCTGTGGGAGGCGAGATGAACCAAAGAAGAAAGCAAACTTGGCTCACGGTTTTGGTAGCCCAAGGTTCCCCAAAGGTGTTGACACAAGAGGAGCGGCCAAGGAGGTCGCCGAGGGTGAAGGCGTCGCTACACGCAGCCCTCATTCACACCTCCGCCTATCCATTCTTTTTTTTTTCCCTACCATTAACAAGGACCAGTCACCGTTCAAGGAACAGATCTCGAATGTGGATGCTGACTGTGCCGTCTATCGAAATAAAAAAAAGAAAAGGGATGAATTTTCGAGCCAGGTGCGAACATAAAAATCTAATCTACTCCCCGATAACGAAAGTGGCAAAGTGACGTGGTACACACGAGAGACCGTGTTTACTCAACCCCAATTAAAATAGTGATAAGATACCCAGCAGTCAGGTCCAACCCTAATTTTTGCAAGTACGAGGGACGATAAAAATTTTTTTATTAAAGTTACCAAGCTACCCCCCTAAGATCTCTGGATGCCGAGAAGAGGCTGGATAGGATCGATCGACGGGATCGGAATTCTCTCTTCTGGTCCACGTACCACTGACGATCTATCGCTAATGATTTCGGGATTAGGCGTATTTCTGTAGGCTATCTGTGCGACAGAGGTGTGGACCTAGAAGGGATGAGGTGGTTGAGTGGGAGGAGCAGCTCTGGACCACCCAGCCCGTGTCGGCGGCGTTAGCGTTAGCATAAAGCGTGGGCGCCATTCTTTCCTTCCTTTGCTTTGCCCACCTCCCGGTCTATATGCGTCCTCTGCTCCGTAGCCACCTCCGGCAAGAAGCGTGACACTATCACCCCGTGACCACCATGGACTCTCCTCCCCCATAGGATCCTGTACGAATGAGTGTGTTGGGTATACGGGTTCTATGGATGCCTTCCGACATTGAGTCTATATACATATATAGCTGTACTTAAATGCGCAGCCTGAGAGAAGCCGCTCGGCTTCTACGTCGCCATTAGAGACCACGAGGACCTTCCTGAGGATCATTAATAAACGACCCAGTCACCGTGTAACCGATCCACCATTGTCTCACCGGACGAATGAATTAACCTCGTTCGCTACGTGTGGCTCCTCCGCGTCCACGAGGACCACCTAGAGCCAGCCCTTATGGTACTTCCTCCCGGAGGAGGACGGTCTTTTTCAAAAGCTTCTGGGCCTCATGAATTATTCCGAATGGACTGGTCAATAACCGATAGCTTTAAAGTCGACTGGCGGAGATACGTCGAGGACATGGAAGATGCTACGGGAAAATCCTTTCGTTCGTTAGCCGCGACGGTGAAATTTGGATTTTTGAAAAATTTGGATTTTTTTTTGTGATTCAAAATCGCGGGTAATCAAGGTGATCTTATGGGATACGCAATTTCAGGGGTAGGTCTAAAATGAATTGTTCTTATTTACTGGCGAATATCGACATTGGTAGATCATTCACGATTCTTCGAGCAATCCCCTCCGGCTGGACGATCTTAACGAGCATCTAGATAACAGTGAGATGATCCGCGAGAAAACCAGTGGCCACTTGGCTCCTTCGAGGGGCCATTAATCAAAGGACAGGAGCGCTAATGAACCTGAGCGAATGTGGGAGGGAGGTGGGAAAGATTTAGACTGCTGGGTCTTCGGTACAGTTTGCGGTCCGAGTCCGCGAACAGCCTCTGGGTCGAATGGACCAGTCGAGCTCGGTCTGGGAACAAAGGCTGAGTCTGACGAGTCTATGTAAGGGTACATGTGAAAATTAAAAAAAAAAATTTGAACGAACCAAAGTACGATGTAAAATTTCGAGGACGTAGTCTATCTACAAAAGAGTAATTATTCTATAGCCCAGGGCTGGCCGATCTCCCCATTATCGGATGACACGAACTCGCGCTTTTATGTTTAATTGATATTTTTCGTAACTCCACGGGATCACGATACAGGGGCGCGTCCGGGAACAGATATAATCCGGGACTCGACATTGCTCTCGTTAAAATATTTCATCGGGAAATACCATAGAGAAAGCTCCCGACCGTGACCCGTCGAACGAATCGCCCGGCGGTGGTATGAGGATTTGTTTTTTCTTTTCGATCCGTCCATTTTATTTGATTTTTTTTTAAATTTTTTTATCGACCATCCCCCAACCACCCTCCGCAACGTATATAGGTATACATTGTATACTAAAAGAAAAATCGTGATCCCCTGTGACAGCCGGGGAATAAAATTTTTTTAAGAATCCAAAAAAAATTTCAAACTTACCCACAGGACTGAAAGGACACGATGGTATTGGGGATGAAAAAAAAACCGGTAACAAATATTTCTTTCAAGGATACGTCGTGGCAACCCTCTGACGTAACTGTGCAGTACCCTAGGTCACGCGGCCTTGAGAATTTGGAAAATCGGTTCGTGCAGTCTGGACGGACCCGGCCGAGATACGATCTCAGAGTGGAGTAACGATCGTTAAACAAGGACCGAATGCTCGGTAGTGGCGCCAGTCGGACGTAACGCCAGGAATTGCCAAAAGGCGGACTGAAGCCTTTATTTCGAGTGGCTCGTTAAATTCGAGTAGAGATAAAAAAAAAGGTAGCCTTAAAAAAAGAAGAGAGAAAAAAGGTAACGGAGAGCCGCGCGAACCGATCGTACATGATACTACGGATTACACAGATCGAAATCGCAACGGCTAGTCCTAGTGTGAATTAAATATCCTATCGCATGCGATGGAGGCAGTTGGCCCGTGCAAAAGGCTACAACGTGGATATATATCCGATAAGTAAATTTATGTCCGTCGAGCATGCCAGTGGCCGAAGTAGATTTTACTAATAAAATTGATAACGGTCCCACAGCAGCTGCCCTCGAGTATTCGATACAACCCATAGCAAAGCAACTGGTACCCGAACGCTTAGAGATCGGTATAGAAGCGCGAGGACAGGAGACCCAAAGAAAAGTCAAATTCGAATCTGAATATAAAAAATACAGTCCACGAAAGAGAGACACGCTTTTAGGATAAGCCGATCCGATAGAGACTAGGCTCGTTAGCGTGAGACAGGCGTGTGTGATAACGATCGGCTAATCTTCGAGGGCGAGGTGGGTGCGGTATATTTTTTAAACTGCAGGGGCGGGAGGGTCTAGATGATTATCCAAAGGGGTGTATCAGGGGTAGGAAGTCTTTCGCAGGTCTATCGAGCGACGGAAGGACGAGAATCTCAGGGGGGTGGAGGGTATAAGAAAAAGGGGGGTATAGTAATCAAGAGACACAAGGGGCTGTGGAGACGCCTTAAGGGGAGGAAAGGGGGTTGAAAAAATAAAATACAAACAGCGGGGTTAAGCGATCGTTTAATTTGAGGGTTGACCAGCGCGGCTAGCGATAATAACCAGGACCGTAAGTATGCCGCTCGCCCCCCTTGTCATTTAGTGGTAGTCAACCACGTGCCGATCGAGCCTTAATGACTGTTGGTCGCATTAAGAACGAGAGCCAAGGATCCTTATCTGTCCCCGTGACATGATACCGAGCCCCGTTTGCCTTGGTTTCCGCGCATATGATTGCGAGGCCAGTCGGACGGGGGTGGTAGGGACGCCATTTTTGACCGTAGGTGATTAGCGAGTGGCCAGGGCTCGATTTCGTGAGCTGGCAGCGCAAGCGCAGGAAATTATACGGGGTGGACGCTGAATTATCGAGGAGGTCGTCGTTGCATCGGTATCGGAGGGTGGAGTGGGCGTCGCGACGCCTTTGAAAAAAATTCCTCCGTTTCGTTGGACCAAGGTCGTCTACGAAGAAAAATAATGATAATAAAAAAGAAAAAAAAAAAAATTGATCTGGGAACGCAGAAACGGGGTCGATTGAAGGAGGTCGTTCTTTCGTCACCGCTCCACATCCGCGATTGCGCCGACGCGGGTCAGCCTAGCATGTACGAGCAACAAAACAATGGCTTTGTTTCCTACGCAAACGTGATACAACTGTAAAGTAACAAATATCTGAGGCGTAGATCGACACGCGATCCATCCGCAAGGCTTTAGGGGAGCCGCGTTGCGCTGGGCGGCCTCTCCGGCTCTTCGTGACTGTCATTATATGCGGGTTGGTACGCACCGCCACCGCGCGGACCTCTTTACGAATTCAAGATGAGACGTTTATTAAGTATTTAGTTACGCGAGGTATTTACATAATGAAGTCCGTTCACTAATTGTTAGCCTCCCTCGTTACCGGGGCCCTCTCTTTTTTTCATAGCAACCTGGTCGCCGTTTGAGCGTCCATAAGCACACAGGTACACGAGTGTACGTACACTTATCTAGGAGCGTAACACAGCGCCATTCCAATGTGGAATCGCGTTTGGCGTGGTCGTCGTTGCGCAACAAACTACTCGGAGCTTATCTGCCCTCAGGCTCAGGATACTCGGGAAGTCTCGTTCCCTTGGCAATATGCATATAGAATCATATATCACGATTTACGTATAAAGTGGCTCCCGAGTTCGAGAATTCCACGGCCTGTTACTCGTCATATTCATCCACTCGGCAGTCACTTTAATTCTAAACTCCGGACGAAAATTACAGGTTGCTAGACGTGCCTGACGCGTGACTTATAACTGTAACGCGAAGGTATACCAACCTGAGAGCTACGGCACTACGTTAAAGAAAAGTCAAAGACCAACCTCTTACTGGGACAGAGGCATATGGGGCCCGAATTCGTATAGGTAGGGCCCCGTGAGTTTTAAACGGATGGGGCCCTGTCGCCGGATGCTCGGGGTCACCATTTGATGAACATGCGGTATGGACAGATAGGGATCTTTTTTCTTTTAGGATCGGGGAGGGGGGCTAATTAGAGGTGAGCAATGAGAACGTAAAGAGCAGTTGTTAGTGGGACTAGAAAAAAAAAAAAATTTTGTCTACGAGTCGCCATTTTCTTTCACCTGTTTAACCGGAGATTGAGGGTGAGATTGGGCATTGGAGTAAGGGACGAAGAGGGACAGGACAAAACGTTGACGTGGTAAGGATTCGAATTACTTTATCCCTGAGTTCCTAGGGACTTTATTTTGGGGGAGAGGGGAGGAGTAGGGTGGCTTTCTATCTTAGCACGGTGGTGTATAAGGGATGACGTATCCCCGGTAGCAGGGGTGCCAACTAATGCGCCCCCGGGGTGGTAAGTGTTTGGTAGGATATTTTCGCAAGAGGCGGGACAGAAAGTGAAATCCAAGAGGGTTCGAAAGGTGAGGAGACGCGACGGGGGTAGGTTGACCAGTGGAGCCCCAAGGGTGGCTGCGCCACGCAAGACGATCCCGTAGCGAGATGACGCCTTCCTGGCGCCACGACCCCAGGGAGAAGGAAGACCCACCCCGGTGCTGGGGCTCATAAAAATCTATTCACACTGGAAAAAATCAGTGAAGAGGTAAGGGGGCGCCATCCCCTAAGATCCACTGGGTGCCGTGGCACGGGATGATTTTTACAGCCTTTAACAGCCCCCCGGCAATATACAGGGCCCAAGGTGATTCGTTAAGTTCATCTCGGGCGATCTCGTCTCCGCAGCATCCGGACTGGATCGGGTGTGCCTCGAGAGATGAATTGTAATCGGGATGAAATGCGCATGTAAAACGGAACGACTCTTTGTCTTTTAATTACCAAAAGATACGATCCTACGGAACTCTGGATGGTCCATCCTCGGGATGCTGCGGGGTCGGCAGCGTATCTCCCGACAAGGTATATACATATATACACGGTGCCCCCGAGTAAAAGCGAAGGGTTAATTTGTTGTGCATCAGCAGCACCGGCAGCCAGTGCGGACGCATGGGCAAGGCCAAACGAAAATAACTAGAGATAATTACGCGCATAAATCAGAGCGTTAATATTCGGGAGGAGGGCGTTGGAGGCTGCTTGGCTAGATAGGTTGTACGGTAAATATACGGAGAGGCAAACGAGGGCGAGAGGGATTGGTCCGGGTGTAGAGATGAACGAATAGAAAGATAATAATAATAATAACAGCAGCAGAAGCAAGGTGGATCGGTAGATCATTCGTAGCCGGTGGTTAGACGCCCCCTTGTTAGCCAGGTTTACTTAGTACCAAGGACGCTCCTATGATGAGCGTTACGCCCGCTAATAGCCCACAGTTAACGAACTACCGTAAGCGCGAAGAAGAATATGCCCGATACGAAGTGTTATCGATCGCCAGCTGTGACGCTGTGGAAGTATACGATAACGATTGAAAAAAAAAAAAAAAAAAAATTCATCAAGATAAATTAACGTCACCCTCGATGCACGTTATCGTAAGGATCCCCAGATGAATCGTCCGAGTATCGAAATGTCGCACGAGCCCCGAGCTGTCCTTATGTAAATTGAAATCCCTGCGGAGGTCGGGGATACGACTGGACCTGGAAGAGGATCAGCCGGTAGGCAAGAGGGGATGAACGGGTGGAGCGTAAGTCCCCGTAGATGGTGATCGTCGAGGTGGGCGGTCCCACACTCCTTAAATCAGCCTGCGGCAGCAGGCCCATATAATATTAACTCGGTCCCCGTGTTTATTTGTTTGCTTAGAGCGAGTAATTAGAATCCGATACAAATGGTTATTATTTATCGGAAGGAACCTCCCCCCCACCCCCACCCCCCACCCCCTCTCCTCCCCGTCACTGATTGCCTGGCGTTATTAAAGCTGCCGATACGTCCAGATAAATGAATCGAACTGGCCCCCGGTAAGCTGTTACGATATATATATGTATACGTATTCCATGCATAAACGTACGTGCACACCGAGTACACATTACCATTAAACATATCGATACGGTGTGTACAAGGCTTAACGATGCGTCGATCGATTCGATCTTACGGAATCGTAACCCGTTCCCTCGTACGATATACATTATAACCGTAATCCATACTCAATCTAGCAATTAATTTTTGAACCACTTTTTTTATTTTTGATCCCTCCAAAAATCCGTGCACCCCCAAGCCTACGATCAAGCAAAGCGAAATCGGTCACCCAAAAAGTCCCGGAAGTTCGACCTCCTATTTTGCGCCTGTACCATATAACCTGCGATCCAAAGGATTTCTGAAGTCCAACTGCGGCGGATTTACATCGCGATGCCAGGCGCGTACCTTAATAAAGTATAATGGGCGCATCGCGTCAGCCACTGCTGTCAAGTTACACCTGATCGTCTAGTGAATAATACAATGGCCCCGTGTACCGCGTGGCTCCCAAGCATGCATCACGTATGCCACGTATGTGTAATCCGTACCTATGCGCGCATAATACGGGCTCGTAAAGCATACGTGGTCTGTAGGAAGCTCGGTAGGTACGTTGACGTGGGAGGTGGGAGGTGGGGGGGGGGGGACAATACAAGCGCAGCACGTTTTCGTAAAGCCGCGTAATAGAACAGAACGTGTATAATTAGCGAGTGAGATCATTGTGCACAGATAATTTTTGTTTATTTCGTAAACGTCAAATTTTTTTTTTTTCTTTCGAAAAATTCTATCCCGCCGACACTGACGAGCGAGTCTCGCCGTCAAATAATTGGGATTGTTCTGAGAGTCGGATTTATTTATTCGGACGCGAGTACCGGCAGGAGGAGGGGCGGGGGGGGGAGAGGCTGATTAGCTTCGCTGTTGATTTAATTACCAAGGGAGTAATTGGAATGCCTAGTGTCGCCCCCCTCTGGTCTGTACCATCCCCGTCGCATCCTCCCTCGCGTTCTCTACCCCTCCCCCCACCCTCCCTCCCACCAACCCTTATCTGATCCGTTGCATATTCATCAACAGATTATTATATCTGCTTGTCGAAGGGTGGATGGGCGCGTAATTCCACGTGGAGTAGAAAAGACACGGGGTGGAGGGGGAAGGAGGGGGTGGTGGTGGTGGATTTGCCTCGTTAATCCGGAAATCGACAACACTTCGGTTTAAGGGTCCTCGAGATTCTCCGAAATCCGCCACGTGGCGGCGACTCCCAACACGCACGAGAAATATACACGTGGATAACAATGTTTTTTTTTTTTCAAGTTAAAAAACCCCCTCAGGCAGTTCCCCGAGGTCCGGCCAGGTAGTAAAAAAAAAATTTCATTTTCAATTTTCACGAACTCGTGAAACGAGAAAAGAAAAAAAAATTACAACTTGCGTCATTGACCCCCCCCCCCCCCCCCATGGGCGCTGTAGGGTTAACAGCCATGGATACGTACGTATGTATATCGCGGCGATGTTATCCGCAAACACGCGGGTTTGGCCAATTTATCCCTAGGGGGATGAGGCCGCCGTTGCTACCGGATGGGTTGAGGCAACCTTGTCCAGCGGAATGAATTCAGCACGCAGCATCCCCCGTGCGGTTGGACCTCCTCCATCCGCCAACCCTCTCTGGGTACCACCTTCGAAACCACCCACCCGTACCAACGTTATCCTCGCACCTACTGCCCATCCTCATACTTCTGCTTCAGCAGACATATACCTATATCTTCATCCCCCTAGGTTTCCCAATGCGTGTATATACATATATAGATTACAGAGGCATTACGGCTGGCCGTTACGCTCGAAGCAACGAAGGACCCTGCGCTCTGTGGAGCCTCGTCGCTGGAAGGGCTCTCGCGATGCCGCATTCCACATCGTTGGCCGTACACCGGCTGCTTGATTGCCACGGGGGCTCTTAGATTTATTAACCTGTCATTGGTGCCGCGCGAAAACGGCAAATTTACCACGTCCCAGGTGTTAACCTGCCCGCACGTAATAACAGGCCGATCGACGTGCAGTAATAAGCCGCACCGTAATTATTATTTCCGAGGCTTCGCGATTATCACTGTGTAATATACATATATATACGTGTGTGTATATATGCCTATTACTTCCCCTACGAGTACCGGTCATAGCTTACAAGCCCAAACGAACAGCCTTCAATCCGTATCGCACACGACGTCCATCTTCGCGCGTCTTGCCCGAAGTAACTGTTGGACGCGCATGCGCAGTGTCGGGCCCATTAATGGCGTCCCAACGGGATCACGAGGGCACCCTCTTGACCGTAGGATTAATATTGACACGTCGCGTTATCTAGCACGTGTATGGACTTGGGGATCGTTCGAAAGAGAAATTCCAAAAAATGTCTTTTAGTATCAAAGTTTTAAGCACATCGAAGATATCTTTTAATTCTACGCGTGTAGGTGCGTACAAGCGCAGCGATCGCTGGTAAAAATTAGAGTTCGAATTTTCTTACCTTCAGTCTGGCCAGTCGTGGCTCCTCGGCGGCGAGCTTCGCCAGCGCCTGGTAATCTCCTTGGGCGGCTCTGACAAGCCATTCGCGTGACTTTCCGTCCAATTGCTTAAACCAGGCAAAAGACGGCATTAGCACAATGCCCGCCGAGGCCATTTACGAAGGGTTCAACGACGAGAAGTCGTAATTCAGGTCGGATGCGGGAGGCGCAATATTCGGCACGGGTATAATGATAATAACAACAGTGAAAAGGACCTGCGACTACTGGGAGCCGTAACGAATCGCGTGCAAGCATAGAGAAAAGACGTAAAGGCGGTTTCGCATTGAAAGGAGGAAGTAGCCTCGATAAGGGGTCCTACGCCACTGGCGTGAAATTCTTTTTTTTTTCTCGGGCGCCTCGAGCGATTAAACGTTAAGTACGATGCTGACAATAATAATAATAAGAGATTCGAACGATGAACTTACCGAAGCAACAGAAGCGCTGTCATCTTCGTCTGCCCCCTGCGGAGATGAGAAAGAAAGTCAGTCACTCTATACGAAAATCAACGTGGGACGTATTATACCTACTGTATGTATACACAGTATATGTATATAAGGTATATATGGTACAATCTCGGTTATCTTTCTCTTTATCGTTTGTACATTGTCTATCTTTTTTTACAAATATTTTGTATTCCTTTTTTTTTTTCATTTCTGCCTCTACATCTCGCAGGCATACAAAATCGGCCTTTTCTACGCACTGCCTCTCCGCACCCTCTCGGTCCGCCGGCATTCGTGTGCGCCGAGCGCGCGCTCTGTGGCGAAGAGGACGAAGACCCGAAGAGGGGAAACGCGTAAAGCAGCGGGAGACTCAGCGCAGCACAATCGTGCTCGGCCATCAGATTGATATATGGATCCAATAATTGATTCTCTGACGGGAGGGCGAGAGGTTAGGCAAACTTACGTAATCCTGGTCTACTACCACTGTTGACCATTGACCACTTTCGGAGGTATACGGAATTATTTCGTGTTGCGGCTGTACTCGGGCAGGTGTCGCTGGATGCTCGTAATGGGATAGCGGGAAAGAAAGATTGTACAGTATCGGTTGTCAAAAATGGTCGTTTCGGCATTTCGAGATTGATGGAATTTTTCGAACTTTCCTATACCGTTAGCGAGTGCGAGAGAGACGGACTCATGGGCATTTACGTGCGGGAGACAGAGACAGACATAGAATGCTCCTCGAAATTTGTGACTGAAATTTTTTTTTCAATTCACTCATTTCACGCGCGTCACTTTCAATATTTATTTTTTTTATGAATTTCGAATTCGAAAATTTATACAACCAAATTCGTCGCGAACAAAGGTTTAACGAGTGGGTTGGCGGTAGGTTTAATCACGACGCTATATATGTGTACGTGCACACAGTGCTTTACGGAGCAGTACGCAGGAAGGAGAGGGGAGAAGAGAGTATCTGGTCCTAGGAACGCTAAACGACCTACTCATCCCTGTTAAACTGTTTGTATTTTCACTCGTCACGGTTTCAAACATTCGGGGTGCTCATATCGACACGTCGCACCAAATTGATCGTGACTCCTCTCCTAGAAAAGTTATCTAACCGCGCCAGAATTTCTGCCAGTCATTATGAGGACCATAAAAATTTTTTCAAAGTCCCTATCGCGATGTTAAAAAATTAAATACCAGAGAGCAGGACACGTGACTGAGCTATAGTTACAATATAATATTACACACACATATATATATAAATCCATAATAAGGAAGGTATGAGAACCAATTTTATTTTCGTTCAATTAATGAAGATCCACCCCTTCCCCCCCCCCCCCGATAATTCATTCCCGCGTGGTAGCACCGTGACAAATGGTACAAATAGGATTTTCACGTTGGATTAGGATTTCGAGAAATCACTTGAAATTTCGATATAATTTTCGTCGGAAGATTGTTCCTCCCAGCCCCCGTCACCCCGCAGCCTCCACATCCATCTGGGGATTCATTTATCGCCAAGTGCAGAGGATGACGTCAATGGAGAACCACTGATCTCCCGTAGCGTCAGGTGGTGCACCGAGGTGCGTTCCCAGCTCTCGTGCGCGACTCTTACTTACACACAGCCCAAGTTTATTATATGCATGGGTCACCCGCTATCCGCCATCAGTGATTCAACAATCATATTTTCAATAAGCGGTTGTTATTGCCCGCCCGGGCAAAGATGGGTGTTGAGATAGCCATAAGCTAAGAAGGGGGACCTAGTGGGATCCCAGGAGTCCCTGGCGAAGCTTCCTCCTGATCGACGATATAATAGTGAATAGTCTGAATAAGTCAAGTGCGCGTATGTAGCGTGTGGGGTTAAATTGAAGAAAAAACTATTAAACGAGCAATCGACGAAGGCAAGAATAAAATTCGTTGTCAATGATAATTTTGGTAATTTTTATCGCAAAAGTTTAAAAAAAAAATTTTTCTTTTCCCCATAACAGAATCCAAGAGCCTCGTAGCTCCGCGGGACCTCTGAGGTGCTCACCTTGCTACGGCGAACACCATCGGAGCGGACGTAGCTGATTGATTTTTAAACGATTTCAAGATGCGACCTCAGATCCGATGGGATCGCCGAGAAGGAGACACTTGTTTGCTCGTATCTCCGCTTGGAGATATGCAAATCGTTGGTTCCTGATGCAGAGTCCCGCGAGCGGCCAGACAAACGGACCAGTCAGCGAAGCTAAGCTACGGGCTGAGGAACATAATGGCGTGGTTATCAGATAAGCTTATAGGACGGGGTTAATCGTAATGGCATCGCAGTGGTGTTCCTCTGGCTCTTCTTCGAGGAGAAGGAGGTGAGGGAGGAGGAGAGGGAGGAGGCAGTACGGTGCATTTAAGTGAGGAGGATAGAATATGGCTGAGGATGAGAAAGGAGGAGCTATGAAATTTCAGAGAGAGAGTGTAAGAGAGAGAGAGAGAGAGAGAGAGTGCCAGCATCCTTGGCGCCTGGTCCCGTCAGGACGTCATTGTTTCTCGGTAATTAATATTTTAATTGAGATCACCGAGAATTAATTAACGCACTGCCACGATCAAGAAGCCGTCCCCTTCCTACCTCACGGGTTTGCCTAATCGTCCAAACGTGCTACAGGACGTTTCAGCGACTTTCCGAGACTTGGCCCCGGAGTCCCCAGACCCTTCTTCTCCTATTTGCCCAGCAAGTATAACACTGAGCTTGCACAGGGTGTCTCGTTTATAGAGCGACGCCTCCGCCCTCATGGAATGGGTACGAGACTCTTCAGACTCTAGTACCAGAGTTCAGACTCCAACCTAGGATCACGCTAGACGCTCGAAACTTTTAAACTTTCCTACGGAACAGCCGTATACAGGATAAAGGACAAGGCGAATTTTCAAGTAGTCTCTGAACCGGCACCCGGTTTAACCGTAGCGCGTCGCAATTGTCTGTCTGAGATTCGCCCCATTAGAATATTCCTAGGTAAAATGAAGAGGATCCAGCAAGAAGAGACAATTAGGAGCACGTATGTCTGGAGTTGTCAGTCGAGGCGTGGCAGGAAATCAGGTATGTAGTTAAACGGGAGATTCCGTTCTTGCGACAAGGCTGGCGCCCAGAGGTCGACGAGGTCGAGAGTTCGTTGGATGAACAACGTGACGGGGTCCGTCGACGAGGATGAGGATGCTGAGTAAAAATGGCGAATGACAGTTCCCTTGGTAATTGTTATAGCTGGCCATCGTGGCGTACCGAGTCACAGGGTGCGCGATCGTCGGGGGTTGGGACTGGGGTGAAGAGCAAGACCACGAAGTGGATGTGGGTAGACCCCCGACCCCCGACTTACGCGGGGAAGGAAGCGTTTTAATAAGCGGGCGTACGCGAGCCTCCAGGGGGCATATAAATATATTCGGTTGCTCCATTCGAGAACAGGGGCGGGTGGGAGCCAGAGGGGCAGGAGGGCGAAGAGGTGGAAGAGGGCTGGGGTCTGTGAAGGAGAATGGGTCGGGATAGAATATCGGGCGAACGGGGGGAGGAGGACGAGAGGCAAAACATGTTGCGGCACGAGCTGCCTCGAGAGCTCCGGAATTAGCTTTATTATAACCTGGGGGCCATCCATACATACCTAACAGCGTAGGAACATCAGCCGTCCAATAAGCTCAATGCTAACAAAACATTTTGGCGGCCGAGCGACCAGACCCGAGGTCCTGGACATTCTCGATAAAAGGATTCCACGGGTCGCGGAACGATCGCGCGAAATGAACCGGTTTTTCTTGGAAACCCGAGCAAAAGATACCCTGGCACTTTACGGGGCTGATATCCGTCCAGGTAAAAAGGGGTATCGCACAAGTATCCTTGTACGGCCTGACCTGGACAAAATATTCTCCCTAGGTGGTACACCATATAGGTACGCATGGCGGTTCACAGTTGTGATAAATGTGCTCGGCACAGCCAACTCGATACACGGGTACCTACTTGGCAGAGTAGCTATTCGGAACGCGTGCAAGATCAGCTCGCGGAATGATCTTCGAGTATTAACCCGTACAGAGGCAGTGTTTACCGTTGCTTAAATGGAAGCTAGTGGGCCCGGAGGATGATGGGTCCGTTACGCGGAGCCAGCCAAGCTATGTGTATGGGACCCGGTCGTTAGCTCGAAGACAGGAACGAGCCACCCTAGGTGGAGAAGCGTGCGCTCCGGGAACCGGATGAGTAAGGTCTTGCGATGGGACGAAGGTCCAGGTGGGGGAGAGGGTGGACGAGTCGAGAGTTCGATCCCCGCGATCTGCGGATAACGTTGCTCTGATTTATTCCCCTAATGGGCGTTCGCGCATTCATTTCGTACGGACCGGCAATTCCACGAGCCTCCGTCGTGGGCTAGGCCCGGACTCTGCTGGCGCCGTCGGGGGGTACCGACGGTGCTGCGCTGTTACTGACAGGAAAACTCTCGGCGGTGATTCAGCGTTCGGTTCGGCGACGCCTCCCGTGCGACGCCATAATGCTCCACCTAGGTACTAGGTGCCCGCGTCGCGACGCGTCATTATCATTAGCGATTCGAAGTTTCGTCGGCGTTACGGGGATAATATGTTCCTGGGACGATCTGCTGCTTCAACGTTATAGGATTTCAAATCCCTCGTATCTGCCGCGAGCCTCCCCTCACTCCGCTCGCGTCCACGTTAAACATCGCCCGGACCCGACCGCGTCCTCGATAATTTACGGTTCCCGCGGTCCTCTCTGCCAGCTTTTCTGTTTTCTGTGTAATACACACGATTCGGTACGGGACGCACGATAAATTTCTACCGGATGTGGATATACGTACGGGCCACTGGATATCCGTTTATGAAAGATACCATAATAGCGATTTTTCGTAAAGAACCACGTATCTCGGTATACGGGTATGAATTTCAGAAGAAGCCCGGAAGTCTCTTTATACGGAGATCCTAATCGGCTCTCAGTTCAAATAATCATACTGGCGCTTGCGTAACGCGATGCGTAACGATAATGTACGGTTACGGATTAATGAGTTTTACGATGGACGGGAGAGGGGAGTCGAGCTGGGCCCGTAGGGCCCCGATCGCACCGTGTCTGGCAATGGGCTGGCTGTGTTGTAACGGCGCAAGATAAAGCGAGGTCGACAAGCCGCGCGGTAGATAACTACACAATGAAATTAGTGATCGGATCGGTTATTAGTTCGACGGAGCACAGACTCCGCCGTACGATGCTCCGCTATACAGGGTGATTCATAGGCAGCTTGTCATTAGTTTTCGCACGAGCACTCGGAGTTTGGTTCGGATGGAGAACACGGTGGCGTGAGGCGGAACACGCGGGCCTCTCGTGACAGGATATTCGTACGTGAGCTTGTTCCTCTCCAGGCAAAATCACATCCGGACAGCTAATAATTCAGTGCGAACCTCCTGTGGATCCTGTAGCAGGATCACTCTACTTCGGTAGGCACATTGTCGAAGGGAATCAGTTCGACCAGTGACCTTGGTACCTGGACTTGGGTCAGTCAAAAGTACAAAAGGAATAATCCCCAATGGCTAAATGCACAAAGAGACTGATCTTACGAAACAGGGGGGGTCTGATGAACCTGGTGAAAGTGAACAACCACTTCCTGTTGGTTTAGAAAGTAATAGCTATGGCCGCCAGTCGTTTTCCGTCTGAAAGACTACAGCCTCCGGACACTCGAGCAATGATTTGGGTTCCGGTCAGAGTATCTGTAGGAGCAGGTAGACAGATAATAATAAGAGGAAGCATAGGAAGTGTAAAGATAAATGGAAGCCAAAGTCCTGAGCCTCTTACCGTATCGCGTAACCAGCACGGATGAGTTTTCCCTAATCGGCCGAGGAAGACAGAGCTTAGTCTGGCGCAAGGCTGGTCTCATCTCCTAACGAGTTTATTATATCCTCTTTAACGTTATTAACACGCGCTAACGAACTGGAACTGCAGAGTCACCAGAGAGTCCTGCCGAATCCCATCCACTCCTTGAAGTTCCATGGATATGGCCGAGCAGAGCCCAGGAGGTGGGATAAAGGTGCATACAGAGAGCAGCAGGCTGTCTGTGCGGCCCTGATATCCCAGTCTCTGAGCTAATTCCGAGATGTAATCTGCGGGTACCATCTCAATGGATTAGCATATAGATAGCGGAGAACTGACCGTATATACGTCCCAGCCAGAGACCTCGTGGTCTGTCTTGGTCCCGATGTCCCTTCGCATAGCCACTTCGTTTCCATTCATTGAGCTGGATGCTGGGGGTCCGGCAGAGGGTCCTGGTGAGATCCTCGGCGGAAGTCGCAGATACTCAATGCAGACTAAGAAGATCATTTCGCGGGAGCGATAACGAGTGGCCTTGGTCCAGTGAGTCATCTGGGTCCCATTGGTCCCGCGGATGGCCCATATACACGGTGGTTGGTAGTTGTCGAGCACGAGTGATTTTATTGACAAGAGGCAAGGCTCGACACGTACGTAGAACGGAATGACGAGCGTCCGCGAGGCGTACGAGTTAACAGGAGGATAACAGCGGCCATACTTCACTCTCGACGTCGTGGAAGAGGAGCGAAGTGAAGTGATTCGGTCGCGAGGTAATTTGTGCTCACAGCGGGGCTGAGCAAACACGCGCACCGGGGGAGCCACGAAAAATTAAATAACTCGATGACTGGTCACATTCTCGTACGAAGTCGAGGCTCTGGGCCTGATTCGAAGGGTAGAGGGTATACGACGGGCGCCTCGACGCCGAATGACGTAGCCCTCCTTCCGCGGCATCGAAATTCAGCCGAGGAAGGCATCGGGACGAAAGGCACGACGGACACCCAGGACCCACAGACCCAGAAGACGGACCCAGCGAGCGCCGGCCTCCCGTGGACTTATGAATACAAATAGCCGCTCACTGCGCAACTTCAGATCTTCGATAAGGTCCCACTTCTTCTTAACTTTGCCTATCGGACCATCGACCGACTTCGCTCGGTTGCCGTAGAAATTAAATATTCCCTGAAAAATTCATCCCGATTCGCCAATTCACGACTACGTCAGCCTCCCATGGCTCTCTTGGGCCTGTGAAAATGGGTCCAGCAGTGTATTCCATATACCCGGTATACGCCTGTCAGACCATCCAAGTGACTTGGAGGATTCGATGCCGGACGTCGAAGGAATGCCATCGCTCAATCAGTCAACCTCGACCGGTCGGTCGTTTACTAACGAGATATCCACGCCCCTGCCTAGCCTTTCACAATGGGAGACACTATCGGTGGTCATCTGTGGCTAATGTCGTGTAAGAACGTCGATGCTGCGCCCGTCTGGATCTACTGACAGCCGTGTCGAGAAGTTCTCGTTCTCATTTTCGTATCTTCCACGTGGCGAGCCGTGCGTTCGCCGGGTGACTCGAAAAGTGCGGGAGATTCAAATTGCGTAACTTCCGTTTCTCTTGCTTCCAAAAAATACGATTTTTAATTAAAAAAAAAAAAAAATGAGCCACGAAAACTGGTTGGTTACTCTATTACGAGTATCACGAAGTATCCACAGATGACAAGGCAAGGAGGAGTGACAGAGTGGCTCCCACGATCGGGACCACCAGGAAGAGCTGTGACCCAGAGGAAGGTTCACGAAGATGAGCACGCCCCCTGAGCTATCGTAGCAAACGGTCGATTTCGGTATAGGAACGATGCCTTATCTGTCGCTGCGGGAAACCTAGAAGACTCCCGTAGAAGGAGCTGCCACGATAGGGTCGTGTTCCTGGATAGGCAGTGCCCACGGGCCTGACATAAAAGTAGAAGGCGAAATGAGGACGTCTGAAAGGGAGTAGAGTCCTGTGAAAAATGTACGAGGAAACGAAGAGCCGGATAAATTTCGATAGGGGTTGGTTCGAAGTGGTCTCAAAGCCAGAGCATTTTTTCTTCTTCCTCCTCCACCCTTCCTTTTTCCTCCTTTTTATCGCCGTTACTCGACTTCAAGCAAGGAAATGCCAGGGGTGGGCTAACACCCTCGGCGCCCCGCGAAAAGGAGGGGCGACTCGGTACGGGCTCTTGAGCAAACAAATTTACTGTGCGCGCATAACGACACCAATTTAAATGATAATACCCTCTGTGTATGCCTTCAAGATTAACACGTAATGGGCTGAATAAACGGCGGCGGAATTGTTAGGGATATCTAGTTGCTACACGGGAACAAGAACCCTGGGTGCTAACTACCCTTGTACCTACGTTTATTTACCTATAGAGGCCCCCATTCGGGTATCTTTTTCCAAGGAGCTCATAAGACGATTTGGAATATGGTTACCGCGTGACACTGTCTTTGAGTCGTTCGTACGAACAAGATGATCCCTAAAGTTTTTCAGTCGCTCAAATATGGTCCTTGTCGAAGGGAAGAACGTTCTTCGTTATTATACCGGGTGTACCTTGAAAACAAGTGGATTTGTTAAAAAGCATCATTAAACGACGTGGGAGCCAGAATTTAAGCAGGAATAATAACAAGACCCCCTCCCAGAGGGAGGAAATCAATTAAAAGACACGAAAAGAGGGTGTAGACGTTGTAAATTTTTTTTTTTAATTAGGTAAACGATGCGGTTATTAAAGGCATTAACGAAATGGTCGTTCCTTCGAGGACAGGGACTTACGAATAGGGTACCTGCAGAGAAGGCTACAAAATTCAGGTAAGCTTATGCGTCTGGGACCCTTGATATATCAGTATACACATATGCACAGTGGGACCAGCTGCTTTTCTCAGGGGTCGCTTCTGATTAATGACCAAAATATTTTTTCAACAAACAATGATAACGCGCGAGCACATAAACCGCGAGTTCGTACAGAGCCAGGTTTAATGGGAACCAGTAATTGCCATTCTGACGGCGAAACTGAATTTAGATCGTTCGATAAGGGTTATCGGTGAGTCGAACTGGCTGCGATTGTGACAGGAAATCTCTTAGGATTGATAAGAAGGGGATTTTTATCAACGGATCTAAAGATGCTCGGATGAATGACTGGTGCCACGGTGTACCTTATACGAAATTTATTCTTCACTCGATGGAGTGTAAAAAAATTTTTCCAAGCCAAAAAAGCCGCCATTGAGCAAATCGAGGGTGGCTCACACCTCCTCCCACCCCCCTCCCCTCCTCCCTCCCCGCTTGAAGTGGGTATAAAGTAGCTAAGTTTGCTTCGGGGCGTCTTGTCGAGGTTGTCGCGGCCGGGATCACGCAAGCTGTGGCCTCCCCCGACCCCATACCCTCTTTGCATATACATTCTGTAAGATTACTTTGTGCGGTTTACACCCTTCGCCGTCTCAGCATCCCTCGGCTCGTCTTCGCTCCTTTGCCAGAAGGCAAACTACTCCCCCCCCTCCCCTCCTCCCCCAACTTTCAGGCTCCCTAATGTATGCGGAACTACTATACGGAATTCCAAGTTCGGCCAGGATGGAGTTGCCACCGTCATGGGGGTTGGTTTCGGGAGTTACCCCTTTCGAGGGGGGGAGTTGAAAGGGGGGGTACCATGGGGTTTCCGCTCGTCTCTATAATAATAAGTCTGCGCGTTGAAACTGCTTAACAAGACACGTAAGAGGCGAACACGCGTGATCCTAATTAGAACGCGTCCTTCTTCGAAGTGCCAGTCTCCCGAGTAGACCCTTGTTCCAGGATCCTTCGCCGTATCCGAGGGTAGGCCCGAAGGGGATGATTTTTAAGTGATTCAAATAGGATGGGAAGAGTCGATACCACCCAGGCAACTCATCGATTAATTTTTAATGTGAAGATCCCCGGAAGTCCTGAAAATCCATAAAAACGAAAAAAACATATTCGTGCGTTGGTAAAGGGGTACGGAAAAAGCGTGGCGAACGACTCGATCGTTATCGCCCGTTCCTTTACCTTATTTTCACGGAAGCGACAGAAGGCACGCCGCTTACGAATCGTCACATTAGGCAGCAAAAACGTCGTAGCGCGCGGGTGGCTATTGTGTTCGCGACAGTTGAATTTTTCGTCCATTGTGAACGACAGTCGGGACACCGACGTCGCCGGGCGTCGTTACGATCATACTGATTGGGTGGATTTTGGTTCCTGGTTTTTTTTTTTAACCGCGATCCCCTCCTTTCTTCCTCCACCAAACGGGAGGCCGATGGAAGAGAAAAAAAAAACTTTTCGAGGAAGTCCTTATCGCGTGTAACTACGTGGTACGAGTTTCTGCGCGAATCGCGATAGCGACGTGGCTCAGTAGCTTTGAGGCGAGTATACATGTACGTGAATCGTGGGACGCTGACTTGTCAGTGGCACTTGCACGGCACGGTGGCACGCGACACAAAGCGACGTGCGGGATCATTAAGAATTCAGAGGGTGGAATGGTGCAGCCATTGCGCATGATAATTATCGTGAAGAAAACCGAACGACGGGAGAGATTACAGGATGTCCGGAGTCGGGAGATGAGGAGGAGAGGGAGGAGAAGAGACACCCCTCGTGGCGGTCAATCCGTTTCTGTATATACGACGTACAGTCAATTCGGCTGGAAGATACTTTCGAATCACAGTGTATAAGTAAATAAGGCTGGCAGACCTCCATTAATGTCTATAACTAAATATAAATATTATCACGGTACTCGTTACTGTAAAATAAAATAATCCTTTGATATCGACCGAATATTGAGAAAAAAATCCCACAAGGGTGAACGAGATGGTAATCGTCAGAGGAAACCGAGGAAAGGGTTACTTCCTTCCGTTTTGTAAAACGGTATCTGTTAGTCGAAGTGGTCGGCACCCTTTCATCCCCTGACACGATAAAAACCATCCGAATTACGAAGGATCGTCCATATCCTGGCGGTGGCCGCTTTGTGCTTGCCGGCGGAAGGATCTGAGGATCTTCCACTTTTAATTTTAAACACAGCTAATTATGATTTACGGCAACATCGACGCAACATCCTGATCGGGACGGGAGATACAGCCGGGATATTCAAATGCGATGAATATTGCTCGGCGCAACAAACGGCACAAGCCTTAAGGGAGAGTGGTGGGGACAGGGGGAGGGGGAGGGGGAGACGAGCATAAGGAAAAGAAAGTAAAAGTGTAATATGAAGAAGAGGCATAAAGGAGAGTGGGAGGTTGAGGGTGGGTTTCGAAGGCGGCGACCGCCTTGGCGATTCCTAGTAGTTCATTCGGTATGCAAGATGAACACTTTGCCTCGTACAGCGCATCCTTTCCCATCCGTAAGGATATCTCCTTACGGCGGGGCTCCTTTGATATCAATCGAACGGGATAACACGTTGCGTCATATTTGCGACTCATCAATAGTCATGGACCTATTAGGTATATAAATAGTCAATAGGTGTACGGTCATTGACTGAACCGTTATATTAAAACGCACGGTGAAGAGGGCGGAACAGCAGCCATGACCATGCTGGATACGTTTTTGAAAAGATTTATATCGAAAGTTACCTTATCGGAGCGTTTCTTAGTAGGAGTCGTAGTGCCATTAGGTCGAGCGTTCGTGTCTGTCTCACTGGCCATCCGGTTGAACCGCTGCATCCGTTCGCGAACACTTAGCTGCTCGGCCGATCCGGCATTGGCCACGTCCTCCTGTATATACAACTGTTTTCCTATTTGTTTTTAAGGCAGAGAGGAAGACGAGCCACAACTGAATAGCGTGCACTAACCGATACCATTGACCATTTCAAGACAGATGGATGGACAGAGTGTGCTAAGAGGATCTAAGGACGGTGCCAAGACGTGGACCAAGTTCAAGATTCACTACACTAATGGTAGATGATGATCCTAGAGGTCTACGGATGTGTACAGGATGATAGAGTGCAGCGCTACATGATGAAGGAAGGTGCGAAGAGGAACAGGTAGTTCAGGTTGAACATTTCTAGGATACAGTAAGCCAGACAAGTACCAGGGTCCTACAGATTCATCATGGTTGGTCGTAGGAAAGCCAGGAGTCTATAATACATGCCAAAATAAAATAACACAGAAGATGTATAGAGAAAAACAAAGCTTAACCCTTTGACACTTGAAAGCATGTGTTTATGGTCTGATAAAAAAGTCACTTACTTTGATCACGTTGTCAGTGCTTGGTTTGATTTTATCCACGTTGATGTTCTCTTTGTTCTCAAGCCGTAGTTTATCCTGGCTCTTACGACGTGGTGGCACTGGGGGAGACGAGACCTGGGTGGCATCCTCTTCGACAACCTCTTCAGGGTCCTGCTTGGAATTTTCCTCAGTCGTTTCCTCCTTATCGACATTTTCACTTGCTCCCACAGGGTAAAGAGGCTCGTCCGGATATCGGGGAACTGGTGACGAGGGGCTTGTAGGACTCAAGGGTGCAGGGGGTGGTGGACGATATGGTGGCGGTTCTCGTAGCGGGGATACCGGAGTTGCTAGGTCAGGGGTTGCCACGTTGGAGTCTTGTTGGAACGGGGAAGATGAAACTGGGGATGATAGCACGAGTGGTCCTTGACGATACTTTTTCTTGAGGACGAGGTACTTCTCACCCTATCATTGACAGACACAATCAGGTTCACTGGTTATCGATTATTGAAGTAGGAGCGACTTGCACGCGATTCAATCGAATGAAACACTGAGGTCAAGATGAGTATTTAATTACTGGGATAATTAGATTTCATTAATACACTATTTACCGGAGGAATATCGGAAGCACAATTTTTACGACGCACACGTTAATTGATAAAAAATAATTAAACACAAAATTTCACGAAAGTTTAGTATAGCTTTTTTTTATTTATATCGATAATAGGAAACTTTTTAAATTTCAAGAATTCGCGACGCGGCCTAACGGTACGAGGAATTGCCATGAAAAATTTCAAACTCCCGGGCTCGTTTGACGTGTCGGCGATCTGGCAACGGCGCACGGCGTGTGCAACAAGTCGCTCCTGTCAGAGAGAACAAATGCGACGTGGGTACCTACCTCCTCGTTTTTTATGGTGGCCAGGGTATTTACATACTCTTTAAACTTATTCCGCGCCTCGACTGAAAGTAAAATATTGCATTGCACCGTGCTATTTATACGCATTGCTCGCGAGCTGCCCTGACTCGCGGTGTAGAGCAACTCGCGAGAGCTGCAATGTTGCGGGCATGTTTACCGCATAGCGGGCCGTTGAGGTCACGCACGACACGACCAGACGGCAGACAGTCGCGGACACGCGCCGATCGAGGCATCACGACCTACCTCGCGTCTCCGGGTCCGTCAGGAACTTCTTAAAGTGCTTCACCACGTCGTGATTGCGCGCCGAGCCACCGTTTTCCAGTAGATATTTACGAATTTCTTCGAGAGACAGCTCACTGGGCGTCGCCATCTTGGCACTACTGATGGAACGCTAGCGCCACTCGCGGGCATCCCGGTACTACTCTCCAGCTCTGTCGATTATACCACCGCCGGAGCAGAGCCTCGCCTTTCCCTGTTGCGTTGGGTTACACGCGTGCCGTATAGAAAACAATGTTGCGTCGCGATGAGAAATTGCGACAGGCGACGTATTGTGCACCTTTTATACGTGAGAAACGTGGAATTAGATATCGAGAAGCAGCCTACTCGTGCCTTAACATTGGATTTATGGAAAGAGAGAAGAAGAAAAAATGAAGAAAAAAACGGTTAGCTATTCAAAAATAAATCCTCCATTTGCAGATTCCAATAGAAGTATCACCACTTGCTGATTTATTCCCGTCACTTTGCGAAGCACGAGTTGCAACTTAATCGTGACGATGTATATATTGACGTTGACAGTACAGGAAGAGGTGAAAATTTATTCGACACCTTTCGCCACGTTTCGATTCCCGCGGCCCGATAGAAAGAATGCAAATACGTACATTTTGACGTTGTTAATGGATCCATTGTCTCGTATCGATATCGAATATTGAACCGAACAGGTCGCAGCATGTACACGAAACTTGCACAAATCTCAACACTCACAGTTCACATCTGTCGCGAGGCTCTGCTTTTCTGGCTCCTTTTTCACCCTCTTTCCCTCATCGGAATGAACTCCAGTAGCAACAGCAGCTTCAGCAGAAAATCGCAATCTGTCCCCGCCAGCCGTTTGCTACGACTCGACGCACGCCTCTATATTTATTCAACGCGCAATTACTAACCGGCGCAATAAATTCACGTTTAATTTACAACTGGCAATATTTTCCACAGTAGCCAACGCAATGGCGACAGAAGAAGCCGAAGATTCCAGCAGCATAGACATTGAGAATTGGTGTGGCAGTACCTATTCCCAAAATTCAGTACAATTTTATACCTCATTCGAATGGCGCTGAGTAGATTGAATGATCCCATTTTGGTATAAAAATTGTTGCACTCGTTAAAATGGCTTGTAATTAAGAAAATGACCTTACCAATCATCACTGTACCATGCCAAGTATAAGCCAAAGGGATGCAGGTGCGTGCAGCACGCTCGTCGGCGTTAGAAAAGAAGAGTATGACGCCATGGCGTAAAAGAGTGCATGTGCAAATTTCTCTGGGTGAGTAAACGAACCGGAAGTTACGTCGGTACACCTTTGTAATTAAATACTTTTTATCGAGTTACTTTAATAGAGCGTCAATTAACGATTTGCATGAACCGATAAAATGTTCGTTCCGTATTACCATAAGATTTCCTCTAGGCGTTAATACATACTTTTTTTAGAGGAAGGAGAATTTTTCGGAAATTAAATAATTACGGAATCCCAAGAGACTGACAATGAGATTGATATACGTGTCCACATTCTGTGAAGATTCGTAAGAGGAATAAAAACGTGACGTAGAGGTCGCGTCGAGTTCACGTGAGATGAGCGGCCGTAGTCAAAGTACAAAGGCTCCGGCGACGCCCTGCATCCCGTAGGTGCATCCCCGATATCATCTACCCGTGTTTCTCTGCATTATGTTTATGCTTGTGCATACATAAAAATGCCTTCCAACTTTCCAGCCGCACTTATCCACAGCCCACGTGTGTGATGCACAGCGCAGCGACGCACGTGCTGCGTCCAGCCGCGAGATACGAGATTTAAAACTGCATGGTTTTGTGTAAATCCTTGCCTCTACTTTCCTCAAAAAAAAAAAAGAAACCCCCATCCAGGAATTGGGACAGATGAGATGAAATCGCAGGAATCAGGGATTCCTAATAGGAAAAGGTACAGTGTTGCATCCTTAAATTTTTTCTCTTCTCCATCTGTCGTATCTTCATATACATTACGTCGTTTTCTTGCATCTTCAGAGCCGCTTCCTATCCTCCATCATCATCGTCTTCGTCCTTACACACCGAAAGGGGTATCTTTCGAGAGTTCTCTGGAATGTAAGGCGTCCCCCACAACGAAGCCCAAGCATTAGCGCCGTCTAGCTTTTTGCCAAGGAATTCCAGCGCGACATAAACTCTCGCGTGCGTGCGCGGCCCCAGAAATACACGGGCCGCATATGCGCCGGGTAGCCGGCAAAAAATTGGATCTATATCAACGGCTCGTACCATCCTTGGCCAAGGTAGAGTCGCGTGTAGCAGTAAATTCGACAAGGGCTGTGATTGGGGATACGTTTGTTGGCTATACTTTTTGTTGGGGGGATGTATCAAGGATGTGAAACATATATGAGTCTCTTAGGAACTGTTACTCATCCGGGTATCGTTCTGTCTCAATTTCATTTGATCCTATCATGTACACTCCAGTTCTCAAAGGTATTCAAAGAACCGATTAATCGATCAATTAATTTTTAACTTATTTTTTTTACTCTTAACATTTTCTTTCACTGCCCCTTTAGGCTCTCTAGCGTTTATTTATATTAGCTACAATTCCTTTCAGACGTGCGGCAAAGGTCCTTTCAAAAGATCCAGGATCGCGAGGACGCGTTCGACAGGCATTATATATTATCGCATTATTGACGGCTGTGTCATCGCGAACCGAGGTAGTGCGCAGAATACACAAAGTCGAGGAGTCAGTCAACACTCGAGTTCCTGTGTCGAGAGCAAAGCCACCGATCCAGAAGATGGGAAGAGAGTCAAGTCATTCCTGGGTAACGACACGGTGCTACTACCCATTAACGTATAATACAGTGATAGTACAAAAATCGTGAGAAAGATAAGAATATAAGGAAAAAAAAATGTACTCTTTGGCAACGTATTTGCGTCAAGTCGAGACGAAAATAACAACGTATGTCATCACCTCTGCGATTAGCTGTTTCAATTTCAAAAAATCTGATAAGTATCCAGATTTGATATATCGATATCAAAATATATACATAGTATATATATAGCTCTGATAAAAACTGTCAAAATACATTGAACGTTCACATACCTAAAGTCGTTGACAGAAATATATAAATGGTGGCAAAGAATTATTTGACGGATGTTAACCAATGAAAAATCAAAGAGTCCCTATCGCACGCGTGTCAATCACTAGGTATTAGCAGGTCGATATCGGTAGGTACCAACCCCTGGTGAATCCTTTATAATTCCCCTATCTTTTTTTCCACGTGCACACCTAGGCCAGATCCATCCAGGAAGTCCATGGAGCTAGAGTGCAGTGGAAGCCAACGTAACACCACAGCCATTATAAGATACGTGGAGCATCGGGCTCATGGAGTTGGCCGCAAATAGAGTCTATTGGAAAAATCAAGAAAGAAAGGAAGCCCAGCAAATGGATGATTAGCAGTATATCCGGAGGACCGCCTCTCTCGCGGAAAACCCCACCCGTGCAGATGATCGCGATGATCGCAGGCGGGGCCGTATACTCCTAGTGGAGAGAGAATCGTGTGCGCCAGGTTTAACGGGAGGGAAGTGGCTCCCGGTTGTCGGCATACGTGGAGCACATGCAAGGTGGATTCGTGCACGTGCGTGTGGATGTGCTGCGCAAAGAGGGTACGTAGCCCGATGGGTTTAGGTGTCGCAATGGAGGGAAGGTAGACAGTGAGGCAGCCAGCTACCGTGAACGTAGCCAGTGACCTGGTGGAGGTAGTCAGGCAGACAGCCCAGTCAGCCAAGGCAGGCACAGAGAAACCCCAGGGTACACGTGGCTCCTCGTACAGTGGCTGGTCAGTGCAAGGGACGCGGTGAGCGACGCCGACGCAGCCCGCACGCGCGTTCAAACGACCCCGCGAGTTGCGCGAAACTCCATCCTGCCAAAGGGGACTATTACCATCCTGGATATAAGCGAAGCTCGTCGCCGGTGCCTGGTGTTCCTGATATCGACGTGTCTTCCCACGGGATCCGAAGAGCTTGCGATACCGACACGTACACAGGTCAAGAGGAAGAAGAAGCGCAGGACCTGGGGAACGGTCCAAGGAAGTCTTGGCTCTGGACTCGAACCACCGGGACGCTCGATCTCTCTGCCTCCCGAAGGAGAGTCTTCCTCGAGGCAGGGGCAAGTTTTTGGCGCCACCTCCGAGCTTAGCCTGTGGACTAGGAGAGACTTACGCCTTTCGAGCACTCCGCAGTTCACCCTTCTCCACCTCCTGGATCACCGACGTCTCCTCGAGCGCCACCACTCCCCGCCTCCGAGCATTCTCCCTCTGATGCTGCGACTCTGCCTAACCTAACCCGTGGCTAACTTCATTCCACGCCAACTGACCACCACCGACGGCTCTAGCCCGTGGCCATCCTACGAGCGAGTCCTTCGAGTCCTTGATTCTCCTTGCCCGGTCACTTGCACTGGGTGCTATCCAATTCCCAGTGCCTAGGGATATTTATATTAAGGAGAGCACACGTTAACTCGGCTGACGTTTCTTTTGTAATTTCATTATTCGCGAGTGACGACGACAGTGACAGTGCGTGATAAAATAATCGGCTTTGAGAACGCCAAGAGAATATTTATTCTGTCATCGTTAAAGGAGCATCACCGCCGGAAGCGGAAATTCTTCGAGTATTCCTGAACGGTTCACGCGGACGACGCTGCTCAGGAATATGGACATGTCCGAAGATTGCTGGGAGCACGTGGGTTTGCTTCAGGAGGTCTCCAACTCGGATCCGCCTCCGCCGCCACCCGCCCCTGATTTTCTTATTCAGCAACAGGAGGTGAGTCTTTTTTTTCTCTTGAGTATGTCGGTACAAGTCGAAATTGTCATTTTATCAATTTTACGATATCTTTCACATATCGCGTATTATCTAGAAAGAATTTTTCCATCGTTACTTCACTGGGCCAACTATAGCCAATTTCCAGTACAATTATCTCAATCTTATCTCCTGTCAGTTTGACATTTTTTTTTACTACCGTTAGTCAGTCCTAGCGATTAGAAAAGAACCGGAAGTCACTTTGAGGTATTATCGTCATAACGAATCAGAGGTTAGAACCGTGGAAAAGAAAGTGTCTCCGAATCTATCCCACGATTGCTGATCGATCGCGGTATAGATATTGTCGATCTCTTATTGGAATTATTAACTGTTACGTAATCAGGTGGGATTATGGGGGGAAGCGCAATTCCGCATCGTTCTACGGCGACTAATTGACTCGTCGCGCGCGTTGAAACTCCTTTTGAATCTTTCAAGGAATACTGGTGCAGATAGCGTAATTAGGTATTTAGATATAGTTATAGGTCGGTACTTTGGTATTTCCTTTGCTATAACAGGATTCCGCGGTGTTCTCCTGCCGCTTGTAAATATGATCGGTCTGATTAGGCGAGCGTCTATTACCGATCTCACTGATCGCTTCTCGTGTCTTTTAATCTCGATGGAATGAAAGTGCCTATAGGGTTTAACAAGTCGATCCTGCTAAATTGAATGGCTGGATTTTTCACGTTCTGCTGTAGACTCCCGATGCAGTTGCAATTCCGCGACAACCGATCTTGCACGGAATTGCATAAGACGGGATCGGATGAAACATACATTAAAAGCTTAAGTATTTTCTGTGTTGAGTACAATACGTAAACGCCATAGACAAGGTATAACTTTATTTATGAGGTAGATGGGTGCTGAGGACGTTTGTAATTGTCAATGAAAAATATTTAATTTTTTTATTTCAACTCAAAAAGAGGCTGTCACGAATGAAAATGAGATTCAATCAAGGGATTTTATAAAAATTATTTTTATCCCCGATGGCGATTAATTTTTGAGTAGATTTTCCATTAGCTTGCCCATGGGTTATTTAATATGCTGATGGGTCACATTAATTTTTCTCTGATAAGAGTCGATTTGGGAATTCTTGTTAATCGTGATATGAGATGTTTTGATTTCTTTTTTTTTTAAGTAATATTTATTTTTTGGTTTATTATTTGAAAAATCAACCGTGGAATTGACATCGTCTGGTTTTAAGTGTTGGTACTCGTTGCGCGATCCAATTTCGAAAATGTCAGTCAATTTTGAAAACGACCTCCATTTGCCGGCGGATAGGACTTATGTTATCGGGTCGTGGTACGCGGGAGTTACTAAATTAATGGGACGGGTGTTAATTCGAAGGGAGCAGGTGGACAGATTGAGCGCTAGGCTGTACAATTAAAAAATTTATATCCGACTGTATGCACTGTCGTGTAATTATACGTATATTTGAATAAAATCAAATAATTCTTTGACACTGTTCAGAAATGATACGACACCATCCGTATAAAACTGTGATATACGTAATTAAGATTGTACTTAATTAATTAGACATGACCGGAGGAATTAGCGTGGATGATAAATAAACAAATTGACATACACCTCATACTTGAATAAACTATTAATATCGAAGATAAATAAATTAATATCAATATAACTGGTCTGGGCTGTCCAATTAAAATTGCGGGATATTTCTATCTGTCAGAATATATCTCACGCCGTCACTCAGTTTAATCGAGCCTGTCATACAACTGACAGAGAGATGGGATACAGTTTGCAACGAATATCGACTACGTAAAAGGAATGTACGAAGGCATTGTATTTTTTTAAAAAAAAAAGAAAAAAATACCGAACAATAGATTATTAAGAAATCGAAGCGCAGTCACGTGGTAAAAGTAAGAAGTGTCCGGTGGTAGGAGCATCAGGCCCAAGAAGAAGGGGCGCAGGTGGCTATAAGGCCCAGCAGCTATATCGGTTCGAGGATTCACTTTGTTTGCCAAGGGAAGCGGCACAAGCAGGCAATAAAGTTAATCATAGGAATCGTCTTTTGGGCCCCACCCGTGCAAAGATTTAGATGTCATTAGGGGCGAGGATATCGTTGCCGAAGTCATTCGAAGAAGAAGAAGAAGAAGAAGAAGAAGAAATGCAAGGCGCGCGCGATGTGCCGTTTCAATTTCAAGAGAGCACGTAACGAGGCATGGGGCCCTTTGGGTACGGCAGGATGAGGCCCAAGCGAGTAGAAGGCGTTGGTTAGCCTGCCCTGTAATCATGCCCAAAATTATAGGCATTTAGCCGGGCATGAATGAGCGGATAGGAAAGTTTAAGAAGATATCGGTGGCATCGGCGCGTTAGGGGCGCGTGGGCCTTAGTCCCCCTTTTCTTCACGCACCTGCCTGAGCACCGATCGACCTCAGATTCGCCTCCGATATCCGGCCCTTTTTTCTTATATATCTATATGACTCGGGTACTCGCTCTTCCCCCACGCACCCATACACGTGCAAGCGTTAACTCTGCGGGCCCCGAGTCAAGGGGGCCTGATCCACATTAATTCCCCGAATAATAATAACAACAGCAATACCAGCAACCCGTCCACTCTTAGTGCTCGTCATCAGCTGCGAGTCTCATGCATTACTAAATTACTCCTTAAAAAAAGCACGCACTTACTCGGGGTCCTAGCAGAGTCAACGACGTCCCAACCTCATACCCACCTGAACAAGTAATACCATTGGGCCCTTTCCTTTCTCATATCGTAGATCCCAGTCGATCTTTGGGTCCCGTCGGTGATATTACCAGAGAACCAAAGATGAGTGCAAAAGCGGTTTGGCAAGATTCGCAAGTAGTCCCGCGAGATTCGTTTCGCGTATCGTATGTCCGTGATCCATCCGTGCCACGTATCAGGCCCAATATCACTCGAGGACTCGTATACCAAAAATTACCGTAACACTAAAAAAAAATCTTCCCCAAACTCATCAGGAATGAGTCTGGAGTACCGCCGACTCTAAAGAACCCTACAACCCCTCACTTCTTAAACAACCACAGCTACACTGTACAAATTTATTCTCCGATCAGTATATAATTAAGAAAATTTTATCTTTGACACAAACGAATCAACGAGTCCGTATACTCCGAGCAAAAAGTATACTTCCCATGTGACTTAGACCCAAAAAACGTTTACCTCTCGATTTGAAGATCGCCATTTAATGGCGAGTAACCAGGGGAACCAACCAAGCGCCCCATAAGTATCTACATAAATAAGGAAGCAACTAAAGCACCGGGCGCAGCCATGCCGGGTGCTTCGTTACTTAGCTAAGCGCACGTATGAGTTTCCCACGGCGGGCCAAGATGCCCTGTGTGGGAATATCCCGATTATTACGGGCGCATAGGCAAACTGCTGGAGCGCGATCGCTTCGACGCCGATTTTTATATTCCACTTGCGTATACTTATACCAGCCTGTACCCGCCCCCTCCCTACGTCTCGGCCACCCCGTGCCTCTACGAACCTCCGCTACCACATACGCCATTACCTACTCCCATCTACTCACATGCTTCTTCTTGTAGCCTAGCATCGGTAGGCGACTTCCTCGGTAGCAGCCACCGGGCACGCATGCACGCGACATTCAATTCTAATCAGCCTCGATGGATTGGCCCACGTTTTTCACGTATGCTCACCCACGTGTGTCACACGTCAAACCAAACTCGTTCGATCGGGCCGATAACCTGGAATCGACTGTACAGTCATTGGATAGCCTGGAATTTTTTTATTTCGAATTAACCTGTACACACTGTTTTCTCTAGTGTCACGTGTCACGGGTATATATCGACTGGGGAATCTTCAGGAAGTGTCATGTGTGGACAAAAAAGTCAAGGATCCACTATTTTTTTTTTTTAGTTGACAACAAACACGTACGGGAAGTAACCGTATCCTGGACGAGGTTATCACGATTCGCGCTGTTAATTAGGCTCGTTGTGATTCTTTGTGAATTAAATTGGAGACGAGATCGAGATATGAAAATATTTTATGCCTCTTTCGTTTCTATACTCAAATTTTGTACCGGGCAACGCTCACGGGTCTGGACGATCTTTACGTGACTGTGTCGTAAAATTTGGGGTATTCTTAGGTCTTGGGTTATTTACGAGGGTCGGAAATATTTCTACCGACAATTAGTGGCATTACCGTTGTTACGACGCTTTGCGCAAGGTCCCCAATGGTAACCGATACCGAGAGTCTATATGCGCAGGTATAAAATAATTTTCAGGGAACCCTAAAAAGTTGACGTCCCTGTACCATAGCTACCTAACCTCAACATAAATTTGAAGCGTCGAAAAAATGGGAAAGCGAATTCGTGAAATATCCGTGGAAACGTGTATGGCCCAAGGGGCGTCGGGACGCTTGGCTCGGCGTCGGCTGACCGGTAAAGCGAAGGCAATTAAACGAAGTTTAAGGTAAATTTATTAGACGCGATAACGAATAGGAGGGACACACCTGTGTCCTATTCTATATCCAGTGAGGTAACAGTGTCCGGCCAAGTCGTTTAAACCTGCCTCCGCCTTCTAGCAGATAAAACCATTCCACTTCCGGAGTTGAACTTCGACCGCGCATGTATACCTATATAGGCTGTACAAAAGTCACAAAAGTCTTTCGAGTATCTCTTCGAGTCCTATACGTACAGTCCTTCCTCGGGTCCCTTTTACTTGGCTGGTTCCAGCTTAGAAAACAGTCGAGAACCTGACCAGCTTATTATCTACCTAGTATCTAAGAACTCTAGTACGACGAAACGTCACACCTTTGCTTCTCCTGGATCCGTCAGCTGTGAATTTATTCTTCTTCTCGCTTCCTCTCTCGCCGAGACGATTTCGTAATTAGCTGGACCATTTATTTTGGTCCTTTCGTGGAAACAGCTGATCTGACCATGGGTGCAATCACAGATTTCAGATGTAAATAGGTATATTAATTTGAGAGACAGGTTGAGAAAAAATTTTTTTACATCTGGACATAGCGTCATTTTTGGTCGTTAGCGTAAGGCGAGTTTACATAAAGTTTATCGCTCCTATATCTCGTTACCAATGTTTCCGACGCGACGTTGCGTGCGGATTCTGCAAAAGCGTCAACCCTGTTCCCACAATTCATTAAATAATAATATCACGTACGTGGAACGGCGCGCCGCTACACGTAAGTGGATAATAGGCCGTAAATATATTTTATGGCGTTGTTATTAGATACATACGCTATTACGCTGTCGAGCAACGTGAAGGCTTCCGCACATCGGTAGATAACCGAAGCGACGAAACGCGCTTGCTTCAATCGTAACGTTGATAACAGGGACGTTTGGTACAGAATTTTTTTTTGAAAAAATTATTAAAAAAATAACACGATTTCGACGTTTGTCACGTACAAAAAAAAGTCTTCGTTGAAAATCGTAATTTTGGAAAAGTTTCGGGCTTTTCGTAAACAAAGTAAAGAATTTTGTTTTCATACTCAACTTATCCAGGTTCGATCTCACGGGCTCTTACGTCACATAGGGAGATTCTTCCCATGACTCTCTTATGGGGTGTGACAATGGGGTGATACGTGGCGCTAAAGTGCTTCGATAAGGTCGACGGGTTTTTCGCAGACTCGTTGCAAAGTTCACACGGCTAGCTCTCTTAGCCAAGGGGCACTTGTGTCATTTAATGGGGTGGTTAGAGGGTGGGGGAAAACGCACTTGTCACGCACTTGTCCCGCGTTTCGCTCGGCCCTGCCACTATACCAAGAGTCATACAGGGCCCTTTTCTCTGTGCAGGCAGTTTGTTCCTTCCCTGGAAAAGTGCCCATTGGATCTTCCATTCACTGGGTATACAGTCGACTGTACGTGTACACTACTGTACAAACCCTCTTAATTTTCCTGTAACGCGGGACAGTCGGTGCACACGTGACACGTGCATCCCGCATTGCGGGCCCGCAGGACACGTGCAGGATATTCATTGAGTTCGCTCGAGTTAAGTTAGTTACTTTTATGCCACAGTGTATAGCAAGGTAGACGAACGTTATACACGAGAGTCAAAGTTAACGGGAGCAGCCCCTAAATCGGCTGCTGCAACAATGACGGGACTGTAGGAGCGACGCGTGGCACGATATACAAGGGGGTTGGCAGCAGTGGGTAAGTGAGCAATGAAAACAGGGGTTGGAACGAACTTGTTTCCTTACGCGATCGACACTGAATCGACTGTACTTGGATCGCATGAATATTTTCGTAAGGGATGATACTTTTGATATTTTATTAATATTTTAATATTTTTACCCTGGCTTGAATATACGATTGGTTAAGAGTCCGCGCGTCACACCCCATTTCCGAGTTTAACCCCCCGCGGCATAAACGCTAAGTTAGCCCGGCGTTCTAATTGAACGACGTGCCACGAGGAGGCGACCCCATTCGCCGTTCTCGTGGCTCAGGGGGAGTTTATCTCGACGCAAGTTAACGTAAGTACGTGGGTATATAAAGCAACCCCTATTCAGTTCCATGTCGGGTATACTCCCGTCGCTCGTTGTTTCATTAGCCGTAGGCACTACGGCTTTCTCTAGTTCCTCCACCTACTGTCCTTGAGCTAGAAGGGAAGAGAGAGAGAGAGAGAGGGGCATGCCACGCTGTGTACTTCATCCGCTACACTTCAGAGATCCTCTTCGAAGCCCTCGAGCATCCTCCTCCCGGGAGGGTGGGAACCCTTACGAATTATGACGCAACAGTTTGCGGCGCGAGCGGCCCCGAACCCGCTAATTTTGCCAAATGGATGAAACTTTTTTTTCCACCCGTTATACTCGCGAGCGAAGCTCTCCCGTGCGAAGCCAGGCCCTTTTACTCGAGGATCATAATTAGGGGTTGAGAATTGAAACGGTCTAAATTATTCCGATAGGACCCGGCACGCTGGGGATGGCTCTTCCCAGTGACTGGCGCCTCCACCCCCAGAGGGAGCTTTCGAAGGGATGCCAAGGAGTCGACGGGAAAACGAGCCTCAACCTCGACTTCGTTCTTCCCTCTTGATGCCCCAGCCACTTTCTCGCTTATTCAGCAATGATTCAATTCGGATGTGCTTTTTACGCGGTGCTGGGGCAGCAACCCCCCCACCCCCCTGAATCTTGCTACAACAGTCCTGGTCTAAGGTATATATAAAGGGGGTTGCTCGAGTTACCCGGGGCATCCCTGGGAAACAGATTGCCGAGCCATTCAGCCTCCTCCCCTTCCTCCCCTTTCGCTTGGCTTCACACGGGGATGCCGCGGGAGAAGGAGAATCGCTCCTGCAGGCTCTGCCGTGGAGTGCAAGCTCAGGAGAGACGGAGACAGGAAGTCGACCAACCAACAAGTCGTTCCTTTAATTCCGCTTAGCCACTTCTTTCCCCCAGGGCTTTACCCCTGGACCGTCTGTGTACGTATTACGCAAGGGCAGCATCCGTTTATCTTGCACCGTCGATAAATACTATTCTTCGTGTTCCTCCGCACCTCAGCCAGCCTCCTTCCAGGCCCAGCCCCCCCAGACACACCAGACTCCATCCTGACTCTCATCCAGTGGCTTCGACTTACACGGAGACCTTCCAAGGAGCTACACGGGCCGGACCTCAGGTACTTGCCAATCCGAAATACCTAGCCTGACCCTCTCAAATCATTCTGCGCCATAGCCACGCTTTCGGGAAGTGCGATTGTACTGATAACAAAAAAAAATATCCAAGCCTAAACCGACCTGGACGTTGGGGAATCCGAACGTTGAGCCAGGCAATTAGTACGAGGGACGTCCTGGCTCTACTTTCCTTCACCAAGTCGCTTCTTACGCTGCGTAATGGCGGTTTACCTTAGCAGAGGATCGCACGCTCTGACTTGGTCAGTCGCGTATTATTAATATACCTGACTCCGTGTAGCCAAGAGGAGGCAGCTGCCAGCTCGTTTGCCGCACGCGAACCCAGTTCTCTCACCTGTAACGTATCATCCGCTTCCTTTCTTTCCGTTCACCCTGTTTACAACCCTGGTAATCCACACCCCCCTATTATCAATATACCCACCTCATTAGTATGTCATACAAGCTGTAGGTACGTAGGTGCGATTCAAAAGCAATAGTCCTACTTCGTATTTCATTCTGCTACCTTGCTACAGCGTTCTCAATGGACGAGCAACCTCAGAAGACACTCCCAGGAACGTATCACTCTGTATAAGGCCATGCGCCAGCCAAAACCTTCTATTTACATGTCTTCAATCTGGTATGAATATTCAGCGGCCAATCGCGACAACTCATGAATCATAAGGTGCGATTTCCTTTCTACGCACATCAGACACCCCTGACCCTTTACGCACGTTAATTTTACGATGGTTCAAAGCTTTACCGATATCAACCCTTTACTATTTTTTTTTTCATTATCAACGTGCCTTTAACCACAAGCGCTTTAAGGCTACACTTCTCACAGTTCTAGCATCGTCAGTGCGTACGAGCACGTAGTCGATATACGTATACTCAATGTACAGGGTGGAGCATATATAGCCTCACAGGCACGCACGACTCTGACCACTGTGATGGATGGTATCGGAGCCACTTTCGAACGCAGCAGGCATTCACAAATATCAGAGTTGCAAACCTGATGACGTTTTTGGTAAAGGGACCAGACATTTTTACAAGGCCGATCCACGACTCGAACGATTCTATCGATCGCTTTTGAAAATTATACTGAAAAAGGTGTATATATAGAATTTTGACATTTTTTTTATCATGGTAAATCCGTAGTATGCAATTTTTTACTGGCCACCCTGTATCGCGGTACGTGTCTCCAGGGTGGAATTGCCATTTCGTTCTCACCGTTGACTCTACGTCCTTTTTACGTCCGTCAGGTTGGTAAGCGTTTAATAGGTACACGAGGAAACGAGGCGTGTGCTCTTGTTTTGATTAGTTGCGGACTGATATTGAAATATGCTTGTATCTCCGAGTCGAACATAATACACTGGGTTGTTAGCATAATAAATTATCATAAATGTATGTTAACCGCTTGGCTGTATTTGTTAACAGGTAAAGTAGGCGGAATACTTGCGGCCGTTATACCTACGTGAAGGCGTTGTGTTTGCTTACTTCGTTCGCGTATATATAACGAACGTCGATATACGTAACGATGGTGAATGCATACATATGTCACACGAGTAAGCATGTATATGGATAAATGCGTTACCATGGCGACGTAAATATTTTAAAACGTTAGAAAGTTCAATCAGATTTTTTTTACCCACATTCGAACTCTTCCATACGTTTATAAATACTGTGTATGCACGTGATAACATTGTGGTAATTGCAATATTACTCTACGACACGTTGGACTACACGTATAGTCTCTTCGCGATAACTTCACTATTATCATCGTCCATGCGATTTGGTTACGCAGTCGCACCGGTCATTTTAAGTTTACTCGGAAACGTAATGGCCATTTCGTGTTAGGAAGTTAATTAGTTCCCGCGGGGTGGGAGAATACGTACGTTTATCAGTAAGGAAGTTTCTGTCGCTGAGAGCTTCGTTGTTTTGAATTTGACGTCCGACGTGGCCGCATCAACCTTAAAGAGAAAATGCGAGTTATCGCGCATAGACTTATTGCAGGCGTACAGAGTGAGGTTAGGTTACTAATTTGTTAATTTATTTTCAGTTAAAATCAGAACAGTCGCCATTTATGAATGTATGAAAATTTGTTCTAGAAGCATCGCCCCTCAGCGCCCCTCAGTTTTTAACTAATTTCATTTCCCCTCTCGCACTCCCCTATATCGCCTCAAATTCTCAGATCGGACCGTCGATCAAATTACGAAGAATTATCCGTCGGCGGCAAAATTCAAAAGAGTCTCTCAGGGTTTGTTTGAGGGAATCGCAGATTTTTCCGGCATGTATCTCGATCGAGCGATCGATCGCGATCGGTATGAGGGGTGCGGTCGTTTTTAATAAAAAAATTAATTATACGCTTCCAGGAGCGCCATTGACGTGAAGTGGTATACAGTTTCCCACGCATGCCATCCTATGCATGCTTCACGCCATTCCACCGGAACCCATAGCGACTACAGAATTTACTTTTGGTTGTTGGTACGAGCATCGGAGCCAGTGCGAGGAGAACGCGAAGGCATGCGCTCGGTAGTGCACTGGGATATTTTATAAATATTCTAGCATTGCCCTACTACCGATTCTTCGACGTGTTGTATACGTATTCCAGTATCGGTCCGGTAATAATTTTCTGAACGTTTTTCTATATGCATCGTAGCATCGTTCTACCACTAAATCTCGATACGTCCACCTTCTTCTAGGTTCCATGCAGGTATTTGTAGGTTAGGTTGATATCCGAAGGAGAAGTCAGTCTAGGGTAGGTGCTACTCCGGTAATTTAGCCGGATCTGCATATTTTAGCACGAACACTTCCGTCGATCATTATCCCCTTGCAAGCTACCCCCCACCCCCCACCCATACCTTACCCCTTGCACCACCGCCCTTCGAGCCTATCTTGACTTTGTTGCACATATACCGTGTGTGCACCTGTACTTCACACGAGAGCCTGCACGCGTTTCTCACTCGCTCGTTTTCGTGTCGTCTTACTCCCCAGAAATTTTTTTCTTAGCTCGAACCTAGTGTATGCAAGGATGTACGTGGGTAACTATGGGACACACACGGGAAAAATATCTTTCCAATGAATTCTCATTCGCTGAGTTTTGTATAAGTATGAGTACAAAACTCTTGTCTCTCTACATTATGGATGCCTCGTAATTACCTATTCATTTTCCACGGGCACGTAACGTCCGTGGCGAACCGCTCATGCGATGCCTCGTGCGCCGTGCAACCCGATTGGAGATAATCCCGGAGAACGCGTTCGTTATTATCGGGACGGAGTATGGAAGTTCGCCGAAGTTGATACCTTGAATTTTTTATTTTAATCCGTTTATATAATTCATGAGAGATAAAAAGAAAAAACGGTTATTAAAATTTTTGAAATTTTTTTTCGCAATTTTTTAAAAATTTGCCACAGGGTACTTTCCATTACTTATGCCGCTACTGACGATCTCTAAGAAACAGTGACGTATCGGTACCGGGGATACAATTTTGACCCAGGAACGTATAGCGATAATGGTAAATAGGGATAATACACTGTTGCATTGAAACGCATAGCAATTGATATATACAAGTTACAAACGTTATCCAAACCAAAGGCTCGTTTCCAAGTATCGACGTGGAGCATCGCGATCGCGATAAGGTCAATTCTCGTAACGCGATTCCCTATCGTAGCCTGGCTCGCACGAATTCCATCAGCTGCGGTCCGGCTTCTTATATACAGGGTCGAAGACGTCACATCGCTCGTCCCCAAGTGGGATACAGTAATGGCGTCGCGTGTCCGTTACGTAAACGCTGTGAATTCTTTGATCCGATTTACACGATAGAAAAGCTTCTTAGGCCTTTACGTTCGAGTAATGACGGCCTGAGGTGCAACAATTTTCTATATTTTTTTTTTCATCCGTATCCAACGTAGCTCCCTACCCCTTCCTGGGTCCACGTTATACCGGGAGGACAAGGCACGTATATCGGTCGATACGTAGTCCCTACACCTAAGCGCAAGGCAGATGTCTTTATACCGGGCGCCAACTGTCTTTATAAATAAGTCGCACGTCAGTGGGTGTCCGCGCGGACTCACGAGGTATAAACTACTCAAGTAAAATAATGCGTCGCGCTTGTACGGGGGTAAAATGGAAATGCGTGGCCAGCGGGCGGCGAAACCCCGTGGCTCCGCGAGCCATAGAGTCGCCCCTGTTGAACCGTCGTGGCACCGTGGAAGCCCCCTTTCTGCTGCCCCTCATGCGGTCCGACAGTACGAACCGAGCCTTGTGCCGTATAGGAATCGTCGGTGGTGGATTCGAATTTTTTTTTTTTTTAGGTTAATATCGAAGAAATTCTTCGGAGGATACAAAAATTGTGATTTTCATAGATTTTTTTTGGGCATTTTTTAAATATATTCCATCACCAGTCTTACCAGGCTCGGATATCTCTCTTGGGAAAAAAAAGGGACCATCTCGATTTTTAGAACGACCCTAGACGGAACAGAAGGAGAGTGACTCGCCGCGCGGTCCACAGAGGCGCAGTTTATTTCAGTCGGGTTAATTAGTGTTGCCTCGCGAGGTTTACGGTTGACATTTCGTTGGTCGTTCCTTCGTTCCTTCGTTCGGTCGTTCGTCGTCGCTACTCGCCGAGGGAACAGGAACGGGACTTGGAATGGGCGGGGGGGGGTGAGAGTGGGAGACGGCTTTTTTACGGCAACATACTGGTCGGCCATAGCGGATCGAAGAAGAAGAGGAGGAAGGACCCCCCCTCAATAAAACTCCTGCAGACTTCGGTAAGGCCCCGAAGGCGCCAGGACAGTCTGGGACCTCCCTTATTAGTTTCCCCTTTTTTTTACTCCCCCTTTACACCCCTTCGCGCCTTTCTCGACTCCTCTAACAATCTTTTGTTTTATCCTACCAGTGTGTGATATTCACACCGTTTTATTGCTCAGATTAGACCCTCCAAATTCGAACGTGCCGGGGCCCTCTTTGGGCCTTACGATCGCGGCTTTGAGGATCCGGCGGGAAAAAAATTTGAGAAAAACAGACCCGTCGTAAACTTCAGACTTGGGCCTTCTCGATGCAGGGGTACCAATCTCGAAGAGCGGAAGTGATTCGTTTTACGAAAATTTCAAGCTTACCTTTCGCGCTCATCTTCAAATATTTCCATCGTGTTACTTTTTTCCAAAAAAGTTTTTTTACTAAACAAAAACAGATAGCTGTACACCAAGTAAAGCCGATGGACGGAAATGGAATCTGCAAGGAGATAAGACCGTGGGTCCTATTCCTTATCTGGTTTGAAGACATAAACAAATGCTACTAGTGTATTTCGAAGAGCAAAAGGGCCTTATTATTAAGTGGCCTTGTCAGGAAAAGATGCCAAAAACTTGATTACCGGCCGTTTAACTTTTACTCGAACCGCAAACAAGTAGTGGACATACCGAAAAGCGATAGGACCCAACTTAAACGTCTTTTTCCCTTCAGTCCCAAATCTTTAAGTACCCGAGACACCGTTTCTTATCAATCGAAAATACCTGACGACTGTGTAAGCAGGCCCAACTTATCTTCCTTCGGAACACTTGTACTTAGCTAACTATCACTGTATTTTTTTTAAGTTTTCAAAGACTCCGGCAAACCATCCGCAATATATGTATAACCTATATATAAAAAAAAATACCAAAAAAAATTAGACGTCCCGACGCCTTATCAACGACGTCTTGACGCAAGCGTCTACATACTTGAAAAACGGATAACTAATTGTTTTGAATGCGACGGTCCCTTTGTCACGGCTTTTATCTGACTAGTCTGATAAGAGTATAATAATTCATTATCAATTGTTTGGGTATCGCGGAATGGGGAGATCGGTAAAAACTCATTGATCGGTTATCGATGCAATTGAATCGAGTGTGTGTAAATACGTGTGACGTTTTACATGTCCTGTTATATTATTTGTAATTGATTAACGATACCGATCGATCTTACCGAGAACATTATTGCTCGCTTTACCGGAAGGCTAAAGCGACGATCGATACAGTTGAGTGATACAAATAAATGAAAATTTAATTCCGCAGCCTATAAAGGATCAATAGGTTATTGGAATTCGTATTAAGCAATAAGGGGACCAACTTTTGTTTTATCCATCAATTACAGGGAGACAACGTTCGCGATAATAATTTGTATAAAATAATAAAAATTTTGTAAAAGTAATTGTACCCTCGATCAATCATAATTATTCGATACGAATATCGGATCGAGTAAATATCGATTATCGATTACGTCACATGATCGTAAAACACCGCCAATCCTGATAGACACGATAAAGCGTACCGTCGCCTGTAAAGCCGCGGGAACAGCGATTTGCCGTACAGTACGTCATTACGATTTAATAACGATCTTCGATTTACGATTACAGGATAAAGTGTCCGAGATCAAGTAGGAAATAACGTGGGAAAATTTATACCGTCTCAGATATCCTTTTCCTACGTACAGCATATAAAATTTTAATAATCATTGATTTGGTATCGATGCAAGATTTTTTTCACGAAATTTACAAAAAAAGTCCCAAAAAATGCAGTCGGGTAAAAAATTGGTTAAATCAAGTAAACGATGCTCACCAATTTTTTACCTGTAAGTTCGTAAGGTCAGCAGGTTTCCATAATAAGTATATAGACCATATAGCCCACAGTAATGGTAGGCTCGAAATGAATGAAGGAAAAATAGTTTTCCAAACAAATATAATGTTAATGACTGTTTGGAGTGGGTGGTGGGTGGGAGTGATTGGCAGGTCACTGGGTTTACGCAGGGGTAGTAAATCATTTTCGTAGAGGGTCTCCCGTAGCACCGTAGATCCTTTTGCAGGTATAACGGGAGAGTTCGGGTCAGGACCCTTATCTACGAGGACCCGTACTTACAGACCTGTCGACTAATCCTATTAGCAGCATTAGGCCTGGTTGCATCGAGTCTCTCTCCCCGATTTCCATTCTCTCATTCATTATCCTCTAGGAAATTTCGGCAAAGTGCCGTCGAGCAAATCGACCATTGAGCCAGGAGAAACTTCCGTGGAAACGAGCACGAGTCCCCAATAGGAGGCTACACACCATTAATGTCTTCCGGATAACTCGGACTGGTAATTTGGCAAAAGCTTTCTGTGGGCCCTTTGGATATGGACTAATAAGCCGTGAAACGATAGCCAATGGGCACCATTGTCATTTGGATTGAGCATTGACTGTCGTCCACGTGGTCAATAGTAACATCGAACCGATTATACGGATGGTATCGGTAGCCATTCTCTGAAACGTCATAAAATCATTTATTGTCATTGACAATAATTTTTTGTACGACAATAAAGTGTATAGCGCTCGAGTTTCGTTACTGAAAAATTTCGGTAAACTTTTCACCGTTACTTTGATATACGATAATTGTACAGTAAAAATTGACGTGTTACTTGTGCTCGGCACGACAGACACGTTAAAAGCCATAAGGACTTGCAGAGAATTTACGTTACTCCTTATCCAGTAAACCATACTGAAAACTGTCTCAATGTCTCGTTACTCGTGCATCTTGTATCCGGCGGGTATAGGAGTAAAAAAGAGTGGGACGATGGGATCAGCCAGACACGGAGGGAGTATCGCGGATATCGGAAAAGGGGTTGAAAAATCTCGGGGTCGGGTGCATATCAGTGAAAATACGGCAGAACCAGGGTAGAAACGAGAGATTTAAGTCCTTCGCCGTCGAGTTGACAAGAGTCGACTCGCGTAAACACACTCGTTTCTCCTTGTTCGCCGTTGCTCTTCGGCGATGGTGGGGAGGACGGTTGTTTCACGGTAGTTTCCCCTGGGAGGGTGGGTGGCGGGCGGGGGGGGGGATATCACGAGGGAAACGTGGGCGTGGCCTGATATTGGCCACGCCCACTTTTCGATGACGCCAGCCAATGGTCCGGCTCGTAGAGGCTCGACGGCCACGCCCCCGGCTTCGATACAGCCAACGCGATTGGTCCGTCCGCCCAGACCACGCTCACGTGATGCTGGTGGGGGTGGTTGTTTTCAGAACTTCTCACCAGAGGGGGGTTCGGGACGAAGTGGAGTGGAAGCCGATGAAGTGGTGTGAGTGGAACCAAGTCAGTCGCAGACTGGAGAGCCCTGAGAACAGGGGACGGACCGAACGAACTCTATAACTAATCGCTCGTAACAACGTCTCTGTCCGAACGTCCGTCCCATGAACCGGTGATTCCCTCGTTGTTCGTTGTTTGTTTTGTGTTGTCACGTCGGTTCGGCGCTTTTGTTTTCACGGCTGTCAACCCAAAGGAGGAAGATACTCTGGATCGACTGTGTTGTTCGTCGTTGTGAGACAGTTGTGCCCGGGGGTTTAATATCGTATTCGCAAAGTGAATACTCGAAGGAGGGTTAAAACACCCTTAACAAAAAATATATATCTTGCAAGGTGTTACGTCGGGACGGTGACAATATGCGGTCCTGTCGACGAAAAAATCATCATAACAAAATAATGCCCTGATGGCACTTTATCAGTACGACCGATTCCCATTTACGGCACGGTCCGTATTCTCTCTCTGTCTCTTCCTCGTTACCGCTGTACCTTCGCGTATCACTGTTACGTATTGTTTGTCGACATTCAAGCGGATCCTTTCGTTCGGCTATTCGCTCTCCTCAAGCTCCTCGGACGCTCAGTGACAGTGCAGTGCGTGCAGGTGCGCTTGTGATTTGTAGTCGCGCGCGACAGAAACTCATAACAGTTGTCGCTCATCGTATTCGGCATGTCGGCTTACGCTCAATTCGGATACTCGTATCCGTCGGCTTCGCAGGTAAGCTTGACTCTGTTAGTTGAAAACAGAATTAATCACGTATGGTAATACCTATATGTATATCGGTCGGTAAAATTTCTTAAGGCCGTATATGCAATTTACAGTGATATCGTCAATACAAATAATTTTACCGATCACTCTCACTTACTGAATTTCACCACCCGTTATTTATTTTCCCAAAGAATCGTCACTGCGACACGTTCATATGTGAATATTCAAATACGGGTTAATCGCAACGACATCGCGACCAAATTCAATCGGTGCGACGCGAAACGAGTGCAAAGAATATACATCGTTGAAGCTTATAAAATCAGCTAAAAAAAAATTACTCGTACCATAGAAATGAAAATTTTTTTTTTGAAAATTTTCTACATTATACTCAAAATTGCATGTTTCTCGCAGTGATGAAAAATGTGATTCCTACCGAAATTTCATAAATATTTATTTTCCCCACGTTGCGTCCAACGGACACGAAAAATAAATTTTCGCAAATTTGTCAATAGCACGTGTCGAGGGCTCGCTTGCAAATTCTCGCGATAATTGAATGACAGAAACGAATTCGAGAAAGCGCATGTCCGATCCGATAGAAAAAGATCGGAAGGTGCGTCTGCACCAAAGCGAACGGGTTTCCTGCATGCACCTGCCTACGCAAGGCTGGGCGACGGCCGTCGCTGAGATCGCGCACTGGCGTCTCTGCGTTCCTTCGGACTATGTTCGAGGATGGATAAAATTTTGCAAAAAAATAATAATAACAACAAGAAGAAATATTTACATGAAAATAACACGAAACTTGGCAACACTGTAAGAATGACTTTTCCCATTAGCCACAATAATCGAAAGTCCGTACCCATTGAAGCGACGTTCCGATGGAGGCTCGTTTGTCCAATCGTGTCATTACAGCGATCACTTATTACACCCGCTAATATCGCGCTCCTCTTACATGAGAATTCCAAGTGCCAGCTTGACGCTTCCACCGACAAAGGCAAAAAGCGAACCGCTCATTAGCTGAGCCTCGTGCATTTAGCGAATCCCATGCTGCGAGTGTCGAATTTAATTTTCTTTTTTCTCATTTCGTAATTCCCGCCACCGAACGTCCCAGGCTTAACAGCAGGTAGATTTATATTGGCTGTCACATTACACGTCCAACAGTATCGCTGCTCATCGCTCATCCACAAATATACCGATTCGCCATATGTAAACCGGAGTGGGATCGATTTACGATCAATTCCTCAAATCTATATTCCGTTCGTATGCCAAAGTTAATTAGGCCAACTGTCGATTCTTATCAAACGACAGTCAGCTGCATCCGCGTACACATCGCGGAGCGATCTGTTATACGGCAATTCGCACGCTCGATTAATCTCCCACTGACAGATTTTCAACGGGCTTTTATACCATGCTTTTTTTTTACGTTCACTGTACACATATACATACAAACTCTTATATACACAAGTCAAAGAATCACCAAAACCCGTAGGAAAGTCTCTGGGTGTCTTTCGATAAAAAAACGGTATTTGAAATTCCCGCCTATTTCCTCCACGCGTCAAAACTACCCGTGAACCGTAGACCGTGCGCATAGTTCTAGTGCCGGGCGTTGGGTGCGCATGCGCAGAGAGTCTGCTAAAAAAAGTATATGAAACTTTGTTACAAGGAGTCAACGGCGACAGCACGAGTGCAGCTGCATTATTTTCCATGGCACCAAGGGAAACTCGCGAATCGATCAAGTCGCTACTCTTCGAACACGGTGTATAAGATTGAACGTTGCCAATTATGAATGCACCAAATAGTGCATGCACGATGCCGTTGCACTTGCTCCTTTCTTTTTCTATGGATTTTACAATCTAGTTATATTGGCTATAGTCTGCTCGACACTACTTCAGCTACGTTCATTCTCATTACTGTACCTACGTACGTAGTTCGTTCCGGTGCATCGGGTCTATGCAGTTGCAGCGTTGCATAGGGATGCTCAGATTATTATAGTCAGGCTTCTTGCGATGCACATCGTGGCTGCGGATAATTTACGGACGCTACGTACGTCGCTCGTGGCTAGACTATGGCTATCCTCCTTTATCGCGGATAATTATTTGCATATTGCCATATACCCTGCAGTCGTCTTAGTTAGGGATCGCCTTTAGGTTTTTATTTTTTTACTTCCTGACAGATTCCTTCATCTTGCTGGTCCTCGTTAATTCGTCCGATATCGGCACTGACCACCTATCGACTTCTTGCCGAGGACTTTGCGCTGCAGGTTCCTTATTGCTGAAAGACACTCGGGTGGGCCTGGTTCTTATTTTCTAGGGAATCGAGCTTTTGAGGTTGACCAACGGTTAACTTCACGGCAGATCGGCCGACCGGTAATTAAATTGGGGATAAACGAGAATCCAACGCTTGGTTTTCTCTTATGTATCGGAAAACTCGGTCGGTAATGCAGGCTCGGTGTGAATCGGTTCGTAATTCAAGGGTTGCGATTCGTTATTGACGAAGGGTGTGAGAATTCTGATGAATTTTATTTTTAAGGGTGCATCGCTTTATGGTTAATACACAGAGTAGTTGATTATCGAAGAACACATGGGTACCGATTAAAATATGTGATTGGGTTGATAATGTATTTTCTACGGTAATATAAATCTTGCGTGGCAAGTTTTTTTTTGTCATTTCTTATGCGGTTTTTTATTTCATGATATATAGGTGTCGGTTGGAATTCATTTTGTGGGTTGTTAAAATTAATTATTTGTTGAATAAAAAAGACTGAATTGTAATGTGTCTTGGTTTAACAAGGGGAAAGATATGTGAAGCCAGACCATGTGACAGATAGCAGGGCGTGTTAGATTGGTTATGAATTATTTTTGAAAAATCTGAGAAATCAATTTATTTATACGTGGGAGTTTCGAAAATTTGAATAAAAGGTCATTCATCTATTCACTGTGTATGTGCAGAATAGTTGTTAACTTTTTTTAATTTCTGGGTAAACTTGCTTCTCCGATTCATCACTTAACCCTAATAGCGAGCGATATCGCTAGACGGCTAACCTAACCTGGGGTTAAGCGTAGCTTCGTGAGATACGAATTAGCAAACGTCCTATTTTTGGGATCCCTGGTGACAATCGGCTGTTTTCAATGCGCTGGGAAGAAATATCGCGGCTTGGAAACGGCCTCTTAAAAGGTTCCGATGGGAACCAGCCTTTACTGGGTATGAAAGGAGGTTCCGTAGACGGTCTATAGGTACTGTCTGGGTCGTATACCCAGTGGGAATTCTCTGTTCGGCGTTACTCTTTTTTTTATATTTTGTTAAAAAAAAAAGATGTTGAAAAAATCCAAATTGAGATTTTTGTCAAAAATTTCTTCTGGACTCGTATCGTGCGTTCGAAAATATGTGAAGCTCGCGAAACGGCGACATAATGAATTTTTTGTTCACTTTTATCGCTACATGAAAATTGTATCTGACTAATTGGCTCGTGTGCCTGAAGCTGTATTATAAAAACATTAAAGAACAAATTCATTTATTCCGAAACACCTTCATGGCGTCAAACTAGAGATTGGTATCGGTCAGCCTGAGAAGCAATGACATTGCTCGCCCGTATAAGCGAGTAAACAGGCGTCGTTGTCGGGGACGCCTCGCGTCCCGTGAAAATTGATAAGGAGCAAAGTGGCTAATTAATTAGACACAACAGAAGCATTGGATAGGCCCGATTACAAGCGCATAAGAATTTATCATGCAATTCGTGGATACTCTTAATTACGCTCCTTATCGTACTATAACTCCGGCTTCTTTTAATTGCTACAGTATTGGACAGCTGTTCCATTGTGAACGGTGCTTCATCGGCCACACGAACAAATCCCATCCTGGTCCTCCTGTCTCGGTCAGACACTCGATTTTCATCCCCCGAACGTAACGGTACATGCGAATAGTCATTCGAATGGCTCAATCCCAACCTAACCCTAAGACTTGTATCGATATAAATTTGACCTAACCTCAATGACACATGAATTTCAAGCATTTAACGTCGAAGACCCCGAGGAATGATTCTCTGGCTGTTTCAGCTCCTGGTAAGCGGCGGCCAGCCGACGACGGCGACGTCGCCGGCAATGTCGTCGGGCGGCGCTCTGAGTCCCGGAGCGCTGTCGCCGTCCTCGACCGCCACGACGACGACCGGCGCCGCACCTGGTGCCTCCGGGGGCGCAACTACTCCCGTGGGTGGTTCTACCGGACCTGGGCCAGGATGCTGCGAAAATGGCAGGCCCATGATGACCGATCCTGTCACAGGACAGACAGTGTGCTCCTGTCAATATGACAGCGCTGCGAGACTGGCCCTTGGTGCTTACCCTAGACTGGCACCAACAGCCACTTCGTATTCCTCGTACCCTACCCCAACGCCATCTACCACGGATCAGGGTCCTTACCCCAGCATCGGCATGGACAGCTCTGCCTTTTACTCGCCACTGGTGAGTCCTGACTTCCTCATTATCATCCAGGGTACCTGTACTCCACGTCGACTGGGCCTAACCCAAACGCTGGTATCTCGATCGCTACGGATATACTTAGGAATGAGTCTATCTCCACGTGGGTGGAACAGGAGACGGTCGACCGATCATCCTCAGGCACAGTTCTCATTTACGCGACGGTAGCTCGTTATTTATTGACGCCGGTTACAATGACCGCGGAGCGTTCGCAAATCATCGACGTAATCCAGCACGTCGTCGACCGCACGTCCAACTCGAACGGCAGCCGCTACGCGGCGCTGCCGTACGAAGTCTCGTAAAATATATTGAAAACATATTTCAAAATACGCCGTTCCCTCCACATACCCGCGCTTAAATCCCAGCAGCTTGTAGAACAAACGTGCTCTCAAAACACGCGTTGAAATCGCTCGACTCCTCTCTCCCCTTACTTCCTCCTACCTACGACTCGACCACCGGCACCACCCACTGTACCTACATCGACACCTTTTGGTATACGTGCGCGTAACCTGTGTCTCCACCTACGTTACCTTCCACCTTTCGCTCTGGGAATCCGAGCACGTACCGCAGGCAGTCCGTAGGTATTATTTATTGAACGATAATCAGCGCCAAATTGAATTTCCAATGGTCTCGTACGTATACTCTTAATTTCCATGCGCGACCAATTATCCTTCTTTTGATCTTTGGGGTATATGATTTTTATAGTCAATTAATTAATTGAACGACGACCATCACGACTCGGGTTAATCGAATAGGAAAATATGGACTTTCGATAATATTATTTATTATTCATAGATTATTTTGACATTCATGATTGCCTATATCGGTTGTAGTTGGCCGAGTGATCATATTCCGCGTGTCGCGACGAAATTACACGACTCTTGTCGCTCGGTGTAAGCCGGTAGTGAATACGCGATGAGAACTCAACGCGAAACTCGCCTTAAGGCGGATGCGAAGGAAACGGTTTTTAGGTATCTGAGGTGGAAGGTATATAAGCTCGACCAATTAAATTTGAATTTATCGGCGTAATTATACTAATTGGTCGCTTTTAGGATGTCCTGTCAATTAATTTATCTCGTGGCGCGCTTCAGGCCGCATCGCCAACCGGCGACCGAATTCCTTCTGTTTATTCGTAATAACACCTTTTCTCTTATCGCCTTTAGTCGCTCACTGTCAAGGCCAGCCACGAATCCATTCGTCTCGCCAGCCTCGCCAAGTTTTCCTCGTCTGTCTACTGGATAAGTCAGCTTTGAAAACGCGCCTTGCTCTTTCAAGCCATACGCACTACCCATCAGCTGGTTAGGTCGCCTGTACGGCTATATACCCGTAACGTGAATTTTTATTTCCAGCCGAAATTAAGTCACGAAAATTTTGTCGCGGTCAGTGCAAGCGACTGTCGCTTCCGGTACGTTCTCTAGGTTGACTCTGGTGATGTCGCGCAATTGGAGTGGTTATCGCTATTGGCGATAACGATTAATTTCGTTAGAGCGTTATCGCCTTTACTCAATAAATCGCCACGGGTAACGACTCAATTGCGAATTCGGGTGATCTTGAAAAAACTGAAATGGATTTTTTTCAAAAAACTTCCATACGCATTTACGTATATGCGCGATCGGCGACACTTGGATCAGGGGTATTTTCTTTATTTTTTTTAATTTTTCTTATTTTCCGTACAACTGCGAAGCTCGTTTTGAGAAAAAAGAAATAAATAAAATAAAAGCAGTGAAATTCACTCCATAGCGACGCAGAGGCACGAGTCTATAGAATCAATACGGTCCCCCTGGAGGGTTGGATCTGTTACTGGTAAAGGGATGCTGGGAGAAACAAGAAGAGTGCCGATGAAGATAGAACTGGACGTCTCGTCAACCGAGAGGATTTGTCTTATTTGACGGCGACGTGTAACGGATTTCGATTCGTAGCCGAAATCCACTTACGTCTTGTCTTTGCCAAACTCAGACTACAGTAACAGATTCAAACTCACAGGTGCAGTGCGAATATGTAAAAACTTAACATTGGCTGATCTCACCCAAACTAGACCCATATAGGCATCCGTACATCAGTATGTAAAATCATTCGTATTTGAATAATAGAAAAAGCTACGTCAATTAGTATATCGGTATGATTAATTAATAAGGACAGGCTGCCAAGTGGACCCAGTATGGGTATGTCACGAGATGGATCTTTAAATCGGGTAAGCACGTGCTTCCGACTTTGGTACAGTAGGTAGTCCTGGTTGGTTACGCGAGGGAACACACGTTCTACCCAACAAGCATTATAATATAATAAGAATCGGATTAGCATTGAATGAAGTGGCCGAGAGCCAACAAGGGCAGTAAGTCCCGCCTGCACGGTGGTCCCGGCCTGAAAAAAGGAGTAAGGCCCCGATTCCGCCTCATCCCGGTCCAGCCATTCTGAGTCGGATGGGTCCTGGAGTTTGGCCCCATCGAATTATACCCCTACAATGAGACCGGAGGCAGTCCAGGGGGTGGGGTAGGGAGTACAGAGGGGGTTGGTGGATCTCGAAACTTCATCAAGCCTGCTACCCTTCTTTTCCGAGTCCCCTGCGTTAATCAAATCGTCGCGCGACTGGCAGAAGGGCTAATTCGTCAGCCGAGACGTCGGTGGGCATGGTTATTGACTCCATAGCCAGGCTTTCCCAGTAGGCTAAGGGTGGCTCCTGAGGTTCTCCAACGAATCGCCAGGGTGGTCCCTACTTAATTAGGCCAGGCCCAGCCCGCTCTTTCTATAAGAGAATAGTTGCGTCACCTTGTCGCTGGATTTAATCGCAAGGCGGTGGTTTTCAATCGGCGACAACCGATGGATCCGAAGGGGTTGGTATTACTGGGTTAGGGTTATAATAATACGTATACTAAACACACTAGGTAGGAGACCAGTGCCCGGGTAGGAGCAAAGTTAAGTTATAGGGGGGCGATCTGTAGCTCGTGCCTAATGCGTTTTATGCAGCGTCCAGGAACACGGCCGATGCTTATTGCCTCGATACGCGCTGGTGTACGTATATATACGATCGGGTATAGCGAGTGAGCAAAGGTACGTGGCTCTGGCGACAACACGGTTACACACGTGTGGCCGTGTGGACCCGGCTTCAGGGTCGTAACAATAGGTGATGCAGGACCACCCGCAGTTCGCCGTTAAAGCCCGAGCGAACCGGCGTCGAAGAGTGCTCCGGGACCAGGAGGACTGCGCTCGTGGAAAGCAGCGACCTCAGCTCGGGTAGGTCCCCGGCATTGACCTGGACCAGACTACGTGAGCGTCCGGCGAGAGAGTATTAAGACCCTCGGAGAAATCAGACGCGGCGAGAAAGAAGTAGGAGGAATTAAGAGCGACGTCGATGGCTGAAACACGAAACGCGCTGGCGCCAGCATCGGCAGCCTATGCCGGGTTCACCTAAGCCGGGACTAATAATATCCCATTGTGCTACCATTAGCCACCTAATACCCGTCCCTCTTTGCTGCTGCCCCCCTCCCCACCTCCCCCCTAGGCCACTTCATCCCTCTCGTCTTGGATGTATACCCACTTCTGCTACAGCCCCACTTCTTTCACGTGCTTTGGCAACCCTCCTGGGAATTAGCTCGAGAATCACTTATTCGTCTCGTATCCTCCTACTTTACTGCTATTTTGACACGAGTCAATCTTTATCTTTGAATTTCATTTTTTTTTTCGCCCCCTTGTAATATATAGTCATGGGGGTGATTTATCTAGTTGTGTGTATATATATATATATATATATATATATATATATATATATATACACACGTGCACGTGCCTGCTGTGATAACTCATGCACCCCTCTCTTATCTTTCAGGGTAATCCTTACGGGCTCAAGGACGCCACGGGGATGGGGATGACGGCGGATATGGGTGCGGCATGGGGCACCGCTGCACTTCAACCGGCGGCTACCGGTTACTACCCTTACGATCCGACCCTGGCTGCCTACGGGTAAGTTTTTATTTAAGCGACCCGGTCATTACGAATATGGTCGCTCAGTTTGATTTCTCGTGGGGCACTCTTCCTTGTTGCGTTTTTTTTTTTTTTTCGACACCCGTTACGCGATTACGAGTCTCGCGTCCCGTGGCGAATTTGTAGCTTGAAAAGAAAAGAAAACTTTTTAGTGAAAGAAAAATGAAAAAAAAGAGGGTAACGTTCAGAGATAAGGACCAGTCACTCGTGATACGAAGGGAGCTGTCAGCTGTCCCAGCCTCACGTTCCGGGCGGAGAAAAGAGGGATTTACGGATAGCGGAGCGGCTCATTAGTCATTAGCCGGGACTGTGGGTTAAACTTAGCCGCTTTTTGGAAAGCTATTCCCTGTCCTTTCGCTCCTCCCAATTCCAGCCCCGAGTGTCCCTCAACGTTTCACCCTCACGGGGCTCCTCGCCATATATTCCTGTGACGTAAAAAGTTCTGGATGTTCCTTTTGTACTCGTCGACTCGTGCGCCGCGTCGGTGGAAACGTATATCCACTTCGCTCAATGACTTATACGCACATGCCTATATGGTTTTACCGGCAGGATAGTGGAAATTCTCTATTTTTTAACTTTAAAAAAAAAACGCACGGTACACGGATAAATGTATTGTTTTTTTAAGCCGGACTCACCCTTAACGTAACTTTCGTCTATGGAGAATTATTATCTGCCACGTCGAGAGCCCTTTTGGTTACCTTTGTCAGGGCGAATCCTTGGCAGCCTCGAATCGGGCCAGCAGGACGACTCTGGTACAAAATGGCTGTAGGCGAGTGGGTGTACATAATGGTGGCTTCACCGGTTCACTCTACTAGCTTGGTAGGCGCATTTACAGTGCGAGTAGGTCTCTCTCTCTCTCTCTCTCTCTCTCTCTCTCTCTCTCTCTCTCTCTCTCTCTCTCGCTCTCTCTATAGCAGTGAGTGAGTGAGTTTATTGATTGGCTTCCTCCCGGGGCCTTCACTGTACCTCGTTCGCCCGTTCGCCAGCTCGACTCTCTACTCCTCTCTGTTCTCCTTGCTGTTTCTCCAGTTCGTCTCCTCCGCCTCTCTTTGCCCCTCGCCAGCATCCTCCTCTCTCTCTCTCTCTCTCTCTCTCTTCCATAGGCCCACCCCTATTTGCCCCTTCGTACAGTCAGCTCCCACAGGTGCTTTACTTGCTTTGCTTAGCAACCCTCGTGTCTCTACACTCCTGCGCTTCGTACTATCTATCTACGTGTGTATATCTATATATGAGGCTAAGGGGTAGGCATTGTTTATTATGGAATCCACCCTCTGTTAACCCTTTCCCTGTCTCTTTTGGAGCTTCACCTAGTCTCTCTTTACTGTACGTGTCTCCTCTGCTCTCCAGTCACTGGGTTGCCCGCCCTTCCCTCTCTCTCTCTCTCTCTCTCTCTCTCTCGACCCCATGGACCGACTGAGCCTTTACGAGCCGCTATTAATTTACTTGCTTAATAATGCGAACAACCATACCCTTTACGCACTTTGCATGTGCGCCACTGCGAACGTGCAGCCATTGTTTCTCGCTGCAGTTGCGTGGGTGGACGGGGGGTGAAGGAGGAGGAGGTGGAGGGGCAGGAGGGAGGTGAATAGGTGACGGGACGTGACGAATTTCATTTTCTTAGACAACGGGACTGTTTCATGGGTATTCGACGTATTTAAATTTATATAGTGACATTGCGATCTTATGTCCGTAGCTATAGGTTTCGTAAGAGATGAAAAATTTTATCCTGGAATTTAATTATTCCGTTCGCGCAACGCGTTACGGTGACCCTTAAAAATTGTTTTCTTCCGTTTCTTTTTTTTCTTTACTTTGACCTCACTGTTTCACCCTAAAAGAGGCCGAAAGTAGATTTCGTGGCTCGTAGCGCCTACTTCTTTTTTCTCGCTTATCTCTCGCGAACCTTTCCGGCTTTCGAGAGAGCGAGAGATCCCGGGAAAAAGACCGTCGGGCAATGTCGTACGAGAGAGAGAGAGAGAGAGAAGTAGGGAGGGTGGGAGGGGGTGGGCTAAAGGCCCCGTGAAAATGGCCGCAGTAAATCGCCAAAGGGCGCGAACACTTTCGGGACACCCGGTATCACCGGGGGGTGGTGGGGCAGGGCGTCCCTTTGCAACACTCGAGCCATTCAATAAAAGCGCCATCTCTCAACGAAAACCCCTTCGTTTGCTCACGCGCCGCGGCGCGCCGCGTCTCGACCCCAAAACGACAGCCCCTTGCACTCTCGCCACTATCCGTCCATAACGCCACCCTTCGCTTTCCCTTTCACTTTTAGCAACCCCTATAGGAGCCACGGGCAGGCATCCAGAGTCCCTACCCCCGGGTCCACGACCACCTACGCACGCCCTTGCATATGGGAATATACGGCCGTAGGGGCCTGAATAAAATCGTAGCCTCAAGCCGTGCTGCCGGAGGGTGTCGAAATGGGGATGAAAGTGAGAGTTCGAAAACAACCCCTAACTAGTTTACTCGCCATAGGTGCTTTCCGCTCGATCTTTTCGTACACTGAAGTCGTCCAAATATGATTCTCAAGATCATCGCACCTACCCTCGGTACGCGTGTCCCGGATGTAAGCCAATCGCTTGTCCACTCCATCCCTTAAATGCCGCATAGAGAAGAAAAATAGATGGACGTCCAAGAAAAAGAAAAAAAAAAGATTCCCCAGGAAGTTTGAAAATCATCCGACCGTAACTCACGTCCTTTACTCGGCCGACGCTAATCTCAGGAGAATCCGAATATATATATATATAGACTCCATGGGAGAGAAGCCTCATGGAAACGCAGCCTACGTGGCTGTGATTTCGAGCCTGTCCCAATGTCAGATATAGCCCGTATGGCGATAAGGCAAGTTTACACATCGAGCAGGGACTCCCCGCAGCATCCATCGGGTCCATCGGATAGACTGGCTAGATCAGCGCCGACGGACAGTCGAGGCCGTGAAAGTAGCCGAGAGTCTCGCAATAGGTGAAATTCTGATCTTGCGGTATCTCGCGTAAGCGCGATAGCGCTTATCTCTCGGTTCTTCCGCGAAACGAACCTTCGAAGTGCAGTTTGGAATGCAGATGGCGCATCCGTCGTCTCCGTTAGTCGTTCGTATCTCTGTTCTATCTGTCTCCCTCTCTCCCTCTGTCTCTCTATCTATCCCACAATCTCGTACCCCGCTCTCCCCGTCACCAATACGTAGACTCCGTGCGCGCAGCCCGTAGCCAGATATGTTTGCACTACCAGACGGGCGTAACCATTGAAGCTACGGGGACGTAATTACGCGCGTTCTGCCAATATTGGTTAACCTTTCGAGGTTGACGCCGCCATATGCAAAGCCCCCCTAATGAGTCGCTGGAGAGCGGCTCCCGTTCTAGCGTCACGGCCCCTATCGTTATTGCCCTATATCTACCTGCTCTGCCGTTTGCCACTCGACGATACGATTAAATGCATTCTGCTGCTGCTGCAACGGCGTATGCCCAATGGGGTATACATACACGTATCCTTCCGGGCAGCACTTTACGAATGTGATCGTAGAGATTGCGAGAGTAGCTGGAGATTGTACAGTGTCCATATAGGTACAGGAGATGGGAGAAGTCTGATTCTGAATGCTCTTATCTACCGAACGACTCGATAGTGGATGACTCTACCGGATTTCGAGTGCTTTGTCCGCCCCAAGAAAGTAGAAACTCTCAGAGTGAGACTTGGCCCGGGTTGGCGCCGTGCTACCACTGGACGTATCTACTTAGGTACGTATGTGGGGGTACCTGTGTATAAAAGGAGGCACAGAGCGCGCCAATAATTCGCGCAGATTTCTCTTGAAGCACGCGACCCCAAGTCTGCATGCAAATTCTGATGCGTTACGAGAGGGGGTGGTGCGCTATCTGCAATTCGCACGGGACGCGTGTGTGACGTCGGGCTCGAATTGAGAAAAATTACACTCGGACATATATTGCCTTTTATAACGACGCATGCAAATTTCGCGAATCTGCTCTACCGTACGAGGTAAAATACGCGCGTTCGCGTAAACGGGCCTCTCGATTCGCTTCGTGCGAAGCATCGCGTTCTTTGCGAATCTTAAGGCGGCCCTATTATTCTCTCTTTTTTTCACGAGACTCCTACACACACATGGGGAATTTAGACAGGGACGTGATTAGCGATATCTTTACTTCGGATCGATGCAGTCGGATGCTGGCGGCAAATTGCAGAGGGAAAGGATGCCGTGATTTGACGTGCGAATTTTACCATGCGGTGCAGGGTGTTTTGGGGGGGAGGGGGATTCTTCTTTTATTATGGGGTTTTCGCGGATGATTCTCATGGTGAAACACAATGGCGGCAATCAATTCCGCACTTGCCGTTCGAGGTTGGAACCTTCTTTTTTTTTGTTCTATTATCTCCTTTTTTTTTCTCTCTCTCTCTCTCCCTCTTTACCTCTACCACAGTTTCTCAGTGCGGTAAGAGCTGCCTCTCTGGTTTTATTGGGAAGGAACAGGAGCCTCGCGTGGCCGCCTTTCCCTTGTTTAAGGGAGTTTAATAGAGGGTGAAAACCGCCTCTCCTAACCGAACCTCCTCTACCTCTAAACCTTTCCGCTATTCTCAAAGCAGATTTACCTCCCCTCCTCCTCCTCCCTCTATTCCGGCATCTTCGATTTCTCGTTTCTTGCCTCATTTTTTTTTTGGTTTCTTTTTTCTCTCCCTTCCCTATCTCCCATCCCTTTCTTCGCGCGCCTAGTCATCGACAATCTCGGACACCCCAAAGGACGCTTCGGAATGGTTCAACCTTTTCGCACCGTGAAAACCCACCTACACGTAATTGTTTGGCTTAGCCGTTCGTTTCCCTGTTTCACCGTTTCTCGAGGCATAACCATTTTCCGAGCGATTTCGCCCCACGAAATGGCCTCACGCACTTACGGTTTAATGGTTTTCCGGGCTGGCCGCGTTTTCGTATTTTGGCAATTTTTTTTTTCCGTCAATCGATATGCACCGAGAATTCGGTGCACCGTACACATAGATGGAGACAAACTAATAGATTAATGAAATACATAGATTCACGTTAAAAGTATTCGGGTCACCCTGTATATTTTTTTTTCAATTTTTCCACATTAATCGCGTAAACCGTAAATCACAAAGTTTACCTCTCTCGTGGGTAATCTCGGTCTATCTGTATTCGGAAACTGCGACATCAGCTGCCGCCTAAACTTCCTCGGTGGAAGCATCTTCTTCTCGCGGCTCTCAAATCCTCCGTCCCATTGGGGCGTCGATATTGTCTCCCGTGCGATTGATCGATTCGAAAAAGCCAGCACGAGCAATCGAACGAATCTCCCTTATAGACATCAGTGAACATAGGTATTATCGTAACGAAAAAAAAAGAGCAGTCCTTACGAGTAGCACAATTTTTTTCTGTAAACCACCAATCATCGTCAGACCTGAGAATATTTTATATGGGAATCGTGAAAATTATCAAAATTTCACTGAAACACCAAGATACACTTTTTTACCATTTAGCCAGCACAGAGATGGGATTAAGTGGTAAAAATGTAACGCGATAAAAAATATCGGTCGAAGGGGTGGGGGGGTGTGCACCATCCGGTAACCCAATGGATCGCTGATAGGCATTTTAGCCTATTGTGTATAATACACTCAAGGGGTGTTGTGGTGGTGAGGGGGGGTGAAGAGAGTGAGAGAGGGGGGATCGATCCGATCGCCATTACGGTGAGTGAGTGCAGACTCGATGGAATCACGCCGTTGCTACTATCGCCACTGAGGGGTTTATTCTCTGTATATATTTGCCGTATCACCCTCGCCCCAGTAGGATATCACCTAGGCGAGAGAGGGACCAGGTCGATTAAGTGCGCGAGAGTGGGGGCGAGAGAGAGAGAGAGAAAGAGGGTGTAGTGTATAAAGGCCGATTCACAAATTTCAGTGTCGTATCCGTAGCGTGCACTTTTGTGGACGTAAAAATCATGGACGAGACTGTACTCATTTTTGAATTTCCGGTCTTCAGTCCTCTATCCGTTTTTATCAATGTCCGTGCCTGGACACTGATTCGTTCGGAGGACGGTACTGAATCGTATCGAAGTATGTGAAAATTTTGCATTTACGCAAAGGGGTACGAAAGGGACCAGGCCGGATACGGCCCTGAAACGTGTGAATCGACCTATAGCTGGTAGATACGTGTAGGAGGAAGGAAGTAATGTACGAGGGAAGTACAGGAGGGAGGTCAGCTAGGGGATGGTCACTAGGTTCGTAGAGGTGGGTACGGGTTTGGTCATAGGGGGCGTGTGCGTAACGCCAGCGCTATTGTCACGGAGAAACGCAGGTCCGGGAACGTGTCAGGGTACTTAGATAAAGTTCGAATGGGTTGTGAAAAATTTTTTTTCGAATCGTCTCGATCCGAAAAAATGTTGCGAACGCTTAGGATATTTTTTTTTTTTTGGGTGGGACGACGGGGATTGACTTTGTCGATGTAAAATTTTTCGAAAAATCTCGCAATCGATGCCTATCGTGCGATTCAGGGTCGATTGAAATTTCGAATGATCATTCGTCGAATCACCTGTAGAGAGTGATGGGTGGGCGTGTAGGCCGTTCGATTCGATCTTCGAAGGCGAAGAAAGTGGCTGCGATGATTTATCAGGGTGCCGATTGGGGTGGGGATACCAAAACAACACAGACGAGATATCTCTCTCCGTGTAAAGTATTTAGGTCCAATCGGATCGATCGATTCGACTACGTTCCAAAGGAGTCCTCTTATCGTTTCAGATACGGCGCGGGTTACGATCTGGCGGCGCGACGCAAGAACGCGACGCGAGAGTCGACGGCGACGCTGAAAGCGTGGCTGAACGAGCACAAGAAGAATCCTTATCCCACCAAGGGCGAGAAGATCATGCTGGCCATCATCACCAAGATGACCCTGACCCAGGTGTCGACGTGGTTCGCGAACGCGCGCAGACGTCTCAAGAAGGAGAACAAGATGACGTGGGAGCCGAAGAACAAGACGGACGACGACGACGACGCCGTTCTGACCGATTCCGAGGACAATAAGGATAAGGACGAGTTGACCGGAAACGACAGGGGCGAGAGGGTCGGCGATGACGCCAGAAGAGGTCTCGAGGACAATGGTAAGCTCGCTCATCCGATACGTCCTTCTCTGAGGTCACACCCTCTATACGTATATTTATGTGTATATATGTATATATAGCTACTTTATATCCCAACGTTGCTTAACGAGTTCACCATACGGAACAGACCCGGAGCGAGCACACCTCGTGGAATTCTAACTTCGAAATTCGCAATGAATCTGCCCGGCTATTGCAGAGGCGGACATAATGGTTCACATGTGGGTAAACACAGTGACGGGTTGCGGGTTGCCGCGCGAAGAGATTAATGGCCTTCGGTTTGGTCCCCCCGGTGGACGAGGGCGCTCAGCTCTCGCCTTCGTGTTGCAGCTATATTCCTCTACTCGGTTATGTACCTAACTCCATCCTATGGGCCATAGGTAGTAGGTACACCTATGTACACATGTGCTTATATATTTATATATATATATATACGTATATACATACATGCTGTGAAATAGCTACGCGTACATATAGATGGTCTACGTTCACAGTCGACGGCAGAGGAGGGTGCGGCTGGGCCGAGTAGCCATCCGTAGAAGCATATACCGTGTCCACGGGTCCATATACTGTAGATATATAGATACAGCACTGTTCGAGGTACGGTGATGTATCGGCGCCCGCGGCGAGACGAATGGTACGGACCCTCCTATGGCCACCATTACCACACCACATTGGCCAATATCGGCTCGTAGCTGGCCTCTACCTGCGGGCGCGTGCACGCGTCCACATATCGCGCATGGGCATCCACTTTGTGTAAACTGAAAGTCGGGCTGATCGGGTGGGGTGGGGGTGGTCGCAGGTCGAGGCAAGCGGGAGGATCGTGAAATTTGGCAATTTGAAGAAATCAAATTATTGGTTAGGGTGTACGGTACGATTAACGGGTGACGAAGGAGGGGTCAGAAGTTAAAGAGCCACTTGTGGACTTGGCGGTAGTATCTGTTTAGTTGGGCCATAAGGTTCTCTTTATAAGGGGTGCCTGGCACCCTAAACCTAAACTCTTCGTGGCTGCAGCCCCAATTCCTGCTTGGGAATTATCGCTTGACGACCCATCAAGTAAACCCTCTGCCGACTCATTCGAACCTCTTAATGAAATTCTCACCCCTGACTGACTGGGCTGGCTGACTGCTTACTTGGTTACTTGGTTGGCTGGCGGACCGCCGGAACGTCCTGGAGTGCCTCCGGGCGAGAGAGCGAGAGAGGAAGCTAGAAAGTGGGGTTGCGCGGAATCGGGAGCTGGAGCGAGACGGAGTAAAAAGGGTGAGAGAGAGAGAGAGAGAGAGAGAGAATGCTCCTAAGGGAGGCAGATCTGCTGCCACCCCAGGGGAACTGAAATCTCTCGCGCCCCAAAGTGGTTGCAGGCTTCGCTCCCTTCTTTTTTTTTCACAGCATCCCTTACAGCTTAACTGTATAAGGGTGTAAGGGAGACTCGGTCTCTCACACTCTATCCCGTCTCTTTCTTTTCTTCGGGTCTCTCTCTCTCTCTCTCTCTCTCTCTCTCTCTCTCTCTCTCTCTCTCTCTCTCTCTATCCATCTATTTACGTGTACGACTGTCTCTCTCTCGCTCGAACTTTCCCTTGACAGCTCTCCACGCTGGAACCCCACAATGACACGCGTCCTACGTCTCACTTCTCACACCAGGGACTATAAACCATTAACGCGAATATAGCCATGCGGATGCGCAAACTCCTCTTCGCGGCCATATGCGTATTTAATTATTAACGAGGGTTCGCCCCGCTGGTGACAGAGTCAAATCCGCGCTCTGTCTAGATACAGAGATACGCGTCCCCAGTGAATTCAATGGTAAGTGTGTCCTTCTGTTATCAGAGTCAATGAGGCACGTGAAGGCCGAGCATCTCCAGCACGACAAGGACCTGGAGGACGAAGACGATCTGGACCTGGAGGAGGATCCACGAAGAGGCGAGCATCCCTTTCATCACGGTATGCAGCATCATCATCATCAGGGCTACGGGGCCGAGGATCATCTGAAGGAAGAAGGAATAAAGTCGGACTGCAGCGCAGGCGGGGTACCGATACCAGCGACGAAACCAAAGATCTGGTCGCTCGCGGACACGGCAGCATGTAAAACGCCACCGCCCCCATCTCATCCTCATCATCAGCAATATCTTCATCACCAGCAGCACTACGCTCAGCAACAGCATCACCTCGCCGCCTCGACCGGACAAGCTCATCACTCTCAGCAGCCCTGGCTGGGCTCTGGCGGCGGGGGCGGAAGTCTCGGCTCCTTCGCCCTACCCACCTCGGCCTCGATGAGTCCATCCGCAGCGGCCACCGCGCCTTACTCCAGCGCCGCCACAAGATACGGAGGATTCCTCTCGTCCTCGTCCGGCGGTCAGCTCCATTACAATCCAAACTCCTCGGGATCATCCTCGAACGCGTCCTCGGCGGCCGCGGGGTTTCCCGAGGTTGGGACGGATACTCCGCCCCAAACGCCGCCGAACATGAAGGTAGCCACCCCCAACGGGGTGATCCAGGGCCCTCCTGGGGGATACATCCCTGGTGGGAGCAACACCGGCAGCAATAGTAATTCCGCGCACTATCCGGCCAATCACGGGGCTGCCGGGTACCTCTCGGCGAGTTCCGGGTCCAGCAACGGATTCTCATCCAGACTTCAGAATTCGCCGCACAAGGAATTCTCGACTGTCACGCAGAACTCCATCCTGCATCAGCAGACCACTGCCAGTTTGCCACCCACGGAGGCCACCACGGCCTTCAAACCCTTTTACAAGGGGTGAGTTCGCTTGCTGCCATTCGCTTCGTATGACTTCATTGGAGCAACCTCAGACCTCCCGAACTGATCCTCATTCGTGCTTCTGTTATAGATCCCAATCAATGGGCAGTGGATTCGTATCGCCCGTCTAAGAGACAATCGTCGTCTTCGGGATGATCATCCAAATCTCAAGGTGAGTCCCTATTATACGCAAGCGACTAATAGAAATTGTTCTGAGAAACTGGTAGTGACACAATAATCAGTACCTGCACGCGACACGATCAGGATCCATGATCCGTTTTCGAGGTCGTCACCGTATAGGATCGCGCTCGTTTCACGGCTAACTCGGACACCTTAGGACAATCGATAAGGAATTAATATCCGGCGAGTTGATTGGTCATTAGTCGGTCCCGCGTCGAAATAATAATAGCATTGGGTATTGAGTAGCGTGTGGGCAGTCTGCGGAGAGAGGCTATCGCCACCTCCTTGACAGTGACAAATGGACGGAGATTTCAATCAGTGAATGGAATCACCACTGGCTCGTTCGCTCTCTCTCTCTCTCACTCACTCTCTTCTACACTCTCATTCTCTCGAGAGTACGCAATCCTTCTCTTCTCTGCTCTCTCAGAGTCCCTCGCGTACTCTGTCCCTCTCTACCCTCGGAGCCAACCCGGCCACTCTCAGCATCTTTCCCTTTCGACTACTCGACTCTGGACACACCTCGACCTGTCGCACTAGTCACCGATCGAGAACCAGCAGGCCACCACGTTCATCTCACGAGCCTCGGGGCACCAGTAGAGACCCGGATGAAAAAAAAGCCCGTTAGGCCCTCGCGATAAAAAGGAGAAAAATCGAGAGAACCCTAGAGAGCCAGTGGAAGAATTAAATACTTGTGCTTCACGAATTGCCTAAGGTACAGATAGTTTGGAAGTATCCTTGAATTTTAAGGTTAGAAGATTATCAGTCATTGAATATGGTAATTGACAAGCAGTCGAGTTCTACCAAGTCCCAAGACCTGGCCCCAGGTCATTCTCACAGATTAGACCAGATGCCCCCTTTTTTTATCTTTACTTCCTTTTACGGAATCCGCTCCTTATTGGTAATCTCGTGACGCCTTAACCGATCCTTCTTTCTCTTTCCCCAAGAGATCGAACAATTTTTCTCGTAAACTCGAACAAATCCCGAGCTGGTCCAGAGACTCGTCTCGTGGGTCCCAGAGCTGAAAGTCACAGGGTCCAGGCGCGAACTAAAAGGACGAAATAATGTGGATGAGTCGGAGTATCAGGAGGAGGGGGTGGAGAAGGACGAGGTCTAGGATGGTGGCAGGTCAGAGTATGTGGAGGGGGAGCTAGGGAGGGTACGACGGTGGGTGCGTCGAGACGTCGTCGGCGAGGCCCGGGTGTTAGCGGGATGCCCTTATCTGGTGGCGATCTGATCCTAATTTATAGCTGCGTCCCAAATAAACTAGTTTTCGCTGTCGTCACCTCGCCTCCTCGGCTCCTCTCCTCCTCCTCGATTCTCAACCTCGGCCCTGGTCTCTCAGGTCGCCACGCTGCACCAGGCTGCCTGGTCCCGTCCACGTTCTGTATCCCGTAGCTGGTGCTTATAATACCACTTAGGTTATGTATACTCGGATATGTGCTTGGCTGTATATATATATATATATAACAGCCTACGTCTATATGGGAGCAGCCTAACTCGGGACCGATCTTTCAGGTATAACTGGGTGGACGTCGGCTACCAGGTAGCTTGAAAAAGTAAACCCGACGCCCTGGTAATTGCCAATTAGCGTAGGGATATTTAATTGCCATTAGGAGATTTTGGGAAGGGGCTCAAATCGCGGGGACCCAATCCCCTTCCCCAATTCAACTTCTTGACTTCGCAGCTTCTTCCCATCGGACAACTTCCTCCGGAGATGGATCTCGACCGTCAGCCTCCGGACCTCGCATAAAACTCGAAACGTCCTCTATGGGTCCCACCATGCAAAACGACCAGATCTTTAAAGTCCTCTTCATAAATCCTACCGAGTTCTACGATCCTGATTCCAATCCTGCCCTGGTCGTCTCAGGGAGCAACAGGATCCTGGACCCGGTTCTCTCGCTACCTTTAGAACCCAATGGATTTTATTCCGCGTTCCGTTTTCTATCTCGAGTTTTGTATCGTTTAAATTTTTTTCAATAAAATATTCAAATCCCACACATTAATGTCAACAATAATTTCAGCGGGTAAACAAGTAAATGTACCTTGTATCAGAATCTTTTGACTCTTCCAATCGCCAAGGATTCGTAACGTGCTACTTGTAAACGGTATCGGGTATACCTCAAGCCGCGTTTCTCTTTGGCGGTTTTGTATGACATAATTTGTTCGCGTGTCGCATTACCACGAGAATCCAATATCGTTATACAATAGACCCGACGTTAAAGCCGCGCGCAGTTCTGGGTTCTTGATGGTTGCGACCATTACAGGCGTCGGCGTCGGTCGGCGTCTGACAGCGATTTATAAATTAATGTCACCAACCAGCTCAATTATCCAGACACTCGTCTCCATATAAAGCAAGGAGCTATTGTGATTTCGTCACACCGTAAATAATATCGTACGTGTCCGTAGGCACCGACCTGATAGCAAGTACAACATAAGAATATACGGACCACCCGTTACAGTCGAATCCCCGAAAACCGATCATGCATCAGAACGGTCGCCAAGGATGCGACGGACGTCGAGAGACGTCGGCGTCGCTTTAATTATTTTTCCCTTTCCTCCCTCCTTCCGTACGTAAACACCACCACCGTCCCCCCTTTTTTTTCCTTTTTCACCCCCCTCTCCCTTGTTCAGAATTACAAAAAAAATACCCCAAAACCCGTCCACGAACTTTGCCCGTTTTTGAGGCAGGTCAGTTATCCGTGCAGGAGTATTTCGCACGCGTATATTCCTAGACGACCAATTTAGCCATTCATGAAGATCGTCCGATGAATATTCCCTGGTATTCCTGTGTCGTTGAAAATCAGCCTTAACCCTGCACGATAATCCATCGTCAAGACTTTCGCTAATCTACGGGCAGCCTGGTCCATCCGCATGGGTATTGTACGATCTGTGGATATGAGCTCAGAACAGAAATCAACGGACTTTCCTCTCGGTCTGTACAGCCTAGGTTTTCCTTACTAAATTTTTTTCTTTTATCACTTCTCTCCCATACCTACCTACGTGTAGTTACGTGCGACATAGGGAATCGGAGAAACAGTAAAGCCAACGTTACCCGATCGGTAAGGTCTTGATCTTACAGATCGCCTCGGGCTTCGCGCGCCATTCACGTATATCCAAGTGTTTATGCCCAGCGCCGTCATTCGTTCTACGGTTACACGACTTCTAATTTTTACCTGCTTTCTCGATAACGGTGAGGACGCCGCCAAGCATGAATGAATAACCAATTTGTAGCTGTACGTATATACATGGTACCTATAGCTACGAGTGTCCGGTCACGAGAGATCGAAACGTTATAACGCGTGTTGGGAGTCACTGGGGTCAGTGCTTTGTATTAATTAGTATACCCGGTGTGCCGTTGCGTATTTGATAAATTTTATATTTTTTTTTTCTACCGTTGGTAGTCATGCTATTCAGTGTCTGTGTATTCGCTCCGTATATAAGGATATAATCGGGGATCGATCCTCGACATCTCTGGATGAAGTTCCGACAACTTCCGGAGGAGGGGCTTTACGTGTCCCAGGTAAATCGGCCGATCTTCTCTCATCCGGGTTGCCGCCGAGATGACAGGATAGCGGCATTCCGTGCTTGGCGTTGTTACTCGATTGATAACGATCATCCCGCCGTGTCCTTATCTTCGTGAAAACACGCCGGTTTTTTCTCGCGCGATACTCGTACCTCAAAGGCGACGATTAGATTGGTAGTCCGTTGTGCGATCGCTGTTATATTTACCGATAAATCTTGTAGCGAAGAGTCGAAATCGGTGCGTGGAAATTATTGGAATTGAAAATTTTACCGATCGGATTGATCACGAGGTTAGGACGATATCGTAAAGCCTCGTTCGCACTGCTGCGTGATTTTTTTATCAGTATGTTGTACAATGTATTTTTCCTTAACTCGATACCGATAGTCAAAAGTCCTAGAAGTAACCTACGTTACCTTCGGCCATACACCCTTCGCTGCTGCGTCCGCAATCCAGACGGGCGCCAGCCGATTTCTTTTTCACCGGAAACTGACGAACCGGTACGAACTGGGAGTTGGGCTGGAACAGGCCCAACTTCGATAAAACGAGAGCTCTGACGGAACCAATTAGATAATGCGATAACTTAACGGATCCTGCCGATTTCGGTAACCGGAGTCGCCCTGTGACCGTGAATCGAGAAATCACGTCACAGTTGATATATGATGTATATATATTTTTTCAAGGTCGCTAGCCCTGGGCTTACTTATTAACTTACCGATTCCTATCGATCTTCTTATTCCCATACCGATCCGGATATGTTCTTCGCTCGGTATTACGTATTCGATTCACTGTTCTAATGCTCGTTGACGGTCGTTATGATTTTTTTAACCGATCAAGGACTCCTCCACTGTATTTAAAAACGCGTCGATTATTACGATACGCGATACCGATCTTCTCTTAACGATACCGAACTTGCACGAAAATCCTGGAGGATTTCGCAGCTGACTCGATTCTCATGCGTATACGCTCGAAACACGATTTACTCTAGTAACGAGCGGTTAGGAATTATAAGCGATCCCTAGGAAATCGTGTCGCCGAGAATCGATTTAAACCGGTCTCACCCAGTTCGGATGCAACTTCACGTAATCGCGACTCGACTCTGAGTACCCTTCACGGAGGTAGTGCATACACTAGTAGGTCTACGTACTTTGGATCTTATGCGTATTTCATGTGGAATTATTCCAATTGGCTGCTCCTGGATTTTAATGGAGTCTGTCTTTCTAATATATATATATATATATCTTGCTAATGATTACCGATCGATTCAGTAGACAAGCGAATTATTATCAACGACGATCAATGCCTTATTTATTACTCGGATATCGGCTTCAAGGGGTTCTTCTGTTCTTATCATTTTTATGCCGGACAATTTATTTTCCCAATATCTACCTCAAGGTCGTATCCTATCTACCCCTTATCACCCTTATATGTGTTTGCTGTTTGTTGAAGTGGATATGCCCGTCCTGTATGCGCATGCGTTATTCCTGCCAATGATTGTACTATACACATATATACAATTGTAGCATAGCCGTGTACTTAGGATTGTACGGAAATGCACAGAAGGGGGTTTGGATATGACGTCACTGACTTTACACCCTTAATATTTTCTGTTGCAGAACACGTGACGTATTCGTGACGTCTGCTGTCTGCGCCAGTGCTGCGGACACTGAAGAATGGGATTGTAAATAAAACACGAAGATCCTTGCGGCGCAGTGTGATTTTTCGAAGATCCAAAATGGCCGATATCTCCAAGCAAGTCGAGGACCCTTAGCGGTTTTCGAAGAAATTTTAAAGGGGATACAACAAATATTTACACTGGTCTGCTGAAACGAAAAGGAAAAAAAAAACATGGACGGGACTGAATTTTTGGAAACTGGACCTAATCGCTCTCGAGTGTGGTTCCTCTGACGTAACGAGGGAGTGACGTTGACCGAGAGGGGCAAAAGTTCAGAAACGTGTAGCCGTGCGACGGGAGCAGTGAGAGGGGAGCGGGCGGGGGAGGGAGGGAAGGGAAAATGTGTAACAAGGTAAATCCTCACTTCGCGACCACCACTCGGTTTCTCTTGCGTGAACGTCGACAGGGTGGACACCCCTTTATGACTGCTCTCGTCGCAGGGGAAGAATTTTGGCCAATGGCCGACGGCTACACGATGGGCAACGTGCAAAGGACACCCGTGCGATTTTAAAAAGCGGAAATGGCCACCGGAAACTCTAGCTCCATTCTGTATCATATTAATCGTACGCTATTATATTCGAGCTGGCTTTAATTTCCGGTCATCCCGTAAACATAGAGCATCGTCTTTAACGGAATTATAAGAAAGAAAAGAAAAATTACGAAAAATGAAAAACTACCTACCTGTTAGGATATAAATACTACGACTACTATTATCATACCTACCGTTAACGAATTATTGGAAGAAAAAATAAAGAATAAGAAAGAAAGGTATATATATATATAAATATATATATTAACGTATTATGTAGGTCGTAGCGTTTAAGGCTGTACCGTATAAAAGTTATCGATAAACGTCATCGCGCGACGTTACAGAGTATGCAAGCCCTATATATATAAATATGAAATAAATATATTATTAATTACGTAATGCGAGAGAGTGAGAGTGACAGAGAGAGGGGGGGGGATAGGAGGAGGTACGTAAGGAAATTCTATAAATAAATCAATTAGGGAAAAAAACTTTTTGCAATTCTCGACGATTGCAGTGCATTCGCGTCTATGACGTCACGGTGCAACGTGCACTAATTGCACTTGCGGTGAGGACAATTATATATATATATATATTCCTCTAGTACGATGTACATATATACTTGGTCCAGGTGTCGGACACGCGACTATTCAGGATAGTACGGCCCCTCAAGAATGTTTCCCCATCGCCGTTACACTCCTGCCACCCTCTCGTAATTTCTACCCGGCGCTTACACTGCTACATAGAATTATAATACGGGGAAACTTTCTGGGCTGACTGTACGTTCTATCTGTGGGACGGATAGATCGCGAGAGAGAATGGGATGAAGAACGAGAGTGTGTGTGAGAGAGAGAGAGAGAGAATTAAACATCATTTTCGAACCGATCGCGATCTGTCAAACGTGACTTGCACAGCATCGAGATTGTTGATATTTTTTATATATACATGTCATGCACTGTCCCTCCCAATGCCGAGTGTCAAAATGCTCGGAATTATATAGAGCGTGACGCGATAACAGGGATTCGAAAAAAAAAAAACGTACCATTTTGTACTTTGGCTAAAAAAAGAAAATTAATGAGATAACGTTTAATGAGAGCGAGCGAGTACGAGTGAGAGAGAGAGCAAAGGATCGTGAGAAAGTGCAACGGAGTGCGTATGTAAAGAGAGTGAGAGAGAGAAGGGCAAAAATTGTACATTGTTTTGTAAAGAAAAAAAAAAGAGGAAAAAAATATGATGGAAGTACATTTATTTATATCTGTGATAAAGGGAGAAAAATAATGTCGGTATACTCTGATCATAAGACACGGGTCGGTGCTTGTGCGTTCGTTGACACACGTAGGGAATAATGTTTTGTAAATAATTCGAGTGTACAGGGGTGTCTGCTGTGTGGATCCGAGCGAGAGGGTTGCGAATCGGCGAGCGTGTCTTCTTTTTTTTTTTTTAATAAAGAGGGAAACCGAGGCGAGGACGTGAGTCCGATGTGTGGTCGAAGTTTAATGGGGCGGAGGGGAGGAGGACGAATGGGTGCGAATGACACGATATGGGTATGCGAATGGGAAACCTCCATGGGTGATATGTGGTTTTATGAAGAAATAGCGTACTAAGATGATTGCGAAGCTATTTGTTGTGAATATACATGTAGTATAGGGGAAAAAGAAAAATTATATCCGATAGTTTCTATTTGGTTATTCGTACGAATTTCAATTGTAAATTAATTAACAATGTACATAGTTCTCAATGTGAATATAGATAAATATATCTATTATTATTAATATCAATATCACTATATTATATTATCATTGTCTACTACCATTATGAATTCATATTATATATTAAAGAAGGAGACTATTACGTTGCACGTGTTTATTTTGCATTTTTATTTTTTTATCTCTTATCAAACACCGACTACAGGGTGCGTCTATTAAGAAAATATTTCGCAGGTCAACGAATCGCGTCGCGAACGAGAAAATATAAAAGTTTCGACTGGCGAGGCTCGTCAGTTTGCCAGATAATTTTTCCGAGAGAAAAAGGGAAAACGGGAACAAAGACACTTAAGAAAATTCTCATTGCGATTCGCAAAGCGAAATTTTATTCTTTCGCGACAAAGAAAAGTTGCAAATTTTTATCGATCGGCCACCCCCCCTCGGCGTTTATTCTTATCGCTCGGTAAGTTCTTATTGTACCAAGCAATTAGGACGATTTCGGGGTTTCACAATGGAACACCGCAAGCAGTCCTGCCACGCAGGAATAATTAAAGTCCCCGGATGAAATTCTGCATGGGAGCCCAGCCTCCCCTTTCGCTTCCGACGCCCCTGTAGTTCGCTCCTTTTTATGGGTTCGGAATAGCTTCGCTGCAGCTATGCAACGCTGCAGTTAAGATCTCGTGGCTCGAGGCTTTACAGCTCCTTGCCGTTGTTTTATACGCGGCATTAAAATCAATTGCGGCACCTTTATAGATTAGATATACCCAGCGAGTAACCCCGGGCCGGTGGCGCGTCTGTCCGTGGGCAGGCAGGCGTCTTCGTTTGCCTAAGCCCTAACGCTGTACGTTTTACATACCCGATATATGCCAGGATATATATATACACGTCAAAAAAAGCCGCACGAGGAGCCATCTATCGGTATATGGCCGCTACTAAAATCCTAACAACGATAAATTGGGCAACAAAGAGTCCCAGAAGGCCGCAACAATCTACTAAAACAAAGGAGATGGGACCGTTACAGGGTGGGGCCCAAAAGAAGAAAAGAAACAAGCAAGACCAAGGGATCGCGGTGCTATAAAGTCATAACGCGGCGAGTCTCTTTCTTATTTTCTTCTACCTTCAGCTTTGAGTCTTCTTCTTTGGCTCTCTATTCTTCTTCCCTTTCGTCTTTGTCTTCCATATACATTATACATACACCCGTCCCGTTCGCTCGTGGCTCGTGCATTCTCTCTCGTCCTATAAACGAACTCTCGAGCAACGGCAAAATCGTGCCGCTCGAGCAGATGCGAGCAAGTGAAGTTTTACAAGACTCAGCCGTATAACAACGGCCTTATTTCATTTCCCAAGAAATATGAGACTGGGCAGCCGGCGCTGCATTAATGCATCACGAGATTCGCCAGTGTACGAAAAAGCCCGAAAGGTATCACCGGAGTCAGCGACTCCCAAATCCAATGCCAATGTACAGTGACTGTATAAAGATAATTTTATTTACTCACTTTGCTCCCTCGACCGAGTTGCAGGTAGTTGGGGTGGGACCAGCCCCTTTTGAATTCCTGTGTGTTTTCGTTCTATCAATCATCATCCGGTACCGACATAACGAATGACGTAGAGGCAAGTAGCTGTATATCGTACGCGAGCAATATCGTACTCCGTATGACCAAGGTGCAAACGGGAGTTTCACTCCGACATGAAGTAAGAGCTTACACGCTTGTAAGGAGCATTCATAAAATATGTTTTACTCAGTATAAATTGATAGCTCTGCTTTGATGTACGAGGGGATTAAAAACGAGTGCTCGGTGCATTACCGGCTGGACATAGGACGTTCGAAGTGGATGCTGGGCGGATGGTACATACAGTCGCGGTAACTCGTGAAACGGTAGGTAGGGTTAAACTACTGTATACGATATCTGTATTCGCATGGGGGTTATGGACGAACGCGAACGTGGTATACGTCCCGCGTAAGGTTATGTTATACGAGGGGGACTATTGAATAAGGGGAAGCAGGCCGAGAAGGCAAGGATAGGCAGGGTTTATTTATTGGATTCCCTGGGTATATGAAATCTCTCTCTTTTTTTTTTTACGATAATAATAATATTGATAACCTCATGCCAGGCAGACGGGCATTACCATAAATTTGAATGTCCGCGCTGGCGCGCGCGCGCGATCACGTCCGGCTCTTCTGGCCCTCCCGCCCCGTGACGCATTTCCCCTCCTTTCCCTTTATGGCTTATTTTATGGCAAAGACTCAATTTGGCCCGGCAGTTGGTATTCCCACTGACTAATATACCGGGAACACCACGTGGGTGATGCATCATACGGCACAAGAGCTACGGGACGCGCCGGTCCAGCGCGACCAGCACGCTCCGTCTTCTCCGTGGGATACCCTCGCTAACTTACGCCAGATTACAAACGGTATTTCATCGTCCCAACGTCCACCATCTTTAACCGACAACCTTCGACCGTCTCCGCACCCTTACCCTGTGCTGTTTCCTCGGGGTCTGCCCAGGGCTTACCGGGGTCCTCGGATGATCTCTGAGGTCGGTCCCTGTCCTCGCGCAAGACGATAGCTAGGTGGGATCGAGCTTTGTATCAGCTGGATCAGCCTCTTTAACGTGATCTGGAGCTGGACCAGGTACAGAGAGAGATGGAGAGTGGGTTTTATTAACACGCACTTGTCGGTATCAAGCTGGTTGGGCTGTCACGGTAAAACAAACAGTAAAGTTCGACGGGGGTCCCACTGGGGTTGATACCCATTGGGACTTCCTAGCTGGAGGAATAGGGCCCGGTGGCCCCTTAAGGGCGTGGGCTCCTTCGCCCCCCTGAGGTGGTCGCCGGACGTTGTCTAGGAGTTAAGGCCCCGCGAGAGACTCAAGGTGGAGGAACCGCTGAAGAGGACCCTGGAACGTTGGTTACGATGAAACAAACGGGACTCACGCTGCGCTGGAATGCTGTGTTATACTTGGATATGATCCTTGACCAGCGACACCACGTCCCGCTGCCAGGATCTTGTCTCCTCGATGGGATATGGAATGGACTGTACCATATTCTTACGAGTGTGTCTAGATGTATTCTGGTACTTGGTGTCAGACTGGACTGTCAATATTATTTTTATTACCGATTTGGGTCCTGTGGGTCCTGGCTTCGTGGGTCCGGTCGCGCCTGTTCCAGTGAGTACGACGAATGCATGGGAGCTTTAAAGGTCGGCTGGTCCAGGTGTCTCTCTGTAGCAATGACGTGTACGGATGCTGGGACTACCGAGAGGGCACGAAAAATAATCCAATAATTAAAATAATCTGGAGTACAAAATGCCGTGTAGATAAGCGACACGTGAATAGGAACGGGCACTGGCTACACTATACTTATCAGGCAGTAAAGATGTTTACAGCGCGCTGCAGCGCCCGCTATCACTATCACTCTAAAAGAACGAAAGCACTCTAATTGATTTGTGGCTCCGGCACTTATCATCGCTCGTAACTTAAATTAAATTACTCTCGATCTTCTCCGTGCCTCATCGAAAACTTACTCTGCTGACCTTACACGCAATGTCGTTGACATGTGGCGTAAAACGTGCAAAACAGTGACGTCGGCTGTTCTATATTAAGAACAGATATTGTTTCTGCGTAAAGTAGTTTGTTAGATAAGTTCTGAAAAGGAAAAAAAAATCTGTTAAATATTTTTTTATCGACCTTTTCGAGACGTAACTTTGACTTTAGCTTCCCAATTTGACCTGTCGATTGGTCACTCGTGCCTGTCAATCTTCTTAATCCTTCCGAATGCGTCTTCGTCGTTCCGTAGCCTCACAGCATCCGGTTGAGCTTCTCTCTCTCGCTCCCTTGTCACACTTTCGCTAGCGCTCTGTGTAATTACAAATAATTTGCCAATTGTCATTTCTGATCAATACTGAGCTTAGCAGGATTAGTCCTGGGTGGGTCTGTACCGTTACACAGGATTTCCCATTGACGTCTCCCAAGGACCTTCTGTCTAGACAAATACGTCTTGCGATAATCTACCCCGGGACGAGATCAGCTACGAAACGTCAGTTTCGCCAGGACTGCGTAGTCCTCTGGGACCCTAGAACCGGCTCCAGGATATCTTATCGGGAGGTTAGCAGAGCTGCTCCTCGTAGTTTCTCGATTGGGTTGCACCTTTATTTTTTCTTTTTCGAAAATCCGTGATTTAAGGTTGTCCCTTGGATGCTAGGTGTTCCGAAGGTGGGCTCCCACGCCCAGTGTCGCCGAATGGACCGACCGATGGGTCCATTGCGTCTGCGTCTGCTCGGTGGACATTCATCCTGAAAATGAGCCTGACAAGGGGAAAAACAAAGGATCGTTTAAGTGCAGGGTGGTAAACCCAGCAGGGGTGACTAGTTAGTCACGGCTCATGGAATTAGTCTCTAGACTTCGTTAAGTGAATGACGTTCTGGGATGGCTTATTCTTTTTTTTGACTGCCTGTACACCGCTCAAAATCATATTCAAATTAGAATTGTCAGTCTTAAATACTTGTTAAAATATTTTTCTATGTCACATTCTCAATACGAGAAAAGAGCACTTAAATTTCACTCATCCAATGATCAAAGGATTCGTTTCTCGACTCATTAACGCCAGAGTGAAACGAGTCTTTGGGGGACATTTCGAAAGGACCTGCTAAGATTTGTCGGAGTCATTAAATCATCAGATCGGCAGACACCGTGAGAGCGGTATTCCCGCAGTCTTTGTCCCGTTCATTCACGCGATCCTTTCATTGATGCTGGAGACGCTCGAGAGAGGCAGAGAGTCAGCAAGAGCCGAAAGAAACTATGCAGCACACAAGCCAAGAGGGATGGCGTAACGAAGGTGGTCCCCGAATAAATATCGCCATTTAGGTACGTGAGATTCGGTCAGAAAGTATCCTTGATCCTGCCGAGTAGTCGGGGAAAAGGAAGACGAGGATTCCGAAGCGAGGGAAAGATATGCGTGGAGTGCAGGAGGATTTAAGGTGGACAGGACGTTCCAAAGATATCAGAATCACACCTGAGCATATACCTTTGTCCCGAAGTATGCCGCCGAAGGACCTTGCGAGCTAATAAAAATTGTCAAAGGACCAGGTCAGAATCTGAAGGGAAATGAGGATCGGGAGCGAAGAGTCCACGGAACCGTGCTCGGAGTAGCCGGAAAACGAGAGAGGATCCTCAGAAGGATTCCACGGGTTCCACCTGAGATATATGTGTATGTCCTATGGGTCCTAGGAACGGGAGTATGGGCCAGGACGTTCCAAGGATGTCGTCCCGACACCTGGACCGCGTCTTTGGATCTTTGTCGAATCGCCGCCAGTGCGTTACGTCATCGCTGTTACGAGGAGCGATTTATCACACGCGGGATGGGGAGGCGCGTCGGACGCTCCGTAGAAAGCGTCATTATTTCAGAATAATCTAAAACCGATGGTGATTAGTGGAGGCGGCGTCACCTGCGTGAAAGCTCGTTTATATCGTAACCGTAACCATATAGTTCGTAGCGTCCCGGCTAATTTCAACTATCCATCACTCATCACGCTTCGCGTACCATCGGCTCGACGTTGCGTCGGCTGGTCGCTTCATGAGTACTCTTCGACGAGACTTCCGCTCGTGGAAGTCACTGGACCGGTTGACCCGAGGTCCGTATGGAATTGTATGGAAGGCAAGGAGAAGAACCGAAGACCGTGATGGAGGAACCGAATATATTTTTGAAAAAAATGTATAGAAACTTCCGGTCAAGATAGGGAGTACGAGTAGAGATTGATCTTGGATTGAAAAAAAAAAAGATAAAATCTGTGCGAGGGGAGGCTGGTTTGAGGTCTCCGGTATCAGAGCGGCTCCCCCGCCTGGTACCGGGTATTGGGATTGGCTCATAGAGCAGGTATGGACGTCAGGAAGGTTTCGCTGGAAATGGATGTTAATTATTTGGCGACGGTCAAGGATGCCTGGTTGGCCTTCTTCACGGGACGTCTGGTTCACACAGCAGTTTGGACCCTGGCACCGTGGAGGCCTCGTGCCAAAATACGATATTTCACTAGACTTGGCCCTAAGAAGCGTGTAATATAGGCCCAGTGATTTGTTTCTTCCCTACGACGGAGGTTGACCGGTCCACACTGAAATATCACCGGATGCTGGGAGTTGTCCTCGTGGATGGCGTCTCGTGGGTGCTCGTATCGAGTCCCGTAGCAGTGAGGTCCAGTTTCAAATCTTGTATCGAGGACCCGTGATAGAGTGAACGAGTTGGAGCAAACATCCAGAGGGACCCTTTTCATTTTAAGAGGAAAAACGTCCTAGGACCCCCCCCTGCCCCCAGAAATCTAAATCTCCCTAGATAAGACATCAACGGTCTTCGCGATAAGGTCCGTTCATCGCGAGTTCACGATAGTCAGAGCAATCTCTATGACAGACGTTTTGCATCGGTCGTGGATTCGCGGTGGTCCAGTGCGTTGCTCGTGCAATTTATTAGCCATTATCTGAGACAATGCGGCTACCTGGGCGCCAAACGCGTACAGGTTAAGGCACGCCGAGACGCGACGGAGTAGGTTAGGTTGGGTTGTAAAAAAAAAGAGAAGGGAGGAGGTAGATCGGGTGTTCCTCACGGATGAGGAGGATGAGGTTAAGACAGGACCAGTGGGTCCAGGGACTGCCTGAAATTCTGCACTGACCAAGTGGGCATAGGTGGACCCAGAGAGAAGGAGCATGCACCTCCGGTCCTTCGATGGGAGGAAGAAGTGGAAGAAAAAGTCGCCTAATTGATGCTTCGTCTTTGTTTTGGTTAATTCCAACATGGTTCGGCCATTAAAACGTCCCGCTGTATCGGCGGGCCCGATCTCCGGTGCGAGATAAATGATGACACCCGCTCCAGGGGTACCGTACTTACCTACACCGGGCCAGGACCGTCGCTATACGTACACCGCTCCCATGCCAGGTTCCCTCGGAGTCCTCGGCTAGGACATTCAGGCCCCCCCCGTTCTCCCTCGGCGTTGTCCTCTCGCGCCACGCACCGGCCCTGACAAACGACGCTTACGTTCTCATAGGCCTTCACGTATTCCCTCTTCTCCGGTGAACCGAGTCGACCCGACTGGGCACTCATCTCGGCTCTAGCCGTTTCACACTGGCCTCCTATCGCAATGGCTTGGACGCGCTGGTTCCTTCGCGATTCTGGACCTTGACCATGGGACCCACTCCGAGTTGTCCCGTTCCTTTCGTTTCTCTATGTCGCCTGGTAGGTGCAACCTGGAAATAAGGTTAAGCGACCAGCCGCGCCACCGGTAGATATCATATCGGAGAGGACAGCGCGGAGGAGTGTATAAATTTGTAAAGCCAGGAGCTTGGCCACTCAAGCACGAGTGGCATTAACGGGCCAGGCAATCGCCACTAAAACACTAAAGTATTAATGTAAAACACATTCTGATAGAGATACGCCCCTGGTGTATCTCGCGTCCGCCGTATACCTACGTGTCACTGGCTTTGTGTCTTTACGCGGGGGCCCCGATACCTCACTGAGAATTCGTCGAATGGCTAAAAGCACCTCTTCTCATTCTTATTACCCGTACCCCGATCCTATACTCTGTTCCATGCGCACGACGATTCTCACCTGGACCATACTCTCGAATCACTCAAGGAGATTTCACCCAAGTGGAAAGGAAAGTGTATTATATTTTTTAACCTAACTTTCATGTCCGTCACTTTCTCAGCCGCTAAGTGAGCAATTTTTTATACAATTGTTTCACTCCAGTAGATCCTTTAAGGATGCTGGTACAGATTTATCACCCAATTTCTTACGTTACCCGTGTAAAGGTAAAACGCTCTAAATCTTGCTTGGGCCATCCCCTGACGCTTTTTTTTTAGCAAATCCCACTTGTCAGCCATGGTAGTTAGCCTTAAGCCGCTAAAAGTCAGGGTGTACCTATGGGCTATCTCTAACAAGCGACAAAGGAAGATTTGACCAAGAGCTTATCTGCGATTCGAGGTGTGCTCTCGAGGGAGCCATGTTGGCTCAGGTGCCAATGGGGACCTTGTTTGTAGCCGGGGTGGAAGAGGAAGCACTACCTCGTCGTATAATCACTGGCCAATGAGGGAGCAGCTCTTGTCCTCGGCAGAGTGGTGTGCGCACTCTGCCATTAAATCTTCCAGTTCTTGCACTGGGAAACACTTGCCCTGCTACGGCGGCCATTCTCGAAACCACTGTAACGTCACCCACCAGCCAACCTAACGCCGGTATCCCAGGTGATATCCGGACAAACTCGAGTATCCCAGGTACAAAGTATCCCGACGCTTCCTGGTGAAGAAAAAAAAATTGCAACTCCTCGTTAATCTTCGATAGTCAGGCAAAGTCCCTTACACGAGTAACGTACGATAATACTGAAGGAGGTCCGATATCAATTGTTCATCCCGTTCGAATTTATCCCACGACATGAAAAAAGCGTGCCGACGGCGTTTCGGTAGACCCGGGTGAATACTCTCGTAACTCTAGATAAGAGATTCTCTTAGGAAGACGCGTTAAATAAATATTTCCTCAGATAACCGAGCGTCGGGCGGGGTGGGGAAATTTCTTCGAGAGTCGCGGACTCGGCCACTTCCCTCTCTCTCTCTCTCTCTCTGACTCCCGATGCATCATGGGAAACTGATACATACAGAGAGTTCAGGCTTAGTATCGGTACCAGCGTGAAGTCAGCCAGGTAGTTTGATTCGCATGGCAAAGCCAACTTCGGTGCAGTTTACCGGAATAATTTTCCATGTATAAGACAATATCCTAATCAATCGTCCGGACACGCATAGCAGCGACGGTCGAATTTCGAAAATAAAATTCCGTCGGCATGCGTATACAGTAGCTGCATAATTAATGTCCATTACGGGAATGGTTCGGCTCGAGAAGCATTCAGGTGACTACCATGGCTACATTCCGCACTATCTTTGGGAAAGCAAAAGGATTAAGGGCCGAAGGGCGAACAGGACGGCGGTCTCGAGAGGAAGCGTTTAATTAAATTAACGCTTAGAGAGATTAACGGAGGCGCGAGGAGAAGATCCGAGATGCATAATGAGTAGTCGTGTGACCTCGGTCCTTCTCGGCTCCCTTTGGGTGGTCCGAGGAGACGCTGTCGCTGGTCCATTCGGCTCGTTACCAGACCCGGCGACACATTTTATTGCCAGTTTTTCTCTGGAAGATTACTCAGTGCTTTACGAGGCGAATATACAATCGGCAGAATTTTACCGACCGAGCAGGGATCTGCAATCGGGAAAAATCGACTGTCGGTCCTTAATATTTTTGTCAGACTGTCGAGCGTCGATGATCTTTTTGGGGTCTGACTTTGTTGCACGGGATCAAAAGTGGTACCCGTTAGAAAAACGGGCAAGAAATTCAGATTTACCAAATGCAAATTGACGTGAGAATATTCGACCGGTTTTCATATCGGATCGTTCGATTTGGTTAATCGAAATTCCTGGCGATTTGGCTGCGATGGTAGCCGAATCGTCTTCTGGGACTCGGACGTGGGCCGGTTTAAGGTGGTTGAGGCAGGGTCGATCGGCGTTGCCGGATTTTAAAAAGAGGGACTGCGGTGATAAAAGGCCAGATTTCCAGTGAGATAGCGCGTAATTAAATTCAAGCTGATTTTATTACCGGCCGCGGGTCTTGTTTAGGCGGGTTTTTATATCCCGAAACAAATTCTGTATCTGCTCGATAGCACCGGGATGAACATTATAAGTCGGTTCTACGTCGGTTCTACGTTCTTTACCATTTTACCACTGTATTTCACTTTTACGTCGCGAGCCGGGACGTTTCGGTCGCTGGATCTTGTGTCGTGTCGAAAACCGACCGGATCGATTCCTGACCTTGACCGCGACGGAAGCCGAACAGGTGACTTTCTCAAGGTAAAAAATGTCACTACGCACGTCAAGTCGCGGCTGCCAAAAATACCCCGATGGTTCGTTTCGTACAGTCCACCGTGAAACTGCACAGCGTAAATAATTCCCAGGTAATTTCGAATTCCATAAAAGTGTCGGCAAGAAAGCAAAACTTAAGAATCGAATCACGCGCCTCTTTCATTGGCTCAAAATCATTAGGGCAAGAGCGCATGCGCGATTAACGAAGCGATCGACAAGGAATCCCAAAAAGGAGACCCCGAGGAACCAGTCCGTCGCAAGTATTAACCATCCAGCTTGGCTTTTGCCAGACAAAAGAACGACGAGTGGTAACAACGGCAAAGTACAGACCGAAAGCGGAATACGGATAAACGGAAATGGCTAAGCGCCATTAATAAGGCATTAGGTGGTTTGTACTGCATTGTCCCGAGCCGTAATAAAACACCTAGTACATGCACAGCGATGAATCCTGAACGATTAGATATTCCCATCGAGGTGTCTACCGTGAGTCACTCGGCGGTCTAGTCCACAGGCACTTGACTCTAGGACGTCGCGGCGCGAGCGTCGTGTACGTCGGCGTCGGCCGTCGGCAGGTGCATCCAAATGAAAGGACAAAAGCGTGCACGAAGCGTGCAGCCTTTAGCCACCCGCACACTTGGCACGTGGCTTCCCATCCTGTCACGTACATTCGAAGACATCATCTTCTCCTTTATGTTAAGTCTAAACAGCCTCCCACCCTCAAGCCGCCTCCTCATTGTCCCGGTGCGCGATGCTACGTATTCCTAGTAAATAAGTTGGAAGGGCGCGCACTGTTCTCGCGACGCCACTTAGCGTCGACAACCGACGACCCGTTCACAGCGATGCATACAGAACGTATGATAATGCTCGAGGCCCTTTCATTATCCGCAACGGATACTTCCTGATGATGCTCGCAGCCATCGGAGACATCTGGGAATCATTATGACGGATGACGTCCGACTTGGTCGCCGGGTGACTTTTAATTGGATGACTAATGTCCCGAGGTGGCGACCCGGGTCGGTCCCGCTGGTCCTCCTGGCGATCGGATCGGCTGGATCATTTTAAAGATCGAACGAGCAGGAACCGAAAGATCGGTCCGAGTATCGCGGAGGACTCTGAGCTTGGGAGTGGACGGTGCGGTTGCCCTTGATTCATTCAGACCCTTTTTATCTTGGAATTCGTCCCGGAAAGGACGTTTGATTTCTTGGAAGAGAGAAGGGTCCAGCTCGTTCTCTCTTGTAAGGTTAGCTGGGACTACTAAGGTGCTGATAGTGAAGGTTCGAGGGGCCAGACGCATCAATGGGCCCCATTCAGCTTTGTCCGATTCTATCAGCAGTGGTTTTGGGACCAGGACATCGATCTTGGTCCCCGTAATTATTTCGAAGATGGAGACCCATCCAGAGGCCTCTAGCCCTGTTACCTCCTTATCCAACGGCATAGGCCGGTTTGGGTCTACGATCTCCGTTCTCAATGAACTGCCATTGTTCTCTGGGACCCAATGGAATACGTGTGTCCCACTTGGACCTGGTCCACTACCTACGGTACCGTCAAGATACTCCAGTTAGGATGTCGCGTAAGATGAAATTTTTTAAAAATAAAATTCCTATCGTTCTTTTATCACAGAAAAAAAATATCATGGATCATCAAGCTCATGAATTACCCAGTAAATTGATCTTACGGGGATCAGTCTTTATCCGAGCACGGGCCAGAAATGTCTATCAGCGTGGGTGGTCCTTTCAGACTTGAAGCTATGCGTATTACAGATATCCATCACTGCCCATCGAAATTCGAGTCTCGGCAGCTCTAATGTCATTTGTGTACCAACCCGTGTATCCCGTTCGGTACTTACCGGTCCCATCCAGCATCCCGAAACTACTCCACTCGCCGTTCGCGGGACGATTAATAATGCATTCGTCGGAAAAAGTAGACGGACGAGCGCCATGCGATCGAATGCAATTCCCAGTGAAATTCTCAAGATTCGCCGTATTGGAAACGAAGCGTACCAGGGCACCGGGCGCAATTCCTATGCCGATCGTGACGCCACGGTATTCGGGATTCTGGCCAAAGTCCATCTAGACGGAATTCCCTACCGGACAGGTAAAAGACATACGACATCCTCTCACCTGCTACGGTCAGCAGAGCCAGCAATAAAAACACCATAGTAGGAAAAGGTAGACCATAAGTCCATTTAATTATTGAACTTGGTACTGATATCGAAGAGCCAACGTGCGGTATATCTGTACACAGTGCATTGGCATCGGCCTGAGATAAATACGAAGAGCGGTACGCAGGTTCGGAGGCTGCTGGTAAGTGGAAGAAGGAAAGAGATACGAGCAGCATGGGAGACCAAGAGAGAGAGAAAGAGTATACGAAAAGAGAAGAGAGTGAGGAACGACGACGTTTCGACCGATGATGGAACGTACTATCGTACGAGGTGCAGGACCGTAGGCATACCAGGAGTTTTGAGGGGGTCTTGGCAGGGGGTGGTGACAGCGGCTCGGGACCGCGGGGGGCCTCCAAGAGGAACCAGGAATTTAACCACGAATGGCCACGCAACAGCGAGAGCCGTCACTTCCAGCGAGCCCGAGCATCCATTACCTCCTGGTGCCCTGCCAGCCACCACACCACCACTCGTATCTTATATTAATATATTATTTACCTTGGCCGCACTCGCGCATAAGGGTACCGAGTGGATAAGAATGGCCCTCGTCACATACCTATCATTGTTTTCATTATTTATCAGTGGAATTCAAAGCGTCCGACTTTTCTCTCCTCGGCACCACTCACCTTCGGGTACCACTCTCGCTGAACTCATTCCTCCATTACCCTCGACCCTGGGTCTCTGATGTGGTCCAGGCTCATTTTCCCAGCATAATTAGCCCTCGGATTTTTCTCAGCCTTAACGTACGTATACCACACGACCGTATAGTCTCCTCCCTCTGGCACCCCATGAAACCACCCCTAAACGCAATTAATGTCCTGTCGCACTTTGCCCGGTCTCTCCGGTCAGCTTGCACGCAAGACCCACGGTACGTAGGCTTAGTCGTATAACCATGCTGGCGGCTACGCACGTTACGGTGATACGCCAGGGTTTATGGTATCGCGCACAGTGCTGGCCATACTGGGCTGTGGTACATCGTACCATGGCGTATTCATTTCCATGGCAGCCTCGTAAAGCTGACTTAATTTAATGTACCTACCTACAGTCCGTTCTCCCTTGGTCAGTAATAAAATCATAACAGAGTCCGGCTTATCTAGGAACACGTCGATAATACGGTGTACACGGCCAACCGGAAAAGGATCGTTCACGCTGGAGGATCGATTATTGATTCGAGGATCAATTGGGAAGCTGGTGATTTTTTGAACTTTTTTTTTCAATCATTCAGAGAATCGATCTCGGAAACCTTTTAAGGCTCGCGCTGTCTCTTCCATAGGCAGAATAATCGACGTACACGCTTATCGATACTTCAATTCGATATGTTCAGTATTTATCCCACGCTGCGCCACGGGCAGCGAAACACGCATGAATGTGATTCATTCATCCCTGGCGCCTGGTTCTTCGGTTAGGTCCATTCACACCGAGGCACGCGATGTACCTTGCGCAGCATCACTCTCCAGGCTACGGCCGAGGTGCCAATGTCTGCCTATTAATTCTAACACTGGGCAGGCAGGTAGCCAGCTTGATAGGTCCTTTTACCAAGGTCGATAACTCTAAGTCAATCGATCCTCGCGGAACGCTGACAATGCTGTTTCATTAGCGAGCCGTAACGTCATTCGTGAATTATGAGAGGAGAACACGTGGTCCAGATTATTACACGGTTCGAATAGCACCAGTAACATCTGACAGCTGTCACTCGATTAATGTTCATCCGCCATTGATAGTGTTCGTAGAAAAAAATATCGGAATGAAATCGCAAATTTAATCAACATAAAAAAAAAGATTTTATCATTTTTCAAATTTCGTCTACGCCACCAGCGAGAACAGACAAGACTGCTCGTCCGAATTAACGAGTGGTACCCCTTTCGTTGAATTAAGAATAATTTTTAATGCTGTTCCCCTATCCGCTGTACGTCCTACGGTAACTACAGTGTGTCCCGATGGGTTTAATAAGGGAAGTTGGAAATGTAAAATTGTCGAAATTGCACGTTTAACCCGACTCGCCTCTCCAGAGAATAACAACGGAGTTTAATAAAGGGCTGAGTCGTACAGCCCGGAATGCAGTGTAGGATAACAGGTGAAATTGTAGCTGGTTACGAGTCCTAGTGAAAAAGGCGGATGCATCCTTGTTCTCAGGCAGATATGCACCCGGGTTAATGTACCGGGTGAAACTGTGTTCTCGTAGCAAGAGGTACCCGACGACCCACCCTTCGGCGTACAAAGATACGTAGTTAGGTATCTACGTACGTCGGTAAAGGAACGAGGTCCCGCAGGGAGAGCAGCTATCCTTTTTCTCAACTCCTACGCGCACACGGCTGTCCCTAATGTCTAATGAATGGCCCCCAATAAATTCATAAGCCGGCCAAAACATGCCCGCGAGATGCAGAACACGCCGCTGTTCTGCGCTGCGCATTAACCGAACGGACCTGCATTATACACGTATGGCATACGCCATAACCATACGGAAAGCTATAGGTAGGTAAGATACGTAACAAAGTCCCTGATGCATCTTGGGCCTTAAAAGCGTACAAGGCCCCGTTCTTCGACAGTAATAAAAAAATTTACAACTCTCGCTCGCTCTCTGTACGGCGTACACGAAAAATTGTATAATTTGAAAATTTGAATTTCCCGCCACTTTCAACGGTTCGTGTTTCCCATGGTAGTTCGTAGCGCAGCGAGTCTCTGGAATTAGTACGAAGTTTCTTCCTATAGACGAAGGATCGTCGACAGGCATTCTCGGACCGGAAGTTCGTTCGACTGTACCCGGAACCGCGGAAAGAGAGCAGCGCGTGGCAACTTTGTTATTTAAGTTTACTGCGAGACGGGACGACGGTACGAGCTCGTAAAGAAACTTTTACACTTTGCGCATATTAAACTAACGCGGCGCATAGCTCGGGCCGGAGGACTTGAAACTTGCTGGGATAAACAATACAAGTCCTTTACGAGAAAAGGGGAGAGGGAGTAAAACTCGGAAGATTTTCGGAAGCAGCACGGCTGGTTAAAACGCCAGGTTCTTCCACCCTTCGAAACGGCTGAGAGCTACCCTTATACGGTACAGTCAACCCCCCATCCCCTCTCTATACATACATATACATTAGTGAAGTAGCATCCGCACGAACAGGGCGTTACAAAAGTTTCGTACTTGTACAAACTGTAGCTGCTCCTTTTCGAGGAGACGAACGTGAAATCGCGTGGTACAGCACAGCGAGAGTTCAGTGGGAGTTTTCAAGGGACGACGGAAAAGAGAGGTAAGTACCAGGATGGGTATACACGGCTGTTTTCGAAGAAAAAGACATTTCCTACCGGTAGGGGTGCCTGTATGGATGGTGGAAAAAGTGAAGGGTAGTTTTCATGAAAAACTATCGCGAAGCACCGATGGTCCAAGTTTAAGATAAATATCGGCGTTGGCATCTTTGGCGGCTGAAGTGGATTTGGTCGAGTGGAAAAGGTTCCACGTGCCTCGTACAGAGCGTAAAGGCGAGTCCACATGGATCGGTTTACGCCCCTGCAATTTATCGTTATTACCAGTGCCCAGCATGAATATCTTTCGGAGCCGGCTTATATGAGCCAATCGGAGTGGCGATCTGTCTTTTGGCTCTGGACTGTTGGCTGCACTGGACTAACCCATAGGGAATCTTGAACGGCAGCGCATTAACGCTCGAGTTACGCGCTGCGCGCTCCTATCTACATCGGAATAATTATTGCGCCGCTAACGTAAACGATCCTGAGCTTGCGGGCTGCTCCTTCGTGTCTATAAATTCTCATCGTAGTTGGATCGTAACGAAGGTGCGATCGGGGTGGGACGCGAGTACGCGCGTATGTGAATGCGCATGCAGAAGGAGGCTTGGGTTAGGTTGGGTTAGGTTGGTAACGCGATGCCCTCAGTCGAGATTCAAAGATCGCCGGGGGTAGATTTTCTGGGCCTCGTAAATACTTGTTTTTCAAGAAGATTAACTTCGGGTTATACAGGGCCTTACGGTAACCCGGTAATAATTGGCTACCTTTTTATTTATTCACGAAGATCGCTTCGGCTTCCCGGATGAGCGCGGGATCAATTATACTTTTTACCTAACGTACGTTAATACGCGTGAGAGAATCGATCGAAAAATGAGGATCCACCCGTTGGATTAAATTTGCCAATTTTCGGACGTAATTTCATGGCTTCGTTCCAAACAGCGGGTATACCGCTGGAGATTCATCCGGCACTTTGGCACCCGTGGAATTTCCGTGGGAAAATTCATTAGCGATACCGTTCCACGAATTTCCCTGAGATTTCAATAATCGCGCCGATAAAATAATCTGCGTATCCGATATCTATCACTGATAAATTTTCAATAAATTTCAATACGTATTTTTTCAACCCCCTGCTCCCCCTCCGCCCCGTGTATGACACTCTGTCAAACTATCAACGTATCGTAAAAAAAAATGTAGTTCGCGGCGCGAGCGCCAAGTGGAAGATGGCAGCACCGTATTGCCCGTCGAATTAAAAGGAGGAAGAGTGGGAAATAAAGAGTGAGAGAGTGCCAGGGTGGTAGTGGTAAGGGTCCGAGAGGGAGAGAGGAAAAATAAAAGAGGATCAACGAACCCACGGCAAGAGGGAACGATAGTCGAAGAGTAGGATGAGAATGGAAGAGAAGAGAGCGAGGGGAGGATAAACAAAGGAGGGACGGAGAGTTTAATCTCCAGTGAGTCGCTGAGAGGGCGTGAGTATCGAAGGGAGGACCTAGAGGAGAGAGGATGGTGAGGAAGAGAGAGAGAGAGAGCAAGATTGATAGGAGAATACAGGAGTGAGAGACGGAGCGACGGGTCCGCTCCGATGGAAGAGGAGAGAGGATCGGATCGGTGGACCGGGAGAGGGGAGGCTGTACCTGGGTGCGTGGTGGTGGATCGGTGGGGATGACTCGACACATTTAATGATTCCATGGAAATAATGAAACATGACTAGGTATCAGAAAGAGGCGGTACCACGGCCACGTTTTATACATAGTAATAAGATCGCGGGAGGAGGTACTAATGAGGTTGCAGAGAGAAAGGAGGTTGTGCTCTGGACCAAGGATCATCAGCAGGGATTGGTCGTAGGCCCGACCGCGGCAGAGCCTGGCTGGACGATTGGTGGCCAGCCTTGGATGCACCAGGTGAGAAAAACTCAGGAGAACGGCCCGCGGACTGTGTCGTGTCTTTGGTACAGGACTTGAGGAACGAGGGAAGCTGAGGTGGACCCCTCTTGGTAATCACAGCGGCCATCCTCTTCATCTTGGGGCCCAACTGAATCGGTAGGCTCGATGCATGTATGTGTATATATATATATAGACTCGACCGCCATCGTCCTCCTCCGGGAGATAAGCTTGTCTATTTGGTGCATTACTATGGTTCTGTATGTAGGACTGGTATTCGGGATGATCGAGTATGGAGAATTTAATTTTTTTTTTTATGTAAAACATTTCGTTACGGTTTTTGCACCGGGAAGTAATCCCGTATCGTATCCGTGAAATCGAGTGTAATTATCGGTAATCAGCTTTTGATAATTATACAGCTACAATGTTTCGCTCTGTGATTATGCATCCTGTTATAATTGATAATGCATAGACGTGCACTTCGATGCAGTTTGATGCACTTTGTATCGGCTCCACTTTGATTTCGTTGCATCTCGCGCTAATAGACCACTTTTAATGTATTTCTTTACCAGGGTTATGCACGAGAGCGATACCGTTCGTATTTATAATTGTTACACGTGACGCAGCTGTTATGTAATTTACAGGTAAAATTGCGATAAACATTGGAAAACAAATTAAAACGGTAATGCCTAGCGGATAAGACCGGATAGTTAAAAACAGCAATTTTATTTCTACAAGACCGATTTTGCTTAACGACGTGTCCAAATGGCTGCACGACGTTCCAAGAACATTTGCAAATATTTTTTTTTATAAATTCCATGGCAAATGTACACATGATAAGGATACGATTATTTTTTACAATTACAGCCATTTAGTTTCCACCAATTACACTTACGATATTCCACGCTGATCCGTCACGTTAATTATACCATTCGACGTACAATTCCTGAAGGTGTATGTTTTAAAATTTATCCTTGACAAGTAATTAACCCTTAAGGGGGCACACGTTTATTATTATATGGGAGTATATGGGATAAATGAGATTATTATAATCATAGCCCCAACTTTACTTTCGCACTTACCGAACTATATCGGCAAAGGTCGCAGACGCGTGCAATTACAAAATAATTTTTTTAACCCAGCAATTAACTTGTAATGCAAAACGCTAATGACATACTGCCGACTTCATTTGCAAAAATAACCTATAGTTACTATCACTGTATATTAAAGTGTACGTAACTACTCGACAACGAAATGGAACGACGTACTTGAGCGTTAATGGCGAGTAAATAATAATGATAAAAATATCTCCTGAAAAAAAAATACGAACACGTCATTAAAATCAGCAATTTCACCAGGAATAAGTATAGCAAATTTACTCGATCCGTCAGGATGCTGATAGTCCTCGAGTTTCACCCCAAAGTCAAATTTAACCTCAATTCGTCATAAGCGTCATGACGGATATACAAGGTGAACCAATTGTTAGCGAAATTTCCCGAATCTCAAAGAGAATCGTCATAAGTGACGTATGGCAGCTGGGGAATTGGTACGAAGAAGATGACGGGACGTGAGACAGGTATCCGTAGTTGTTGTTATTATTGAGAAGAGCAAAGTGACAGTAGCGCAGAGAAATTTTGTTGGTCCATTCTCCTCCGAAGGATCCGAGATAAATTCATTGGTCCTGGCTAAGGAGCCTGCGGGCATTTTAGAATTCTGATAGTTCCTTTTAAGCCTTTTATTCCCCCCCACCCCCCAAGTTTCAGATTTACGAATCGCTCTACTTTCCAACGAACGAGACTCGTCCTCCGTGTGTCTCGTAGATCTTGGCGGCATCTAAGATCGTAAGGGTTGAGCGGCTCGACAAAGGGATGGGAGGGGGCGGGGGATGAAATGGAAGGAGGCTAGAAATCTCACGCTTCGCTTAATTAATGAACGGCGGCATCGGCTCTCTTCTTCGCTTCCCTTTTTAGACTCGACGTCTACACTGGCAGAGGGTCGTATGTATGTGTATATATATATGGATTTTTTTAACTTTCCTATACCGAGATCATCTTGTCGAACTACGTCAATGAATATCTTTTGCCTGAAGGATCTAGGTTGCCGGTAAAATCTTTCATGTCGCCGCAATTCCCCTTTAAGATCCTTTCGAGGGATTCCGTTTGATGCCAGTTCAAGCATACAGCCATTAATTGTCGATTGCTGAAATAACGCAAGAAAAAAGAAAAGAAATGACATATTTTCAAAATACCATATTTCATCGATATGCTATTGAGATAAATATTTTCTGCCAATTAAATATCAATATTTTCTACGTATTTCAAAGCGATGCGTTATTTCCGGGTAAATCGAACGTAATCGTACTTACGATTCCACATTCCACATTGTAAGATAAAATTTTCCAAGTACTCAATTTGGCAATCATCGACTCCGTCCGCATGTGAGCGGCTCCGAGCTCTTTGATGATAATGACTGTTGCACGATTTCGTGTTAGATCGCGCTCGAGCACTCTGTTTTGATAATTTTGATAACGGCACAAGGGGATGAGGATTCGTTGCAAAATATCCCATGGGATATCGATTGGCTTTCGATCGATACGAATACCGTGAATTGCGTCATAGTTTGATACGCTTATCAGACCTGTATATATAATACGATATAGATTGGTTATAGCTGTTGGTACTCCTGGGACAATGAGATCGAGCGTTGAGTGTATTAATTACCACGTAGACTCCTTATAACGTAATTTATGGAAGTTTCCAAAGGGGGTGGGAGGGGGGCGAGCAACGCTATCAATCTGGTGAGATTAATCACTCAAGTTTACCCACCCCCGTTCCACTTTACTCCATAAGTAATACAGCTCACCTCGTCGCACCTACCGGCAAAGCCACCCCCAAGGCGGCTACGTCGGCATCGCCCATCGTCTTGATTTATGAGCGGGTGCTAGGCCATAGAGGGTGGTGTAGCAAGATGTTATGGAGGACAGGGGAGGGGTGGCGTCTTGTCGAAAGTTCATAACCAAGATTTCAGGGCGAAGCAGGCGCTCGGTGTTACGAAAACTCTGTATCGGCATTATGCCGTCCTTGTAACTGCTACCCTGGTGAAATATTTTGGTGTATATAAATGTATAATACAGGGGATGGAGGGTAAATATACTGCTTGGATACAATCAGTTATCTCGGATGATTTTTACATTGTTAATTGAAACAATAAATATGGCAACAGTGCCATAAAACGGGGGAGATTGATACGTTGCGAATGTATGACAGAACCTAACCTATTTACTTTAGCACTACGTTAAAGTGTTATCCAGATTATCAAAATGAGTTTACGAAGCATCCGCGACGAAGGGCGTCGAGATAGGTTGAAATTCATAAGATTTTACATACCGAATTGTACACGCCACTGTCCGAGAGATCTATTGGTCGAACGACAAATGCAATATTTGTATGCACGCGTCTCAGTGATTCATTATGAGGAGAATAAAATCGCATCAGCATATACGACGAAACAGTAGATAAGCCAATGTGGAGTATAGATGAAGGAATAGAAATTAGGCCGTTCCGTAACAAGCGTGGTGCGTAACAGTCGGACGAAGCATTAAACTGGATCAAGCAATTAAAGCCGTTGGTAACGCATGCGCGGACGGGCCGATCTCGTTGGCCGGGCATTGGCGCACTCTGGCGAGTGCAAGGTGAACCTTTTCGGCTAGGTGGAAGTTCTTTCTTCGTTGCTCTTTCGAATATTAGAAACGTCTCACTCGGAACCTGTCGAAGCCCTGTCACATGCGTATTCACACTGGAACAAGAGTCTCACACAGAGTCACTAGTGGCTCCCTCCCCTAATTCCCCTCGCGAAGCCCGCGAGTAGGTGGGCCCATTGAGTGGGGATAATGCCACCCCCACCGTTCTCAAGCTTATCCCCACTTTTCTAGGTTGGTACCGGCACTGTCCTAGTGTAGTGGCATTATTGCCAGTCGACCTGTGCTGCCACCTGCGGGACTTTTCTCGCCCTCGATCTTTCCCGTGTATTCCAATGGCTAGTCGTCACTAACCGCCATCCGTTACACAGCTACGGAACAAGGATTGCGCAGCTCCCGAGATTATTCCTTTGCATCCGTATCGCGTCTTTCTACGGAGGTTAATCGAGAAATGTCAAAGCACAATTAAGGTTAGGCTGTGATATCAATATATAAAACTAGTGAAAGATGATCTTGGGGTGTACTCGTGAGACTAAATTCTAAAATGTAAATGACAAATGACATGTTCCATGTATTTCCAGGAACTAGCAAGCTGGACCAGGTAAACTATTCCTCGTACAGTCAACTGGGAAATCATACTGAAACCCTGGACAGGATGGTAAGGACATTCTGTACGAGTTGTCTAAATCAGAAATAAAAGTACTAATTCAGAACGCTTTTAGTATCGTGTAAGTTTCGACCTCTTTACTCGACGTTCAACGGTCTCCTAGTTAAGTGTCCGTCGGAAGTAACGAGACACGTTTTTCTTTTCTCCAGTTCACTCCCGGGTATCGTCGATCAGCGAAGATGTATATTGTGTAAAAAGATATTTCCCAGAGTCGAGTCTTACTCGGTATGCGCCGGAAGCCGTTTCGATTTGCTACATCCGCCGCCCTGTAGAAACGGCTACCGGTGGTAAATCCGAGAGGTCTTCGAACGCTGTACAAATTCAGTATCGCATTCCCGGAAAGCCAGGGGCCGTAGAAGCTCTGGTACATAGGTTAGGTAGGTAAGTAGGTAGGTAGATAGTTTCTCTCGTCGTCGTCGGCGACGTCGTCGTAGTCGTCGTCAGCTGGGACGAAGGGAAGGAGTCACCAGGCGTGTGCGGCTGTGTGTAGAGGCCGGTGTTAACAAACGGTACACTAATGTTTCACATCTCAGTGTGTTCCCCGCGCGCGTTGTGTTCGTTCCCCAGTGTCTCTCGATGTGTTCCGGCCGCCACGGGAGCAAGAGCGCCAAGTTGCTGTATCGGCTGGTGGTGGGGTGAGACCAGGGTAGTTGGTGAGAGTGAGAGCGAGAGAGAGAGAGAGAGAGAGTTAGGCAAATGGTAGAAAGAGAGTGAGACAACTAGGGGTTGTCGGCGGAGACGTAGCGGGGGGACGGATTGGTCGAAATAGGAGGATGGGGCGGGGCGATTATTGTCCGCGCCCACAGAGGGGAAAAAACCGGGGTCCCCCCTCCTCCCCCCGCACAGCCTGGAGGGGTGAAAGAAGTCTGGTAGGGGTAGCGGATTTATTCGCTCTTCCACCCCTTCTTTATTCTCCAGTATTCCCTCTCGCGGAGGGTGTGTGCCGGCCGTAATATGCTCGACAAAAATATCATATATGTCGGGTTTAGCTGAGGTGGGAGAAAAATAGCGGTTGTACAGTGGCGGCAATACGGCTTTTCCCCTTGAATCGGGATCCCCCTTCCCCGCCGCCTTGTCGGCTTCTCCTCTTTAGCATCATCCCTCGCTACCCGGCTCCTGTTCACTGAAACGACCTATAGCCTCTCTCCCCCCTCCCCCCCAGACCCTCGGAGAACCTTTCCCGCCCCCTTTTGATCGTGCTCCGCGGGGGACAAGTAAGCGCGAGCCTGACTCTCGGAGTCTCGCGAAAGAACTGCGCAACACTTTTTCTCGACGCCGCTAAAGTGTCGCTCTCGCTACCGTGCTATAGTCTGCTTGCTACCTCTCTATGTTATTTAGTGGCTCTTTGGTCTCTGCTGCACTCGGACCCATTCGGAGCCTGATTTCGCGGCTGAACCCTTGGACGGACCTCTGATCATTCCGTATTGACATACCGTAACGCAGAACGTTATGTCACGGTTATCGGTCCCGCAGACTCTTCGAGGTTCCGTATTAGCGAAATTTTCGCTCGTGCCGTAAATCCACTTGCGTACTGTTATTCGGGACTATGCGAATAGCACGCGATATGTGTGCGATTGTAACGAGCGGACAGCGCGGTAACGTTAACACGATTTTACACGAGTTCACGTGGTATGCGTAAAGCGCTCGCCGAACATACGTCAACGGGGTTCGTAACGTTTCGCAGGACTCGAAGCGCCAAGCTGCCATTCGACGAGTAAGGGAGAGAGTTTGTGCGAGAGAGAGTGTGGGCAAGAGAGGGGGGCGGGAGGGCAGAGAGAGAGAGAGGGAGAAGAGAAAAGCTAATGAGAGCGTAAGAGACGGAAAAGGAGATCACGGATAGAGTAAGAGAGAGAGAGAGTGAGAGAGTGAGTGAGGCCGGCCTGTCGGGAGAAGGCAGAGGTGGTTAGTAGTCAAGTGTCGCGCGTTGTGCGTGGGGCGAAGGTGAGGAGAGGAGTAAAAGTGAGAGAGAGAAAGAGAAGAGACTCGTTAGTGGACGCGAGGGGTGTCGAAGTGTCGAGAGAGGCGAGAGGCGCGCGATGGTGGGGATGCGTCAGAGTGTGCGGTCGTGTCCAAGAAGCAGGACGCCCGGGGTGGGAGATCGCTGAACAAACTACCGGGAAGAAGTCAGCGGCAAGTAAGCAGCGCCGCCAAGGCTAAACTTCGGATCTATCGAACTAAAATTGTCGTGTAGTTTTTCCCCCTCCTCGCGGTGGCTCCAACCGTCCATGCCGTTCTTCTCCCCACCTCCGGTAACCCTCGCCCCTCTCGCTCCCACCATCGAGAAACGAAAACGAACGAAGAGGGAAGAAAGCGACGGTGGGGCGACCCAACAGGGAGAAACAGACATGGAATGAGAGAACTAGACAAAGAAAGAGCGAGAGTCGTACTAAAGAGTGACAGAGAGACAGAGAGAGAGAGAGAGAGAGAGAGAGAGAGAGAGCGAGAGAGAGAGAAAGCCAACGAGCGAGTCTCCAAGAGAAACTGAACGAGAGTGCTGCCTCGGGCAGAAGCCGAGGGGAAGAGAGTACCGGAGCTAGACCTACGGCTCAACGACTCTGCATATTTTATTGTCGCGTTTGCCAACGCTAGCCGCCGCTGTCGTACGGCTCCGTTCCCGATCTACGAGGCCGACCTGACTGAACACGCTAGGACAGACGGAACGAGACACAGAGGTGGCACCCGAAGTCCCCCACCATAAGACCAACGTGCCGGCCCTGGATCCTCCCACCGTCAGGGCAAACCACCTCGCAAAAATCGCCCCCTTTCGGGAAAGAAAAGAACCACGGCGACAACTGCCACCACCACGATCACTGGCACACTAGTATCGTCGTCGCCACCACCAGCGTCAACACTACTACCACCACCACCGGCAGTGGTTCTAGTGCTGCTGCTGCTGCTGCCGTCACCACCACCACCAGAACGATCGCTGCCACCACCACCACACCACCACCACCACCACTACCACCACAATCAACCACCGTCGTAGGAACGAACTTACGGACTTAACTACACGCTGGTTCTACCCGACGAAGACACACACGGGGTGGCACGACGGCACCGTGCGAGAGAGTCGAGTGAGGTGAGAGACAGCGGTATCGGTACCCGGCGCTACACCTACCCTACACACTGCGAGGAGCAAGTAGCGACGGAGAGCAGCAGACACCTCGCAGCCACCCAATTACCGCGTCGCGCGTAAAAAGTGCTACCGCGTTTACGCGCACCAGGATCGCCCGCGGAGCCACGCCACCAGTTTGTACTTGGCGCGCTCACTCAATCTATCGGGACCCACCGACGAGATAGAGCCACCCGCGCCCCCGATTGCGTCCAGCTCACTTTTTCGACAACTTCTGTGCAATTTATTTAAAACCTCCAGAAGCCCGTGCGCGGCTGACTGCAACAAGCTTCTCGGAGGACACTTACTCGACTATGGTGAAAAATATAACAAAGTGGTGCCTGCGAACGTGTAACTCGAAGTAATCGACAATTTTTTCACCTGGAACAAGAGAGAATCGTCTCGCGTAAGAATAAGTGATTTTAAGAAAAAAGAAAAGTTTGATTGATAGAAGATCAAAAGCGTCATCAGTGCTACGAGACATTGCTCTCCATCCTCCTTTCCTCCTGTCAGTGCTTCAATCTCTCTCTCCCTCTTCTCGTGCTCACACGTTACTCCCCCTCTACCCTCTGCATCCCGCCGCAACCCTCTCGTTGCTCCTCTCCTCATCTTCCTCACTGCCTCCATCCATCCTTCTTACACGTACACACACACACACACTCTCTCTCTCTCTTTCGCTACCCTTCTCACTCACTCTCTCAATCTATCTCTCTCCTTCTCTCTCTCTCTCGCTCTCGCTCTCTCTCTCTCTCTCTCCTCGCCACACGGTCACTCTCTCCTGGTCTTGCCGTCAGTGTCTCTACTGCCAACATCGAACTGGATTCTATCGAAAAGAAACGATTCGGAGGATAGTCGCGAGCGATCATAGCTGGCGCGCCGATCGGATCTACGGTTCCTACGGTTTACATTCTTTAATATCTCCGAGGAGCCGAGCTCTGCTTTTCAATAGCAGACGTATCCTCATACGAGAGCGCGCGCTGTGCAGTGAAGTGACTGTTCTCGCATTTACGCGGGGGAGAAACGTTCATCGTTTCTGGCGAGACCACGCGCCGGAAAACTGGTCGGTGAAGTGATAGTGCGCGAGTGTACCAGGGCGCCTTCACGTCCGAGTACAGTCGGGTTCATGACGGACCGGTAATACACGCGGGGAATACAGCAGCAGCCGGAGGATAGAAAATTTCTGGAAACAACGTGGTCCTTGAAAACAAAAATTTTTTTATCTCTTCGTTATTTCAATCTCGTCGTGACAACCCTGGATCCCTGTACGCGCCACGACTGATCTCGTCCCTCGATTACGACCCCCGCAATATTTTTGCGGGTCAGTGTCCGTGAAGTGATTAACCAGTGACTGTGAACGGAGTGTCGAAAGATGCTCGCGTAGCGGAGCCCTAAAATCACGGCCCTGAGCGGCCGACACAACATGTCACAGTTCTCCTTCCGAGGATCGCCAAATTTGCAGGTGAGTCTTCGCCTCAACTTCCTCCCTGGCTACCCGAGGGACTAGTTCACTCATTTCTTCTTTGTCAGGAGGTCGATGCTTCTTGTGGCTTTGTCTTAATTTTGTTTTCTTACACAAACGTGGGCGATAGTTCGGTAACGAGGAAAAAAAAAAAACGGGAGGATAAGAAACCTGCCAGATCGTCGTAGGTTTTAGGAACGAACAGCTGCGACGCCTTGGAACATCCGATCGCATCGGATAAAATCTATGGATAAATGGCTCAGGTCGAATCTCTTGGCTCCATCTGAATTTCGTTTTTTTTTCTTGTCTCTCTTTTTTTATCTTTTATTTACCTCAATTCTCAACCTGTCGCCTCTCTATTCCCTTAGTCTTTGGGCTGACGCTTTAACGTCGCTCCTTGTCGCTTCTCCCGTCGTTCCCTTAACGATTTCCAAATTAATTGTCAGACTGTGATATCGACTTCAGGGCTAACCGGCGCGACATCCTCGTGCGTCGTCACGTAACCGACGTAACCGCGAATGACGGACGCTGAACAAATTGTTCCGTAGTATCCATTATGGGCGAGATCGAGATCCAAACGTTAATTCGAATAATAATTTCAGGTTAACGGCTGAAAGGCTTCCAGCGTGTGAATCGTTATGGGACACCATTAGTTTACATGTAAATTGTACTGGCTATGGGGAATCGCAACAGTGCCGGTTAATCATTTGACAAATTGGGTAACAAGCCCCACTAGCCTTGCAACGTCATTCGTCGTGCGAGTAATTTTGAAAAATTTTTCGAGATATACAAAACTGTACTGCAAAGTTTTCCAGATTTTTTGAGATTACAGCCGAGGTACGCGAAACGAAAGAAACGATCTACGTCGAGCGTGTAATGTCGGAAAAGAAAATAAAACGCTTATAGGAAATTTCTGAAAAAATGCGTAAAATACACGCGAAGCCTACGAGATTATCTTATCGAGGATAACATTACAAGATCCAATCGCAATAATATTCTCGATATTCGATCCTTACGTGACTACGTCGTACAGGTAACAAGGCGCAATTAGTTCTACCCACAGTGACGTGTATGTCTCTCACTCTAACTGTGCATTACATACGTGTCTCACATATGCGAAAAACACACGCGTCTTTGCTCGCCTTGTAATTACGATTGACGGACACGCGTTTGGCAATTCCACCGTTGCGAAAATTACTGCTCGCTGCCAGCCAGTCCCGTGGCTCGGAAACCACGTGTGCTGACATGTTGCATAGGTGGGCACACACATATGGGTCATGTCTAGTACGGTAGTGACATGGCGTGTGTGGCGATTCGCCTAAAATCACCTATAGCAACCTGACGTACGTTGGGAAATTCCGAAACTCGTGAATTATCACTGACGGTCGACTATACCGTGTGGCACAATTTTTAATAGAATTTTCCACACATGCATATCGCATGGAAAAATTCATACGCGGAACGAACCAATCCGATGTGTATATTTTTTATAGAAAATTTTTCGCAATATCTTATATATCCATGCACGCGTAGGCCTAAAAGTCTACTCGCTAATAACGCACGCTCCGGATACGTGGAAATGGTTTGTTACCGCAGTGCGTTTTATGCATGGTGAGTGGATACGATAAAATGTACATGTTAATACAGACATATGTAAGTTTGACAATGAATAAAGACGGGCTGGATGCGTTAACGGGAAAATAATGTTAAACGAGCTCGTATTAGATAAAGTAGCACCTCGTTAACCATCACGTAATCATTAAAGACTCTGTACTCGTACTTTACCCATTCTTACGTGTAAACAGTTTCCTGCATTTTTTAACTCTTTTTCTTCACTCGTAACAGTTTTTCACATTGGGAATGCAAGTTGCATCAGTATGTGCATCGGATCAGTGGAAATCCGTGGATCATGTCAATTTGCCCCAAATAGGTCGTCGGAGGTAATTTTAGCGAAAATTATTTTTATTCCGATCAATATTTAATCGGTGCATCGAGCAGACGGGGGGAGGGGGATAGGGAGGTACGATTTTGTATAAAAATGACTTGATTGGTTGATTTTGTTTAATTCGATTACAATGACGTATCTCATCAATCTCAATGACTCGACGAATGCATTTTCGGGAAAGCCGTCATTGCGGAAATTCGAAAACAGTGCAATTCGCAAAGTGCATCGCGACTCTTTTCGACAATGGCAAAACTGCACTGTGCGGTAAATGCCAATGATATTCTGGTACAGTCTCGAAAAAAGGAATTTATTAGTCCCCGAGTAGTGTTTAATGCTCGCTGCAAGTTAATCCGTATGCTGATTCGCGTGCATTAGGGTAATGTATGCATTAAGGTAACGCAATGCTAGATATCCAGAGGACTATTATTAGATACATGTAATACGTGGTTGACGGGTGCATTTACCTTATCGTTATTGCGCAACAGCGTTATTCGATTGATAAGAGAAAAATATCGAACGATTAATTACATATACATGGATTTCGTATCGTTCGAACGAACAATTTTTTTAAGGTATATAATTTTGTTATTTATATAGTGTAGATATATAATTATCGGAAGAAAAAAAATTAAATATCGATTAGAGCGATACTTTTGATTCCTCGCGATTAACCAGACACACGATTAGCGCGATATATTGTTATCACGTAATTCTTATCACCGTATCTCGTGCAGGTACACGCGTCCTTCCTGGAAACAGACTCTCAGGAAGTAGCATATAGAATTTTGTATCCTTCGTCCGATGAGTATCTCATATTCCGACATGTCTGCTAATTAGCTTAATTAATGCTCGCATTCTATCTGCATATATATATTACATTCGCCGATACTACTTTCGCTAGTGCGAAATAGTCTATCTGCACGGTGCGCGTGCGTGCTACGACGTAACGAGGTACAAGACGGATAAGGAAAAAAAAAAGTAAAAAAAATATAATATCCCAGTTACTTTAAGGACAGTGTACCGCAAGACGCGTAGAATTTGGCGATTAGTCGATCGGCGCGAAAACGAGTATATGGGGACCAGTCGATAATTTATCGACCCTTGTTTAATTACCGGGCAAACGCGTCGAGCCTGTCCCGTACGTGCTCGGTCCCCCACTTGGTCGGTTGTAATAAAAAAGAAAAGTCTAAAAAAGACACATAATTGAGTCAGTGTCGATGCGTACGTACGTTTCGCCATTAAACAGGCTATCGCGGTGGGACCTCATTGACGGGACGTTTAAAAATTATGAATGGCATATTATTGCAAGTTAGCACTGCCCGGCCACGCTATAGGTATAATCTCGTAGTGGCAGCAGTTAGTGCTCTTTCGTCTCCTGCTGACTCGACGCGACTCGATCCTGGCAGCTCTCGCACGCTGACTCAGATCCGCCCTCGCTCGAGTCCTCTCTCTCTCTCTCTCTCTCGCTCGCGCGCCTATAGGTATCTCTCTCTCACTCCCTCTCGTTCCTCACCCACCTCCACGACGTACGTGGCGTGCATACGTGGGCCCACTGGCAGCGCATGAACGGGTCACGCACACGCATCCGATGGCCACGCATGTACGAGCACTCCAGCGGAACAATGTTGCTTGTTGACAGTTGTGTCGACGGGACTTCCGGCACTCCGGTTTCACTTGGACACCCTCGGCAAGCAGTAGTGCCACCCTGGTCAATGAAAATTGTCACAGGATTTTCTTGTGCCGTCGCGCTAGAACGTCGGGCGATTCTTTGAATTTTCAAAGTATCGGATTCCGCTGGGTCGGGCTAGGACGATTTTATTAAATATCTTTGTTTCCAACGATCCACGTCGTTTCAGTCTTTCAGTTTCCAGGGATGCTGAGATTTCATCTTGGACTACGTAGAAATCTTGTTTACTGTTGGTGGTCCATTGTCTTGTGCACGGTTCATTATTTTCTCACTCGCTGACCATCATCCGCGAAATTCAGTGTTGAATTTCGTCGCGCTGCTGGGCTGTCTCGGTGCTCAGGAATTCTTACGATTTCCTGGTTCGCATAAGGTCGTTTACCCGATGGACTTGGGGATAGCTTTTTTTTTAGGGACTCTGCCGTTAATCGGGTGAGATTTTATAGTGGGTGAAAAAAAAAGAGCGAATCGTCTTATCGAAATGTCTTGGGAAAATTAATCGCGCGTGGATGAGTCTTTGAAGATTTGGTAAAAGGCAGCGGTAGGACGTTACAGGGTGGGAATATAAGTGAGTAGTGGCCGACCTAAGTACACAGGGAGGTCCATCAATCTGGTCTGAAGTAAATATTGACTCGGCTGGGCCTCGTTGCAAAGAGGGCATCATCGGCACATAAAGAGGGACCGCCGGTCCCTTTTACCTTTTAGTTGCAGGACACGCGTGACAAATGCTTCGAAGGCAAACACGGTTGCATCTGTGTCCACAGGGCAACCAGCGGTTCCATATGGAATTATAAATCCGAACCGTACGAGGCCACGATTTTCGCGACGAATCGCGAGTGAATTTCCCGGCAGTTTGCATGGAGTAATAAAAGGATTCGGAAAAAGAGTATTCGTCCCCTGTTACGACTGGTATGATTGATATATTTTTTTTGCATGACCCAAAAGTCAGCGTCATCCCCTTTGGCCAGCAACCTGAGTTAACGGCTTCACCGCGAATCCAGGCCGGAGATCGGCAGCGGGCGACTCGTTGCGCAGGCAGATCGCTGAGTGCAAACGGGGGTTAGAAAAATCATGGGAATTCCAGCGAAACACGTCCCGGCACTTACAGACAGCAAGGAGGTGCAATTGTTTCACGGATAAGATATGGCCCCGAGTGCGGATAAGAGAATTTTTTATTTTCTCAATTTTTCATTCCCCTCGCCTTCCTGTATCTTTGTTTTCAACGCACTGCGGGCACGTTTCTTTCCGATCGGCATGCCGATCCGAGGCTGTCCTCGCGATTCCTTATCGCTGCCGATAAACGCTCGACGGGAAGACTCCGCTTGGCTGATCGTCCTGTACCGAGATCTCCTTTTACGCTGTGCGCTCCGTCTCCCTCTTTCCTTACGATAGTTCCGTATGTCTATGGCTTACCGGTTTATGGTCATTTTCTAAAAAAAAACTCGAAAATGCCAACTACCGGGTGCTCCTCTTCGCACGCACGTCGCACGTTCGTCTCTCGCCACGCATCAGGATCTCTAACGTGTTCCTCTTAGTCGACGGATTCTTGTTGGTTAACGCGTGTTTCCACGTCGAGCAAGACGCGCGAGATGCTGAGGCTGCATTTCCAGTCTCTGCGTGCGTGCATGCGTCCGTGCGTGCGAGCGCGCCTGGATCTTTTTCTCCGTGCTAAGAATTCAGAGCGTACCGGGTGTTTTCTTCGTAAGGCAAGAGGATCCTCCCTGGGTATCACGAAAATAGCCATGTTAAGCTGCGACGTGGCTCGTTCGGTGTACGGTACATGGGAATGGCGGGTAACCGTCGGGGTCGGGCATACGTGGGTATGACTATTTTTTTTAACCCCCCACCCCGCTTTTTTCTTTTTTTTTTGGAAAAAAAAGAGCTGCTGAAAAATCATCCACTCGGCGACTAACATTTTCGAATGACGCGAACGTCGCGAAGACCTCGTTGCTTCTTCTTTTCCCCTTCTTCCTCGAAATGTCGAGCAGCTGCTCCCGGATGACACTCTCGTCTCTCTACCCGGTGGACTTCACGGGCTGCTCTCCTCCGGCGGCAATTAGCAGCTCGACAAACAAACAAGCAAACGTACGAGCTAATGCGTCGATATATATCGGCTTCTCTCATTAGAATAATTATTGCTTTCGTTACTTAAGCTCTGTACCCACTCTCATCTGGCACGCGGTACTTGCTAGTCGCTCGAGGCGACTTCAGACCCGGTACAGCGCATAAGCGGTATATACCGAGTAACAGAAGACACACTTCTTTTACACGCAGCATCTCTTACTTATCTTCCTTACTCTCCTCTTCCTTCCTTCTCTTTCCAGTTTTCTCCTATCTCCTCTTTCTCGGCTCCCGGATCACCGTGACTCTACCTAACGTAGTATCCTCCTTCTGGGAGCTACACACCGAGCCTTGAATTATGGCCTAAGGGTCATTCGCAACACGCTTCGTCGTTTAACCTTAGACGCCCAGGATCCTCCTACCTGTGGCGCCCAGGCGATACCCGTTAGGATCCTTGGAAAAATCTTTCCGAGATTCATCTCCGAGAAGTGTGGAAGCTTGTCTTTTCTTTTTCTTTTTCTTTTTTTTTTACTTTCTTTCTTCTCACTCGATGACTTTTTGTTCGTGCGAACCGGCCCGGTTCGCACGTTTGCGACAGTTGGTCCTCGAATTCGTATCGGCGACACGCATTAACGCGACGGAACTATAATGCGAAACACACGGTTCTCGCACACAATAACTAGGGGATGACAATATGTTTGGGGGTTACAATGGATGGATAGGAGGGCGTTTCACGTAGAGCACAGAGGGTTTGTTTAGGCCCAAAGCAAAAGGCACTCAAGCTGCTAATCTATTTAGCCGTAGTGTTTGATATGGAATTAATGAGCCCAGGTATTATATCTGACCGTGGCTTTGGGTTTACCTTTTCGAAAAAGGAAGAGGGGTGCGGTGGTGGGTTAAGCGGAGGGAGGGTGGGGGGTAGAAGAACCAAGCTAGATCTCCCTGACAGTTGTGACCCCTGGGGTAGTTTTTCCAGAAGCAGCTGCCTTCAGGTTTCGAAGCCGACATTTGAAAATCTTCAGCACCTCAGAGTCCCCAGCATCGTCCATCCTTGTTACTCTTCTTTGAGCTTGTACCCAGTCTCTCTCTCTCTCTCGCTCTCTCGTTCTCCAAAGTACATCGTACCCTTTCATTTTTGTGTTACAGTGTCCTGTGACAGCAAGCTCATCGCTAGCATCGACCTCGCCATCGCCGGCTTCCGCGCCCATCCTCAGTGCCGGAAGCGTCTCGTCTTTGGGGAGCGCAGCTGGTACCACTCCCCTGGGTACGCCGTTGCAGAGCATCAGGATGGCCGTTACCAGTGCCGTAGTGCGACCACCTGGGAGTCCAACTACCTCGGTCAGTCCGTCCCAGCCCCATCCGCCCCCGTCGACCGGCGGACCTCCTGGTGGAAGATGCTGCGACACCGGCAGACCCATCTTCACCGACCCTCTCACCGGGCAGACCGTCTGCTCTTGTCAGTACGAACTTCTCGGTGGTTATCAACGACTCGGAGGTCTTCCAACTGCTGCACTCTCCATGTACAGTGCACCGTACGCCGCGGCTGCAGCGGCCGCAGCATCCGAGGGGATGGCCGCTTACTTTCCGGCCCTGGGGGCCGAGCAAGCACCCTTCTATACGCCGACGGTAAGTTCATCTCGAGTTTTACGAAGATTCTCAATATTTTGAATTATCTCAGTCAGCTTCCTCCTGGTCTCATCTCCTGCTTCCTCTTCTTGGACCCAACTTTACTTACTTACCTCCCGCGCACGGAAGCCTCGCGATAAGACTCGCTCGATCAAATCGAGTTCAGCTCGAGCGACAGGGGCTTCCCGTAGCCTCCTCTGCATTCTCATGCGTACCAGTTCCTTACGTGGAAATAAGACGAATTAGCTTTAAGAATTTCATCGCTGGCTCTTGGGCGTCCGGGAATGTAGCAAAGACTCTGGCACTGTGCTGATGTATTGCTGCTTCTTGGTATCGAGTCAGCAACCGGGTGTTGCTGATACTCCTATGCAGGAATGGCCAAGCTCAGCCGGGAACGCGATTGGCTCAGCGCATTACGGTTTGGTGATCAGTGCTGTTTTATAGCCGATCGAGATATCATTGGTGAAGTACGGACGTTAATAATGCAAGGACTGTCGTTGCACCTAAAGGTTATCGGACCACACAACGCGAATCGGAGAATAACCGTGCAACATAAATTCATAAAAGCCATATTATCCGATATCAAAACACACTCGTAATGCTGCAGTTACGCTGCAATCGTGTTCATCGTTATCGGGAGATTTCCACGAATAATTTTTTTTCTCGATTAATCGTGAAATCAAGATCAATTTTTTTTTCGGCAAATTCACGATTCTTTCGTATTTCAAAAAATATCGTCAGGGCAATTCGATTAGCCAGCGTATCAGGAAGGCTTCGAGTCGTCGAGCGAAGTCGTGGGTTCATAGGTTACGGAAGCAAAAGATCGTCACACGCATCCGTTCTAATTATTGCTATCATAGAATTACTATTTTTTTCTGAAAAATCGACAAATACGAAAAATACGTCCGGATTTACAAAATATTTCTATACGAGTATCGTCCACCGTCGATCGACCAAAATTCCAAGATTTTTCGTCCGCGTCAAAGACAGCAATACCGACGCTAATTTGTACATAAAAAAAGTGATTTCTCTGATAAAAATTTACCTCCTTTTCAGGCCGCAGGACTCGATCTGAAGGAAAACCTTGGTGCGGGTGCAGCAGCAGCATGGCCGTACCCTTCGGTCTACCACCCCTACGACGCAGCCTTCGCAAGTTATCCCTTCAACGGGTGAGTGAGAAATGGAAAGGAAAAAAAAAAGTCAGGGAAGAGAGCAGGGGCGGATAAAAGAAATTTTAGAGAAAAACAAAAAAATGCGTGCGAATAGTAAAACCCGCGGGTGCCGTCAGTACCAAGAATGTCAGGCTCGTAATTTTTATGCGGGTCCTCCTTAAGGGGAGCCCACTGGCAATTCCCCAGGTTGACTGTTCCCCGGGCGTCTTCGGATTTCGGTTCGGACGGTAATGTCCCCGTAGCCTCGTCTACCAGCCAGAGGAAACCATAAAGACTCCAGTGGTATCAGATCGTATCGATACAAAGTTCCCGGGGTCAGAGTTCAAGTCGAATAGCATCGGCTAGTAGCTCTCCTTCCGATTGAGAAGCACAAGGATGACTGGTCAATGCATGTATACATAAATCCAGTCCACATAACTATACCCAAGAACCTAATGTAAAACCAGCATAAGAAAAACACCTGCCACGCGCTCGTCCTCCTCGACGAAGATTCGGATCATCTGCTGTCGCCTGGTCCGATCCATTCCAAAGGACAGGGTCGTCAGGATGGCCGCGTAACCCGTCGATGAATCAATGATAAAACTCATCCACGAGACATCGATACGTATCAACGGTCAGGATAGCCGCTAGGTCCAAGCTCGAATAATCGTTATCTCTCACGAGCGAAATCTAGACTTCTGGGAACGTGATTATGCGATTGAAGATTTCGAGTGTCTTTTATGTACGGACCGGGCAGCGTATCGCGGGCGATATACCCATACGAGTCGAAGAAAAAAGTTATGACGTACGCGGTATAGGGAATTTCTCGAGTTTCTTTATCGGCCGAGAAAATAATTAACTCCTCGTTAATCATACGAGTCTCCGGGATCTCCAGGGGTACGGTCCCGCGCCGCTGGTCCGCGTCTTCGTGATCTGGATCGTCTTTCGGAATCTCGACTACAGCGAGTCTCGACGTGGAAGTTCGATTGAGCAATCGTAGCGCGTTTTATAAGTTTTTACGAGATACGCGTGTAAAGCGATAACGCGACGAACGACACATAAACATTCTAATAAATTAGCGGACAGTTGACCCAAGACTGTCTCTCTGGTTGAATATTTATTTTCATACAATTTTTTTATTCCTTCAGTCATTTTCTCTCGTCTATCCCGGCTATCGGGCTTTCAACGTTCTACTGCGCGCGATAGACTGTTACGGATCCACGGAGAAACGTTCGGCGATGACGAACGAGCCAAAGATTAGATCGAGCGATCGTTGAGAGAAATGTATATCTGTATTTATTTTTTTATCCTCTACGATAATATCGATGATAATTAATAACTATCGATCGGTTCGTTAATTATCCTCGGATATTTAGCTTATGTCAGTATCGTACGCGTTCGCGACAAAGCGACTGGCGACCGGTCACGTATCGCTGTGTCGTCGTTACGACGACCCGCTATGGTAACGCCAGCCCTGGTAAGAACCGACGGACACCTCGTGGAATCGACTGGGACGTGACGCACTTCCGGTCTCGCGGCGATTCGTATTCAAGGAAGCGACCGAGTACTACAGCTTGCTTAGCATCCATTCGGTCTAGTCACTGGCGTTGCTTCTCTTGCCGAGGGACCTACCGCCGGCGGGAGCCTTAAGGCGTCGGGACGCCGGAACTGCTCAAGGAGCGACGACCGGAAAGGAATCGGACGTCGTCGAATGCACCTGCCGGCCAACTATGCACGGAATGAGAATAGCATTTCGACCTGGTTCGACAATGCGGAATCGGGGGTCAGGAATTGGGTGCGCTCGAGGACGTCGATTTCCCCTGTCGTCCTTACTCTCCGCTGTCTCGATTTTTAGGATCGATTTTTTTTTTCATTTCGCAACACGTCATTACGTAAATTCCGATCGCATACGCGACCGATCTGCAGGCATTATGCGCGAGCGTGTCGGGCACTTAGCATAAGCATATAAAAAGCCAATAATGCAACGTTGGCATGCGCGGACGCGAGGTCGGGATCGTGCGGGTTAACGGTCTCGTCTTTCCGGCGGATTGGCCCTGCTTCCGGGGACATATAGGGTAGACAATAAGAAAGGAGTAACCATAGTCGCTTACACGATCGCTTCGTGTATGTCTTTGGGCGGCACGTGTAGTTGACTCTACGGATACTTATTTATACATAGGTACGACTGTAAATCGTGGGACACGGTGCGTAAGGTATGCGGATTACGTATGGGAGGAATCGCTCTTGTAATTCGATCGGCTTATCGAAGGCAGAAAATACGAAGGAAATTTCGGGAGAACGCGGGACCCGACGACTGACCAGCTCGCGTACGGTTAACGAAGCGTCGCGGGGCAATCGATTCAGCGACGGTCGGAGAAAATTTTTCATTGTCACCGTCGACTCCATTGCAACGTTTAATTTGTCGCATTTAATTATTAAATTTGGACAAGGGTCAGGCGCTGCTTGACAATTTATTTGGTATCGAATTAAGTACGCGTGTACCACTTGCTTTGCATGGAGTCTCGTGCCTGCCGATACGTAGTTATATAACGTGATTTGATTTTACGAAATATATGCAAATTGATGTCAGAAAAGGAATTTTGATTTTTATCCGCGTCGTAATTATTTTAATTAATAATTTTTAATCGTGGTAATCGATCGGACGTTGCGAATTGGGAGTGATCCAGCCAATGGAATTGTCCCGGATGCGTGTATCCTCGTATACCGGGTGTTTTAAATATTCGATTTAAGGACCATTTGCTTTAACTGCCGTCATCTGCAGAGTTAGTGCGTCTCGATGTTACGTGTCAGCCCCGCCCTCCCCAAATCGTGTCACTGACTCTGACTGACTGTCAAGCCTGGTGCATTATCGGCCCCCGTTCCTAACCCTTGCGGGTACGGCCTCCGGACAAAAAGCATCCCCTGCTGTAACCGGGTCATTAAACGGCCGTACATCATCCGCGGGAGACGTCGGCCATGACGACACCGACGTCGTAGACGCCAGACCGACTTTCGTCATTAGCCACAAATATTCCGCATCGGTCCCATCGCTCAGGGGACCCCCTCTCTTCGGGGCCTTCTACCCCCTAGGCGCAGTCCTGGGTATCCTGGGAAAAACGAACTTCGGGATCGTCGACGTTAACTTAGGACAGAACGAAAAAAAAAAAAGATTCAATGAAACCCATTCGATCTCTCAAAATTGACCTCTTGACTCCTCCACAGATTTTATCGGGTCTTATTTTTCTTTACGACCCCCAAATTACGTATCTGAATATCTCGTATGGCGCTGGGGATGAAAGGACACTCTGTGCGTCCTACGGCCGCAGCCTTTGGACTCATAACCTATATAAAGGAGAGCATATCCAGTCCACCCTGAATATTTACGTAACGCGTATACGCTTCTCTTTCGATGGTTTATTTTATTGCCTATAATTTACGATGACGAGTGACGCTCGACGTACGTCAGCCTGAGAGTACTTTGAATTTTATTTATTTATTTTTTTTTCCAAGACGTATGACGCAATTTCGATATCTCGCAGAGTCTCCGGTCTTCCCGGAAAACCGGAGCAAGGCAGGACGGGATCGAAAAATGGCAAAGGGGCAAGGAGAGGCAGTCGGCCGTGCATTGGCGTGGCTTCACGGCCGATTACGCTCGTGCGTGGCCTCGGCTATTCAAACGCTACGGATAGGCTGCTGCGTCACGGTTGCGTATGCGTATAGGGAGACGGATCGCGTGTGAGAGCGGGCGCGTCCATGAAAGGTAGAAGATGGCGCCAACCTGTACCGAATGGCTACCCTTCGTGCTGATAAAACGTAACGCGCTGTTTCCCTACGTATAAATGAGGGTTGGAAGTCAGATATCACCCCTGGCCGTAACTGGTGACAAGGGGCGGAGTCCCGGGCCAACACACCTGCCCATGAGCTGCCCCCATGTTGCACCATGATGGACGCATTACGCTCGACCGGTTATATCGTCGAGATATTTCACTCGACTAAAGGGAAGTGCACACGTACGTCTTCCTTCATATCGGGACGAGCATCCCCCTTCGGGTCGTCGATTTGCGGTCAACGACCGGTATTAAAAAAAAAAATGAGCCAGTTTGAAAAATTATTTTACGACGATCGGGCACCTCCATCTTGGTGAACGCAGCTTCCTTTTATCTTGAGCAGGAGTTGATTAAAATTTTCACACCCCCGCCCCCCCCCTCACGCCCCTCTACAAAAAATAATAAAATATCGCAAACGTCCAACGATACTCGGAATACGTGAGAGAGGGTTCCGATGAGATAGGATATAAATGAAAGAATGGACCAGACACGGAAGACCTAGGGGTGATGAAGGGGGAGGGGAGGTTGGAGAGACAGTACGTCGCAGCAGCGAATGGAGTTTGTTGGAGTTTGGCACGGTGCAGGATTGATGAGGGTGCGTTGGTGGGTGGGTGGGTGGGTGGGGAGTACCCTGAAGCGCGGCCCGATTAGCAATCGCCATGGAAACAAGCAGTTGATGCGATCAGTTTGCGCATGAGAGGAAAGGGTCGCTGCGATATTCCATTGCACGCGGGAGAGGCTGCTGGCGGTATTTAAAGCGGCGACGGGTTACGCCGTCGACGTCAACGTCGGTAGTAGAGACAGTGGCGGTAGTATAGGAATATAGCTGGAGCAACGCCTAGCGCCGGGAACGGCTATGGCGCTTGGGTCTCGCAGGGGATGAGACAGATCGGTGGGACCGAGAGCGAGAAACGTATGGGGGCACAACCGGTAGCTAGAGGGAGAGAGAGAGAGAAAACGTAGAGGATCGGGACAGAGAGAGAGGAGGAGCAGCAGTTCGCGTTCTCTCGGGCGGCTGGCTGTTATCATGAGAAACAAGCTTCCACTCTGATTTTTTAATCCGTTCCCCTGCCATGCTTGAATTTTAAAATAACTGCAGAACGCCATTTGCTCCTCGCAAACAGACCAGGGGGTTGAGGGTTAAGCCACCCTCCCCTCACCCTGTCCTCGCACCCCTTCCTCCTCTCTCTCTGTCTCCCCCTTGAATATCGCTTCCTCTTGTCTTCGTTTTTTTTTTTTTACTTTCTCTCCCACCTTCTTTTTTATTCTGTCTCCCCGTTACACCCCTATCCCCACTCTCCTTGTCTCTCTGGACTCTCTGCATATAGATCTACCTACCGGGTGCACCTTCTATGCTCCGGATTCTCTTCTCACTCATCGTGCGTCCGATGGATGGGGATGGGACAGGACGGAATAGAATAGCACTCTGTGGGTCGAGTGTAGCATAGGACGTACAGGGACAGATATAGTTATATTGGTCCGTGCAGAGACGGCTGATGCCAAATTGAAATGTTTAGCGCATCGTTTCAGCCGCTGTGATCCCGTATGCAGTGGCCGTTGGTATGGGAGGGTGTAGCATCGGGCCATGCCCTAGGCATCAACCCGTGCTGCCGCGGGATGGGCTAGATAAGTGACAGTTTTATTAATTTCCCATCTCTCGCGTTTTCCTACCCTTGTCTCCTGCCTATCCCCCCATCCCCCCTCTCTTTCGCGACCCGTCCTACACGTATATAACAGTCTCACACCACAGAAATGCGTACCGGGTAGCAGGATAGGGTAACACCCTCCTATCATTCCTCACACCTATGGGGATGAAATAAAGCTCAATAATGGCGTCGCACCGTTACGGCGCTCCTGCTACCGGGACGACTGTCTCGTTGTTCGCGGATTGATACCGGAGCTCTTTTCCTCCCCTCTTTTCACCCTTGGAAAATCTCTCTGGGGATCCTTGGCAATGATACTGGCAATTTATGGAATATAAATTCTGCTTTGGTTGTACGTCCTCGTCTCAGACACTGAATTAATCGCGAGGTTTGTAGTAGGCACGAGTAGGGTCACAATTTTGGAAGAGAAAATTTAATTTGGCGGTTATTTGTGTTTTTTTCGAAATTTTTTCATTCCTTTAATTTTTGTCTCACTTTTTTTCTGGGTAACTCGGTCTTGTCGCGTACCACTCGAATTCAGACTATGGCTTTATCTTGGGTACCGTATCTGTGTGATGAGCAAAGAAAAAAAGAAGGAGAAATAGCGTATTAAGACTCCACCGGGTACCCGCCCCGAGGAAAATTTAATTTCGATCCCGTCGATTCAGCAGTTATACCGAAGTTTAATCTTTGATAAGGGTTAGTCTTTTAGTAATGGGATCCTGGAGGGTTGGTCCGGGAGCAACGGGAGTCGCTCGAGTTTGGGGGACTTCCGACTTGAACGTGAAACGAAAGAGCTTAAACCGTTAGATAGAGATCTGCTCTCGGATGGAAGTAGTACCCACCGCTTACCGTTCGCTCGGCAGGACTCGGACTTTTACGACGAGCCGTAACGAGTCCTGCCGATTGGATAACTTTTCTTGCATGAGTTCTTCTCGCAGACGTCGAGTCCTCGTTCGCTGTTCCGATTGTTAAATCGTTTCACGTGAGTCCCGCGATGTCCTCCACGATGGGGATGATGATGAGACCAGATGTCTCGAGTTTTTTATTGGTAATTCCTTTTCTAAAATCATAATCTTTTTACATTGTCTCAGATACGGCATGGACCTGAACGGCGCCAGGAGGAAGAACGCCACGAGGGAAACCACGAGCACCCTCAAGGCGTGGCTGAACGAGCACAAGAAGAATCCTTATCCCACCAAGGGTGAGAAGATCATGCTGGCCATCATCACCAAGATGACACTCACTCAGGTCTCCACGTGGTTCGCGAACGCCCGCCGAAGGTTGAAGAAGGAGAATAAGATGACGTGGGAGCCGAGGAACAGAGTCGAGGACGAAGACAATAACAACGAGGACGACGACAGCGGCAGGAAGAGCGTGGACGAGAAGGATCGATTAGGTGAGGAATCGTTGGCAATGTCTTCCGGGATAATTTTATTGGGACGTTCCGGTTGCATTCGCGGGCTTCTTCAAGAACGTAAGGGAATAAGTGATCGGACTTTTTCTCTTTCCAATATATTCAGTAGACTGTCCAGGAGCAATATATTCCCAAGGGTACGTCGATTAATTTTTCAAAGTCGTTCCCACGTCGTGGACCCTCTGTTTATATACGCTCCGATATCGTCTAAGAAAAACGCACCCCTTAGGTGTGACCCTCCCTTGTAAATATTTCGAAAGTAAAAAACGCGCGTGAAAAGACGATATATCTGAGAGGGTGGTGGTCCTGTCTTCGTTCCGCAGACTCAAAGGACTCTGGTACGGGATCCAGCGAGGACGGAGAGCGACCTGCACACAGACTGGATCTTCTTCACGGTAGCGGGGGCGTACCGGCGGGTCTTCAGGGTAGAACGGAGAGCGAATGGAGCGAGTCAAGGGCGGACAGTGGTCCAGACAGTCCGGAGTGTCTGTACGATCAGCGGGAGCCAAGGCATCCCCTTCAGCTGCAACACCCAGCCTATCTGGCACCCTCTCACGCCAGACTTCTACATCATCCACCGCCCCAGAGTACCTCGCCAAGTAGCCATCACTTACCACCCAGCACCAGTGCATCATCCACGGGTAGCACGACCAAACCAAGGATCTGGTCCCTGGCGGACATGGCGAGCAAGGATGGAGATCATCATAGTCCTAATCCCACGATGACTGGTCTACCCTCGCCCTACGGGGCTGGCGGAGGAGGCGGCGGAGCACCTGGGAAGCTGGTGAGCCCCCTGGCCAGTCGACTTCCGCCTCATCATCCTCTTCATCCTGCCATGCACCCTGGATCCCAGTTCGTCAGACCTCATCCGGACTTCTATAGGAATTTCTATGGCGCCTCGCATCTTGGTTCCGGTGACATGTCCCTCCTGGAGACCTATTCCAGGACCCTCGGCGGACTTGGTGGCGTGATGCCACCATCGAGTGCACCCAGTATACTGACCTCCTCCTCGTCGTCGTCCTCTGGCACGGCCAAACCCTTCTCCATTAATGGCGGCAGCATCGGCGGACCCGTTCTACTCACGACCGCCAACTCGGGCGTGTCGCCGAGCTCCTCCTCGACGGCGTCCTCCGGGGGATCGGAACAGTCGCCTCATCCGGGCGGCAATAACCTGCCGCCCTCGGAGCTCAAGTCTCCGGGACGAGTGTGATTTCGGCCTTGGTATCCTCGAGGATCGTCCGGGCACGAGGCGTGTGGCTGACAATAAGAGACTACAACTTTGTAATTAGTGTACAGAGAATGAGAGCGTGAACGAATCTGAATTTCATGATTACTTCACCTGTCCTTACACCTTCCCGCTCCCTTGCATTCCTTCCTGTTCTCTATTGCTATCCCTGGATCCTCGTGGCAAAGCCCTCAACCGTCCCATCTCCCACCTCATCCTCATCCGAGATACAGTAACGGCGAAATGTGAAAATCCGTAGCCTATATACCTGACTATCTTATAGCTACTGTTATTATGATAACAACCTAGTGTCGACTTGAAATTAATATTATATAAATATTATACATATAATTATTAATTATTTATGCGTTTGTAAATAGTAGCGATTACCGGCCGTGCCTGCCGCCGGCAGTGTATATGTATTGTATGTAGAGTAGCCACAATATTATTATTATATCTGAATCATAATTCATACTAATGATTATTATTGTTATTGCAATGTTTATAATATAACTGATTACGTCGACTCAGTCGCTCATCACGAGGTATGAGTTAGTAAGTACCAGGAGATTGCGAGGTGGATGATCGTCCACGTTTAATTTTCTTTGTTTTCTTCTAAACCAAAAATCGCGTGTCGTGAACATCGATCGAAAGAGGTTTAGCCTAACTTTTCACTTTGTAACACAACAGCGATTTTCATTTTAAAAAATCACAAGAAACAATCCACCTTTCACCGCTCCGTTCCAAGAACGGATCTCACGGATCATAAATTTTATCAGCGAATAACAAAGATCGATCTTGATCATCTCGCAATCCGTCCTGGTTCACACATCGTACTTCCCGTTGCGTCCCAGCGTGTCGCATAATTCCTAAATTTTGGTTAAAACCGTAAGTCGTGCGCGTACGTAGCGCCGAAGCTTTAGTACGTTAGGAAATAAAAAAAATGACGAAGGATAAAAAAGCAAGCAGACAAATCGAAAGAAGGCCGAGGAGGTAGAAGATGAAAGAAAAGAGAGAGAATATATAAGAGAGACCGGACGAAAGAGTGGCCGTGACGCAACGGCCGATCCAGCACATATCAAGTCGCGTCGAGAATTGAAAACGAATCCTCGGCATTTCTTTTAGTCACTGGTATGTCCAAAGTTTCACGTACGATTTCACCGATGCCACGTTGGCACTCGGTTCCCGACGGCCTGTGTCTTTTTTTTCGCAATAAACGAATCATTACGAGAGAAACGAGCAACATCAGTTTAGTAGTCAGCTTCATGTACCCCTACGACCCTCAACGCCCAAAGCGTCCAGCTTCTTATTGCCGAGGATGTTAGCTACTCGTTACCACGGGTAATTAAAGGCGCACCCAAAGCTTCTTGCAGCTTGTTCGAGCAGCAGCTAGTAGCAGTACAGTCACGCTTACTTCTTCCCGGGACTGCTTACCATATTGATCCTGTTACTTCACGGGGTGAGTAAATGCCTGCAGAGAGCTCGGTTCTCACTAGATTCTCACTAGTCGATCCAGTCCTAGAAATCCCTAGGGGATTTCTTGAACCGCCGGATTTCTCAGCACGACGCAGCTGCACCCGGGAAACAGGCTGATGGAGACTGCTCTGGTGCACGTGGCGAGTTACTAGGTCTAGTCGAGTACTCATAGACAGAAGGACTAATCGTACACCTAGAAGTCGACCTGGACCAAGGACAATACCAGGGCGGTACGTGCAGGTCCCCGGCTGCTGGATGAATATGAAACGTCTGTTCCTGGAAGCGCTCCGAGGATGTGTACTTATAAAAATGCAAAGCGACCGCTTCTGGGTGGTTGCGGGACAAGTCTGGTTATTAGTAAACATTTAAATCGACAATCTCTATATAGATAGCCAATGTGTATGTACGTTGGTAGGCATGCTATGTACGGATGTGTGTAATATACACACGTGCTCGACGGCCAGGGGAATGCTAACCTCACTCTCACTCTCTCTCTCTCTCTCCACCCTGGTATCCTCGGCCAACGACGTTCCCCGAGCGTCGATCGGCTCCAGCGGGAAACAAGAAATCAACTCGCGGACCACCCGCCACGGCCTTGGAGAATGGACCGCGGATCCCAAGGAGGTCTCTCCCGTCTTCATGAATCAACTCATTCCTGAATCGGCATAAACTTTCAAAGGCAGAAACCACTAGATCCTAAGAGTTATGCGCGACTTGGCTTTGCCCGGTCTGATCTCGACCGAGGTGGCCTGGGGCCCTTTCTCCTTTGCGACTATACGTTTAAGCTGATCTCGCACGGGAGAAAATACCTGGAGACTCTTCCTGGTTACTGTCGCTTTTGCTGCGGACGAGAGCGTGACTTTCGAGACTGATAACGACCCGGCAGATAGCTGATACCACGTAATAGCGGTGGTACCTGAACTCTAGTAATTGACTGTGTGCACGTCGACTTCACGGCACGTGGATCTTCTGACACGTCAATGAATTTTATTTTTCATAAGGATCCCCAATACGGTAGCTTTCCATTGGATTTTTATGGTACAGTGTCTTCTATGCTCCCATATGGTAGGAGTTGGGCAATCTTATACGGATCAGGTCGGTGGTATGTAAGAGACACCATGAAATTAACATAACCCATTAGAGTCGCTTCATTTTATTTCTCTTTTATTGATTCGAGCCGGGGGTTTACGGCCGCGACAAGTTCAGGGTGCCCTCCTCGTGGGCTACGGCACTGACGTTGTTACCTGTCTCGTTAGCGAATAAATATATATCTCTTGCATACCCCACTGTGCAGCGCTGCTATCGTTTACTCGTTCACTCCGTCGCGTCTGGATTACACCGAGGAAGACGTCCTCGAGGATCATCAGCACGGATCGTGGAAACTCCTTCGGGTCGGTACGCCCGTGAATCCCCTCCCGGCTGAAACACGATTTACCAAACTCCGGCGGACGCATCGCGCGGTAATAAACTAACCGTAACGCGATGCTTTATTGGCTTTTATCAAGTTTTAATGTAACAGCGGATTCCTTTATGGAAACGCTGTTAATTTTACGACGTAGGCATATTTAACCAGGATCGTAAAATCATACTTCACTCGCGATAAAGTTAAAACATTCGTCGGGACGTAGAGCAAAGTTTTGCCTCGTAAATACAGGGGCGGAATTTTCTGGGTGCTCCTGTTTTTTTCTTAAGAAAAATAGGGGGTGTCATGTCATAATTTTTTTTAATTACAAAATATCAGTGGTAATCGAAAAATCTCGATGAGAGACGATTGCGAGGGGAAGCGTGAGGCCGTATATTTTGAAGATCGTCAAAATAAAAATAAATAAAAAGAATATCTCATTCATTCGATTCCCTGTAGCTTTACGCGTTACGCAAGAGACCCGTCGAAAAGTGGCGTTTCCATGTAGGAGTTGAATAATGAATGTAACGTCGGCGACAAGTTGCTGGACCGGCAGTGACGTTCCACGCCAAAGAACCATGCCGGAGGACGAGGACGGGGCTGAAGAGTGCGGTGGGTAGAGACACTGCCAGACTGAGAAGTCTGCATTGGCTGCGACCTCTGGATGAAATAATAATGAAAAATTAACAAGCTCAGGCTTTGACGTCGAGTTTAAACTTTCGTTATAACGAATGATGGATCGTCAGCTGCGACAATACGCATGCATCCGTGTAACGAGACTAGTGGATCTCACTGTTACGGCTACATTCATCTCTAACGTACGTTGCGAAGTTTGCCAAGTCAAACCGAATGTTTTGAATTTTCGCATTGCTGACATCCGAGAGCTAAATGCGTGACACGACCAATTCCAGTTTCGCAATTGATCTTACCGAAGTAGAGACGTCTTGGCATATACATATATATAAGCGTATACCTGCTCATAGAACAGCAGTTATTATTCCACTTGTATTCTATCACTACGTGACAACTACTTAACCTCAAAAAAAAAGGTGTATTAAATGAAAATATAATACCACGATCGATCCTCCTCACGGAACTGAACCCACAATCAGTGTGGTATCACAAATAATATATCCAGAACGTCAGACTTTTCGATTTGTGGTCCAGGATTAAATGTTTGATGATAGCCGCTCGCCGGTAGAGGGTCGTGGCATACGTCCTATATATATTCTTCCTGAATAAACCATGTTACGAGAGTATATACCCATCGGGGAGTTGTAACTTCTCGAGTTGACTGGTAGCTTAAAAAAGTCCGATGGGTCAACTAAACTGTGGTAGGACGGAGATGCCGGATCCCTTCGATCTCCCTTGGTGTCCTTTCCAAGACAGGTCCTGGATGAAGTCTCCGGTACAGCGCAGGACCCCGACGTATTCTCAATCGTGGCAAAGAGGGTCAATAGCGAATCCCAAAGAAGAGCGGTAGGTGGGAGACATTACTCGACCCAGGGCCAAAGAAGGTTCTCTTTGCGGTGGTCAAGAGCAAAGAATCTTGGACATGTACATAAAGGACCTGGAAGATGGAGGATCGGGTTGACCGCAGGGGCGGCCAGGAGGGAGTAAGGGGGGGTTACAATCGTGCCGTAGTAAACAACCTTTCGAACAGAAAATACATCCTGGAGATTCATCTCTCTCTATCTCTCTTACTTACCTAGTCACTGTCTTTATCCTTCTCTTGCTCTCGTACCCCCTTCTTCTTCCTCCCATCCTGCGCCAAGCTAGACGCGGATGTCCACGCGATCTCCTGCATACTTTGCAATATTTCATTCAGCGATCCTTAGGCCGCTTCTCAAAGACATCAAAGGCCTCCGGACGTCCGGTCCGTGACTGCCTCGCGAAGAACGTTCCATGTACCTTAACCAGAGAGAGAGAGAGAGAGAGAGAGAGAGAGAGAGAGAGAAAGAGAGAGAGCCGAGAAGAGGATCGGAAGAGGATCGTAGAGAGAGTTACTCATGGACTCTCTCGTATAGGACTGCGGGCTTGTCGGCCGGCAAGTACGACATAAGTCACCTACTAAATTAGTGGGAAAGAGCCGGTGCATAATTCACCGCGGGTTAATTGGCGAGCGTTTTCACGCCAGCCGCGTCTGTCAAAGCGGCTACAGTTTACAACACAACGACACATCGTCCCGACGGAACTTTGGACGCTACCGCATTGGCCGTAGGGGCTTCCATGCGTGTATATATGTACTATATAAAAGCGCAGCTAAGTTACAAGCGCCTAGTGCTTATAAATACGACGTTGAAAAAAACGGCGGCCCTCTTCCCTCTGTTGTGCCGCCGGGCGTCGCGGCGCTGAGGGACGCTGACAGACGCGTCCAACTGCCACCTCGGTTCGTTAGAGCTCCTCCTCTACAGCCTCGCCGATATGACTTATTTAATTGCCCGAACGAACGTTACTGTCTTCTCGTCTTCCTATACTATAAGCATAATGGGAGGCCCCGCTGTTTATGTAGAAATTACAAGGCAGCGTCCACACCGATTCTCCTTGATCTTCAAATTGAACCGTTCGCGAGCAGCGCGGACAGCTGTGACGTACCCCGTTAACTATTTCTCAATGTTCCGACGTTTGACGCTCTATTGAAATTCGTCTTTATAGAGATACCTTTTCTATTGCGTATTCTTGGAGGTTAGTGTGAACGGGACATAAGGCTTGAATGCGCTCTGGCAAGTGGCTGACTAAACTCTTCGTGGCTCGTTGAAGATCTGATTAATGTCTTCCTCTTCAATCGAAGAGACTAACTATCCATACGAATGGGACGTCGCTGAGCTTCTTTGTAAATTCCGAGCGACTTTTTCTTTCTTGAAAACCCATGGACGTTACCGTCGTCCACATGGAAATGCATCCCACGAATTCCATCGTTATGATTGGTCGTACCGTTGTGTAGTGAAAGAATAAGTGAAAGAGCCTAGGGGTTTATTTATAGATGAGGTATTAATGAGAGAAGAGACATACCGAAGGGCCACGCGACAAGACGGTCGGTTATTTCGAAACGTCGCGACGCTCGGGAAAAGCGTCCTACGACATATTGCTTTTGATCCTATCGCAGATCGGACGATTCTTACGGATTTGTTGGGGAAGTAAATCATCCCTCGGGGCAATGAAGATTCTTACGAACGGAATTTTCAATGCGTGCTACCAATGTATATTTATTCGATCGACCTTTTTTTTTCGAAATTTTCTTATCTCGATCTTTAGTTTTTATCATTACGATTCTCGATTTGTTCGGCATCCAACAGATTACGGACACGATACGCGCCGTTTACACGCTCCAGCCTAATTATATTAGTCCCCACGTTGCACTTCCAGGAAGACGACGCCAGACGCTTCTTCGTCGGACGCGTCTTCGCGGCGCAGCTTTTGCTCGCGCATTTCTTTTATTTATTGTGAATTTGGCCGGGCGCCGCAGGGAACCGTATCTGCGGTCCCTGGCCGTTCCCTCGGTGAAAAAGTGTATTTAATTAAATATCGTCGATGGATCAGAGTCAGTGGGGGGGAGGGGGGGGGGTACGTGGAGGACTAGCCAAGGGATCGCGTACAAAAAAGTGGACCGGCTCGTCGTGCCTTACAACGTCCACGTGTAGCAAGGTCGTCGGATGACGAATCAATCAGTCCCGTGCTCAGATCTTGTTCACAAGAATTGGTTATCAATTATCAAAGTAGCCTACCAGCCCACGTGGACATCGGTAACGATAAAATTAAATTTGAGTTAAAATATTTCGATCTCAGGCACAGCTAAGCTGAACCATAAAAGTCTCAAATTGTCCTCGGCCACCGAAGGCTACATTGTGTACGAGGCTTTAGGTCAGGTTGCGAAAGCCAGATTTGCCGAGGGAACACGAGGCAGAGAGATGCGACTAAGCAGCAGTCCCATACCCGCGCACGTCATCTCGGTCACGTCTCAATCAGGACTGTTCTCGGGCGGAGGGTCCAGAACAAAAAAGATCCTGAACTCGGGCAAATGTGCCGAATGTTAATTATGCCAGCGGGGCTCCTGCCGTCGACCTCCCTTGAAAAAGTCACCGTTCCCAGAGAGCGACGTCTGTCGCAGCTCGTTCGATATTCGCCGTAAGGACCTCAGCGCGACGTCGGCGGACCAGTGGAAAAGATTAATAACGTAATGGGGAGCTCGGTATACCCAGAGCACAGGGTCCAGGCTCATAGTTGGGTCTTGGTGGAAGAAGTCGGTGCGCATAAGGACGCGTATAAATAAAGCGAAGTTTATTATGAGAGAATGGCGGCGAAGCGACGTCACAACAGCGACAAGGCGCGAAGCGTCAAAGTGGATTTATGGTATTTTCTCAGAGTCTTGACGATTCGGCGTGTGAGTCTTTGATGTGTCGTCGGGACTGTATGATGCATGGCCTTTTCCACGTGGCGACGAGGAAACTCTCGTGAGGATGCCCTTAAACAAATCGTCGCGTTCTTTTGATCGGGTCTGCCAGTTAATCAAGCTGGTTCACGCGTGGGACAGGGAGTGGGTGCTCCTTGGTTAGGCTGTGTTCATTCGTCCCAGGACAGATCGAGTTATACGTTCACGAGGATGCGACGAGCGTAGTTGCGAACCCGCCTTGAAGTTTCGAACAAACGAGGTACAGGGTTTAATCTTGTCGAGTACAGCGAGTAGTGAGGGTAGCCAGAAGATTGGAGTCAGGGCGGGGGGGGTGACTGTAGTCATGAAAGGCATCTCGAGGCGACCAGCAATTAATTATAAATAATTAGACGCAATTCGTTAAAATATCCGGGATTTCAGAGGGTGGTCGACCTAATACTACGGTCTCGTATCCATAAGGGCGACGGGGACCCCGACCCTCCCGTGAACCTAACGATCGCTAGACCTAGACAAACGAGAGCCGAGTCCTCGGCAGGCATTCCTTCGCGAAGGAAGGAAGCGGCACGTCACTGAGATCGTTACCCTGACGGATCCGCGTCGTTTCTTAACTGTACCGGAAGTCGGTACAGAGTGGCGCCAGTAACCGGCACTCGAGCAGACGCCACGCGCTCAGTCCCTCCAATCATCCCCCGCGTCTCGGGTCCTCGTCCAAATTGAATCCCACCACTAAATGTAAATCCTCTTAGCTCTGCTCCGACAAGGATGTAGCGCATGGACCGATATAGATCGTCGAGTCAAAGTTCCTGGGATTCCATAGGTCTTCCGGTAGCCCCTCTCTTCCTGTAGACCCATGAACCGAAGAACAATCGAATAATATCGCTCGGGCGAGTACCCATGTAGCTTCGAGTACAGAAGAGCCTAGTCCAGGCGCTGATCTTGAGCCTTTTAAACCTGTACCTCAGCGGGTGTACGAAAAGTTCGTATGTCCGGCATCGATGTACTCGGTGGGACGTCCAACGACCATTCTCGTCAATCATCGATCACGTAGTGCCCAGTGTCATCAGTCACAAGGACATATTTATAACTGCCTCGGGGTCCTGTCGCGTTGGTACATACGTGATGCTGGATGCTCCTTTCAAACTAGCGGCGCGCACCACTCCTTCGATATTTCGGTTCGCTCGTTGGTATCTACCGGTACGGTACGTAACACCACGTACATAGTTCTTCTGGTACAGGCCTTGCCCGCTCTGCCCTCGCACGAAGACACGGCCGCACAAATCGTCGAGGTGTCCTTTTGCCTCTTTCACGAGTTTCGTACTCGCCGCTCCTCCCACGGCGCCCTGGAACGTTACTCGCGGGCTCATCAATCACCGCCGAGCGTATACTGCGTTTATTTTAAGTCATGAGCCTTTTTAATACACGCGTCATTACCGAATTCTAGCGCCTCCTTCTTTACCCTCTCTACCTTACCGACCTCCCGACTGACTGTTATTACTCCGTGCTCAACAGTCGTACGACCATTACGACCCGAATGGATGAAATTCCTTGTGTCCGGCTACATGGAAACTCGGATTGACGTTCTGGGTTATTTTATACTCATCGGTAAATTGGGCTCTTTAGAGGATTTTCATTCTTTTATCCGAGTATACACAGTGGCGGATGAGTGTCTACGGGTCTTCGTGCGGTTACGACTTCTGACATTCTCCAAGCTACTCGTTCCTTTCTATGTATTTCGTTATCCCAGTCTCACCCGACCTATTGAATCATATCGGGTTTTATTATTTCAAAATATTTAATGGCGCGTGTCTGATGGGCCCGATCCGTGACTGACATTCCTCTCGCTCGATCGGATATCGTTATCCGACGACTCCGTTGGAATTTCATCGACTCCAGATCGGTTTATATCTCGAAACCGTGGGACCGGTTGGATATCGATTGGTGATTATTGATATTCGCCAAAGTACCAGTCCATCCGCTTCGTGCGGTTAACTTTTGAATTCCAATTAACAAACTATCACGGGCCGGTCGTAACGTCTGTTCAAAGGGTGCAGTGGAATTGGTCTTTGGTAATGAATTAAAATTCATTAACATCAACCGAGATTAGGTTCCCTGGTGGAAACGTGCGCTAAGGACCGCGCAACGCATATCAATCGACGCTCCTGAAAGGGATCCGAGAGGGAGGAGAAGCTGCGGAGACGAGAAGCCGAAAAGTTGAACGAGTCGCTAATGAGGGCGACAATTCCCTGTGTCGGAGCACAGACTCACGGAATGCAGTCGGTCCTCTCCTCCGACATTCATAAATTCATTCTACCCGCATTTCGATTTCTTTTATTAGATCCGACAACGTACGTCGACCAGTTGGTCAGAGGGCTTTACAAAATTCGTCGACCCACTCCAGAGCTTAACCACCGTAACGACACCCCCGTAACAGTTGGCAATACCGTTCGGAGTCGTACCTATTATTTTCAGAAAACATCAACCCCCACCTCCGTGCCTGCCGTACCTGCCGAGAAGGGGCGGCAAGGGGTGCAGTGCGAAGGACGAACAGACGCATTACCATAATGGTACAGGGAATGCCGTCACGTTGGTACAATACGTTTCATTAAAGTGTCAATTAAGCTGTAAAGTTGTGGCTGCTCTTTGACACGGCGAGCGAGTCTGGTCCCAGTGCGATATCAGCGGGTTGCCCTATGACCCCTAAATTTCAAGCGATGCTCGAGGCACTTAACCCGAGTTTTACGAACGGCTTTGGGTAAGACAATGGCTGCCAGGTTTACGTTATTTAATGCCGTTGTGCCGGGGGTGGCTGGGGTGTTAATTAGGCAGTGCTCATATGCTAATATGGGGACTAAGCTCCGCTTATTCGCGTAGTAGCTGCCATGAGCCACGTACAAGCATATTGCGCTTTACTTGGTTAGTCGGTGATACTACAGAGAGTGTTCAGACCCCCCCCGTGATACCCGGCACACACTATGTACCTACAGCCGTAGAGCCCACCGAGCTATTTGTCTCGCTAATATCCCCTCCCCCTCCCCCCCTCCACCACCACCTCCTCCAGTGAGGTAACAAAGCTAACCTCCACCGGCGCTACCTCACCCCTCCTGGCCCGACAGTCTCAAGCCCTCCCCCGCCTTTGGCTACCTCCCACTCCTCCCAGGGAACGTGTAAGCACCTACGCGAACAAGCTCAGCCAACCCCCGTCGACTTTCCTAACCTCACCGCCTTAAGGAATCGCAAAATTTATCCATACCCACGTGCACCGTGTATACCTAAGTCACTGAGGTTGCACCTAGTACCTATGTACGTGGGTACCTAAGACCAGCTTCACGTTTTATCTCTCTAGCTCCTCGCGCCACCAACGCGTCCGCGTTAATACTTGTCACTCCGCAAAGCGATGACAGTCTCGACAGAGAGCGTGATGTAATAACGAGAGACTTTCCCGAGGGCTTTCGTGACTGTATGACGTATATCCGTCCTCCCTAAGAAAGACTCCAGTCCTCTCATCCGAATCGGACCCGCGTCTACTCAGATTCCCAGATAGGATTCCGTCGACGCGATCGAGATCGTTATCTGCCGACCAAATGACCCTGCCAGGGTATCCGTCATTCTAACACAGACCAGGTCGTCCGAGGATCGTGATACGTGGAGCCACGTGAGCCGAAATCTTCACGCCACGTTAATATGTCCGGCCGGTGGGTTTTGGGCCTTCACGTAGGTAGAAAAACAGTCGATGGAGATTTAGGCTGTTACTTGACATGGGCTACTCGATATGGCCGCGATAGGGTTAAGGCAAGTAGAGAAGCGTTCGTCTTCGGCGGGGATGGACTTGGTATTTTGGACTGGCTGACGTCATCGACCGATCGCGACCGTGTATCACACATACAGTTAAGTTCCATAAGGGTCCATTGTGAACTTGACGACACGTCGTGTCTACAGCTCACGCTTCGCCGGATCTCAATGGGAAACTTCTTGTACGCATACCTACTGCACGAGACCTTACGAAACACGGCTGTAGCAAAGCTCAACAAAACTATACAGCCAATAGCAGCTATTAGGAGGAATAGTGTGCTTGCCTATCCTGCCCCCAGTAGGTAACCCTATATCCTACCGTCGGCTTCCTTTGATGCACCGGCTACGTTCCTGGTTTCACCCTCTGCATTCGCTCCCTTCGCTCGGACAGCTACAAGCATCTTGAATACCTGCAGGATACTCCCGGAGTCTGATCTCCGGCTAGGTTGTAGGTTACGTGTATTCTAGATAATTCGTATGGCCGATCCTACGATGTATTCAGAGTCGATCTCTGACCGCCGCTGTGTCTGGACCAATTTCTATCGACTGGTGCAAATACGTGGAATTTTATCTGTCGAGCCTATTGATAGTCATACTGTAATTATACTGTAGATTAAAAGTTGATGCATTGGCACGACCCACGAGGGCACTTCGGCTACTGATAAAGAAATCGTATCACCGGATATGATGATTATTCAGCGATAGACAAAACGATCATCCGTCATTCCAGGAAGGATCTCTGTCACGATACGAATATTTTTTAGTATCTGATATAGAATAGGATTTTACGGTTTTCTATGTCGGTATCGTTTTTTTGGGTATTTTTTTAACTGGGTTTAAGGTCTCCAACGTCTTTAAGACGATTACACGTAATGACGTAGTCGAATAAGAAGGCGCTTGAATATTTTTCTAGGTTATATCGTCGATGTGAAAATGTTAAAAAAACTTTTTTCACTTCTGAATATCCACAGGAAAAAAGAATCGTCTCTGTCATCTTACGCTTTTCTCTCCCTCTCTCTCACTCCGACTCAATCTTACTCTTTCCGATCTCTCGGAGGCTGCAGGGAATAAGAATTTAAAGACTCGTCATTATTTATAATTTTCCGCCTCATCTCCGGTGGCAAGGTCTCCCTTGTATTTTCCAACCTTAAGAGAAAGGTGAGACCACCTTTTCTCCGACCGAGAGCACGGTCCAAGGATCCAAAGATTTAGCATCTCTGTACGTCGTCTTGGAAAAAAAATTGTTAGAAGAAAAAAACTAGAGAATGGTACAGTACCCAAGAGAAGGATCAAAGAGGAGAATAAACGAGGATTAAAGAAGAGCAGAAGCTCGTCCGCCCCCGCACTCGAGGAGGCGTTCGAGATGCCCGTCTCGATAATACCTAAGACAATGACCAACCGCCATCGTTACTTCGTTGGAAACGCGCATTCGCGACACGAAGATACTCTTACTACTGGAATCAATTTATCAAGAGAAACCGTCACCACCAGTCACGTAACTCCCTACCCAGTCAAGTCAAAGGATACTATATCTTCGACTTCCTTTCAGCTCCCTCCCACCCACTGTCCTTGAGAACAACAGGGCCCAAGTCCACCGAGAGACGGCCCTGACCCAAGGATTCGATCCTGGTCGATATTATCATTATCAAAATTTAATTCCTGATACCACTGTTACAACCCACATACATATACACTGCGTATGTTCTTTAGGGCATATTTTCAATGAACGATTTTTAACGAAATAATCCCAAGATCCGACCCAACGATTAAGTCAGACTTTAACGGGCAGCCGGAGTCCTTCTTATCCAGGATAACGAGAGCACCCAGGTACGGAGCAACGACGTTCACATCTTGCGCTGAGCTCGTTAGCCAGCCTACGCGGTTCACGCGAGGCCTCGTACATTCTTTGGCCCGCTGGACTTCCTGAAGTCTTCGTGTCTTGTTGATCCGTCGGTTTTGCCCGTCAATGGCCAAGAGGATTGGCACGTACGCGAAGAAGCGAAGCAAAAGAATTATAAGGAGCCAAGTGAGGAGAGATCGGCTGAACTGGATCAGAGAAATGACGCAGAGCGGCTCTGGAGACGATTCTACATTATTCTCAACGTCCGCTTCTTCGCCAGTCATCCCCCTCAAGCTTTATTTACATACGAGCGACGTAAACTCGATATTAACCTTCGCTTTATGCACTCGAGTATCACACGTGCAATTTCGCCTTAATGATCGCGCTTTGAGCATTCGCCCCCGATTAAACGGGTCTACCGAATAATGTAGATAATATATAGATATTGTAACGTGTTTTCCTTGACTGGACACCGATAACGAAAAATCCGATAACGAACTATCTTCCAGCCTACGTTACCTTCGGCCGTCCACCCTTAGCTGGTGCATCCGCAAGTCAGGCGGACGCCAGCAAATTCTTTTTTCACCGGGAACCGACGAACTGGTATGAGCTGGGAGTCGGAGGGGAACAGGCTCAACTTCGCCGAAACGAGAGCTCTGACGGAACTTATCAGATAATGCGATAAATTAATGGATCCTGTAGATCTTTGGGGACGCGTAAAATCAGTGTACCAAAACCTTTTCCCCATTTCCAGCGGGGCACCGGTATCTCACCCGGGCTTCAGCCGGTCCTGGAGACGTCTCCGTCGGGACGTCTCTTCTGCCGGGCAACTCGGCACGTCTAGACTATCTCCCCACGGCAGATTCGAGCACCTCGACCTCAACTAAACAATAACGAAATCTTACGAGAGCATTGGCCTAACCATGCGAATCAACCCGAGAGCGCAGCTTCCGGGCAGAGTGGCGACTCGAAGGGAACCAGAAAGCGAGAACGTTATCTGTATCGGTAGCCGGAATCGCCTTGTGAGCGTGAATCGAAAAATCACGTCACAGTATATACGTGGTATGGGTATACATACACATGGAAGCAAAAACTAACCAAAGGGGATTCTCACGTACGAGACTCGTGCGCGCTGTGGACTCTCCTGGTAAAAATGGCCGAACCCTTTGACGTTCTTTTCGTGCGAAAGACACGAGATTCCTCGCCTCTATATTTACCACCAATTCAATTTCCCTGCGAAGAAGCACGCACGGTAACATTCGTGAGTTGATTAAGCGAAATCCACAAGTATTATTCAACGTCGTTTATCAACAGCCCACACTGCTGCGCACGCAAGGTACGCGCCTACCGGTGCAGTCTCGTGTATCCTAATCCACACATGTGGACACGGCAGAATTTTAATATCGTAAAAATAATTTTCTTTCCACACGTGCTCGTACAGTGAAAATCTCAAAGTTTTCTAAGCGTGGAATAACTTTCGTTAAAAATTTTTTCCACCCCCCTGACCGCCCATTTAAAAAAAGACTGACTTCTTTTTTCTCCAGTACAGTATGGCAAACACGGTCTCGATAACAGGGGCGTGCGTCATTTAACAGCGCCCGGTTCACGTACGTGAAAACGGACATGCATATAAATTGAAATTTATGGAGTTGACACTGAAATTGCGCAATAAAACGACTTCATCCTTCTTCCCGTGCTATGCTGCGAGTATACACAGGTACAGCCGGTATAGAAGCAGGTATCGTTGCACCGGTGCAACACGAATGCACCGTAGCTGCATCGAGTAGAGACCACTCGGTTCGCACGCACGAATAGTCGGGATGCAGAAGGCTGTGGAGGAGGAAAAGAAAAAGAAAAAAAAATGTCAAGATACAGCCAAGCCGTATAGAAAAGGTCCACGTTGGCCAGGGACGGTCCAATGTGGACGGCATCGGGCAAACGAAATTCCATGGATGCGTGAGGTGTGAGGTCGGTTAGTCGAGATTATACAAGGTGGTTTCGAAGTCGAAGCGTGGGCGGCCCCTGCATCCGGCCTAAACCGAGATAATATAATGCCGTCCGTCCAGACATTTGCACCATCATTAAAATTCGCGATAGCGGATCGAACAGGCACGGTGACATCACCCTCGTTCGCGCGATCCCAACTAAACGAACGGTCGCTCCGTGTAAACCTTCCGTGCCCGCGTTCCCCTCGCCCTGGGATTCCCCCTTCGCGCCCGCCGCGCCAGGGGGATTCCCCCCCGGTTAAACCATGTCGCGATACACGCGCAACCTATGCATAATGAGATTCACGATAACCTTTGACAATTAGTCCCGAATATTCTTCGCTCGATCAAATATATATACACGCACGTATACATAAAAAGTCAATCTCGCTTGATTTGCTTGAATTTCAACGCGATAGTCGCGTTAATTGAATTCGACGGTATCTCATTGAACTCTTGACCAATCGGGTCATCCTCTGACTCTTCCTTTGTTTTCGACGATTTTAAGGACTGATACTTCGCTACGAGGAAGGTACTCTTGTAACCGATACATCCCGCTTAGGATGGAATGCCTTAACCGTGACGGTTTATTACTGTTATTAGAGTTAATTGTTTTCTTGGATAAGTATCCGATAGAGAGTCTCGCGGGAGACTATCTTGGTTATAATCAAAGGATGGACGGGTAATAAAAAAAAAGGGAGTCAAGAGCGTGTAAACAGTCCATCCGTGAGTGGATCAATTCGTGTAATAGCGTTTGAGCATACACACACATATATATATAGTATCGAATGTCTCGAGAGTCGATTCGATATCTTCCCTTTAGCACGCTTCCGAGAATTGGCGACGAACGCGAAACGTCCATTACCATAAGATACTAAACTACACGTGTAAAAAATTAAGCCGTATAGGTACACAGGGCGAGGGGTGCGGGAGGTTGGGAATATTTATGTAGATTTAATATCGGTGCTAACGGTAGCAGAAAATGTAAATGCGGCATTTAAGTGCCGGTAAGTTGTCGGACGTATCACGCCTTCGAGTGGGTTTCTCTTGGCCGATGGAGGAAATATCTTTTGCCGGGTTGCCTATACCAACGGAGTGACGTGAGCTGGACGTGCATCTAACGTAAGCTGACCGAGAATGGGATACTGTGCGTACCGTGTGCTGTGTGTATAGGTATATATACAGTGTACCACGAAATGTCTCGGAGAGATATGATTGTATTCTAATTCCTCGTTCTAACAAGCCGAGTACGCAAAGCGCAGACGTACGGTACGTAACGAGTCAGCGACAACCCTGCCCCTCGCCGTCCTCCCTCGCGATTCTCGTCACTCGACTCGAGGAACGATTCACGCTTGGCGGCGCTTACGATTAACATATTATTTTGGTATGTATTCGAATAACGCCCTGGGGCTTAATTACCGTGAAATCATACCACGTGACTGTGACGTCTCGCTCACGGGGTGGATATCCATGTGGAGCGACTGCACGGGAATGACGCGACGTTTCTCACAAATCGTTAACCGGGAACGATCGGCCGAGATCTGATTTCTTTTTTAACTTTTTCTTTTATTCGGTTCACACTCCACTTCCGGCTGCACGTACATCGAGTGGTCTGTGGGTGAGATGGGAATCCCGAGTATGATATGGGTATGGGTGTAGGTGGACTCCGAAGCAGCAAGATCAGGGAATCGAATTTTGCTCTCTTACTTCTCTATACCTTCTTACAGGTGCGCTGGTGTTACAAATCAGGGAAAACTTGCCCGGGTGACACCTGCTGAATAATTCAGTCACGTAGCGCTCTGGTCTGTTCTTGATTGGTCCTGAGAAAACAGGCTGAGCTTGCTCTGGGGTCCCTGGCTGGTACTACGGGTATGGTGTATATACCTATATAAGAATCGGTCTTGAGGGGGAAGCTTCCACTATGGTCACGTCGATGTCCCAGGTCTTTTCTGGTCACGTGGTCTCGCCGATCTGTTTATACACAATGGTCGACACGCCCGACAAATATTTTCTTCGGCGATTTTTCCAAAGGGCTTCGACGCGGCTTATGCGCTTTGGAGCTATCGGGATTACCGTTGGGTCTGTGGCATTCTGCAAAGAGGGCTGGTGTTAAGAAAACATTAAACAATATACCTGACATTTTTCTCCTGAGACTCGAAGGTCCGAAGCGTGAAAATAAATTTTTGAAAATTTTTTTAGAACACCGGGTATACTACTAATTTAAGTAACGTATCGTCGGGTTGATATATGTATGTATATTAAATGCGAGAAAATTTTGTACCAAAAATACGAGCACCGTTCTTCCCTCGATAGGTGTTCAGGATTTCGAGGAAGAATAAAAGAGGAGACAGTGATAAGGGAGGAAAAGCCAGCGATGTCAAGTCGAATGGCGTTACCGCGACTATAGTGATTTCGTCGCGGAAGGTTGGTCAGAGGCTCATTAATCTTTTTTACGATGCCGTAGAAGAAGAAGCGCAGCCATGGTGACGAAGGAGCCCGAGGGAGGTGTCCCGCGCTAATAAATAATTTCTCGCGTAGTCCCTGTAGATCTGGCGATGATAACTCGCTGAAATACGCCGAGCGCAGGCCTTCGGGGAGGCATACCTACACAGGGTCAGCAACGTCCTCTGTCTATATGGGCTATATATGTATATAAAGAAAGAAAGAGAGAGAGAGAAAGAGAGCCGGTAGGTACGCCTCGCGCCAAAGGAGGTGGAGGTCATTTGGAATACGCGACAACATGGACTACGGAGGCGAGCCTGCCGCCCCGGAGGCCCTGTTGGTGGTATAAGAGCGCAATTAAAATGCCGCGCTAGCGCCACTCAACGGCAACCGCCGATAAATAAACCCACTGGCACGGCGAAGCGAATAAGTGTGGAGAACCCTGCAGGTCTCTCTCTCTCTCTCTCTCTCTCTCTCTCTCTCTCTCTCGTTCTCAATGCCCTCTTGGTCTCCGGCGCTTCCTCTCTTGCACCCTTACTCTTTCCATCAGTACCAGCGAACTACCTACCCGACTCTCTGACTCTCTTGCCTGTTGTGTGCGCCTCCGCTTCTGCCTCTGGCGCTCACAATAAAAAGGTGGAGACGCGAAGCCTGTGCGGCCATGTTCCTCATCCCCGTCCACGTCCACGACGGCCCAGCAGACGACACCCTCGGCTCCCGCCGGCAACCCCCTTGGAAAAAAGCGCGTAACGTATAGCCGCGATCTAATTGTCGGAATTATCGTCTCCGCGCGCCGCCAAGAGAATGGCCGACGTCGTGGAATTGTCTTTGGAATCGACTGACTCGAGAATTGCGCTATGTCTGCCGTACGTCCTTTTCTTGACTCAACAGTGAATCACGCTGAGGGTCAACTTGCCCATTTGCTGGAATCTTATTCGTCAAGATCCCAGGACTGCCATAGGGATCCTCCGGATCTCTTCACGTTCCTCGAGACTGATCGCAGAGAACAGGTAGGACTTTAGTCACTTTCTAGGTTAGGAAATTTTTTTTTTCTATTCCAACAGAAAAATTCCCATCGAGCCAATAATCTCTCGTGTTCGCGTAAGAACTATTCGTCAGGATCGTCGCGACCCCAGGACCCCGAGGAGTCGTCCTAAGGACAATCGGACCTGTCGGGAGCCTCGATTGCCCTTCCACGGCTGAACGAGAATGCCGAGGGCGCGGAGAGATATTTACGAGGCAATAATTTAACCGCCACTTAGCCGGCTATTAATTTCGGAAATTGCGCTGAGAAAGGAGGAAATTAGAGGAGTCCTGGCCCAAAAGCAAGAGCGGTTCCGCGTGTGCGTATACCCTGTATACGCGTCGTGCATACAATCCACGGAAGAACGGCCAAGAGTGACCAGTGTCACGCGCACAAAGGGCAGACTCACACGTGATAAGGGGACCCAGCGAGGTCAAACGGGAAGACGAATAATCGCCATTGCTTTCGTTTAACCTAATTAGCCCAGAGCTTCACCCAGTAACAGGAACTGAATCATCCGAGTCCTTCGCCAAGAGTCTTTATCGACCTGATCGTTCCCGTTACTTCCTATTTTCCTTTTTCTCTTCCATCATCTCACGTGATTCTCATTTTCAGAATAGAATCACTCCGCGTTGACGTCATTAAATATATAAGGAACGATGTGACGGATTGATTGGAGTGTGGATATCGTGTTTGCTGGATGGATTCCAATTATGCCCTAGTATTTGCGGAGCACTCCCTCGCGGCGCGATGATTTCATATCGGCCGGTCGACGGCCGTGGTGGGTCTGCCATGGCTGTCCGATATGCGATATTAATACGACTGACCTCCGACCCTTCTCTTCCCTTCGGCACTAGGTACACCCATATCCCCGTTTCTGTCCCTGGTCGCTCTGTCCTCGTCCGCCCTCCTGCCCCTTCGGCCGCTTCCTCCTTCATCCTCCAGGTTATTGTATTCCCCTGTATCCCTGCAAGTGCAAGACTCGAGAGCACGTACATTTCGATCCGTTCCTTTAATAAGCTGCAGCCGTTCGAAATACCGGCCGGGTTCCAGATTTGATACACCGGAAACCAGTATACCTAGTCCACAGCATCCCACTCTTCATACGTGTAATGACATTCCGTATGGACCAAAAAATTTTTTATCTGCCTTTACTCCTGTCACGATACTCACGAGTGTATCGGGTCACTCGATACGTCCTGATATACCTCATCTGAATATAATGACTTGTCTAGGATAATGGGTACAGTCTGGTATTGATGGACCATGTCGAGAGAAGACAAGAGAGTATCCAGCATGAGCCGTTTGTATTTTCGACAGGTCTAGTTGGCGTCACGCAGCGAGATCGACGCCCCAGGAACGTGGGAGAATGACGTCCCGACGCTCGTGGACCCGTGACGGTCTGCTAAACTGTTTTCCAGCATCCATTGGTTGAGACACTGGACCGATTTGGGTCTTTGTCACGGGACGAAAAGTCGTACCGGCAGATGCAGTGTTTCCAGGCTTTAAAATACTACGAGTATGTATATACGTGTGTATACGAAGTCAGGTCGACGTATACTAATTTGTCTAGTAAAAGTGAAGTGGACTCGTGACAGGACTTCGTTAATGCGGGATGACGGTACCGGAAGTGGAAGCCGAACGGCTACCACGAAATGAAAGAGACGAGGAGGGATGCGCGGAATTCATCACAGAAATTCGTGCGAGTACGGAATCGACCGTCAGAGGCTAAAAGTAATGGGAGTGGGTGTGGTGTTACGCGGTATGTCATGAACCCGTGAGGTATGGCGGCAATATACCTAGTGACTTATACGGATTATAACGCAGGACGATATCTCATATCGAACTGGACATCCTCGATATGCGACGAATGAACCCAGGCACGCCGGACACGCAGGTTTGATATGGTCTTCTATCGTATTATTGCTTGTCCCGTATGATCCCAATACTCTCAATAAAGCATCTTTCGAGGTCCTCCGAAAATTCACTAGGATTCCAGGCGTTACAGAAATCGCAGACTTATACCAGCTAAGAACAACGGAAGCAGATGACTTTGGGAACGCATTGTAAGTATAATAAAATATATATATATATACACACACACACAAAGAACATGTCCCAGACCGGATAATAAATCAGAATTAATTCCTTGTCCCTGAAACCTTTTGATCCCCAACCTAAAACAAGGATCAGGGTTTCGACACTCCAGGGGTAGTGTAACGACGTGCGTGCTGCATACGGTTCCACTCCCGCCCCCCTCCTCCCCTCTCCCCTCGTCCTTCGTGCGTAACGCATCGCGTTGCCTTTGCGGACAATAAAACACAGTATCCCGTGAATAATCATAACGCGATGTTGGACCCATAAAGTGCACAAAGCCCCCGCGCGTCCTCGTGCTGCCGCTGCTGTTCCAGACATCCACGTAGCGCAGCCACCCTTCCTGGCCATGTCGGTGGCCTATGGGACCCGTAAGGCAAACTACCCCATGATCGACCCTCGATTTACTCGACCGCTCATTCACTCCGACTCGGTAACTCGCGTAATACACGCGTGTCTCTCATTATGAGCATTCACGGGCGGCACGCGTTGTTTGATCATCATTCTCCACGCGTCACTGATGATGATGGTTTGTAACAACCACTGCATTGTGTGGAACGGGGGCGTTGTGCCTTTACTTTCCGGTACATAACTCTGTATCGGCATACCGATCGATGTCACATGGCGATTGGGGAACGTGAAAATAACTAGATATCTAGTAACTTTTTTTTGGGGGAAAAATTAAAAAGATCGAAGTCAATCGAGATACCGGTTAAATGGTGAGGCGAATAAAGTTTTCGCACCGGCAAGAAACTCGATGACTCCGTAAGAGTTCATTGAGTTCTGCCACACGTGCTTACCAGACCGAAATCTAAGTTTTGCAACGCTGCTTCCTGTTTCCGCGGCGCCGACCTGTGTACGTACAACCGTTGTACTTCCGGTGTAATGCAACTTGATCGGTTTCTGGTACGTCAGCGAATTCATGGAACGCTGCGACGAGTTCACTGTGTCCGTGTAGACTCGGCCGAGAGAGAGTGACGTACCCTGAAGAAATATTTCTCCAGGAAAGGGAACTCGCCGATAAAGAGTCCCTGGAAATTGTCCTTGTACCGGTGGTAAAGGATGGAACTTTTGTACCGGGTGTTTTATTTTTTCATGTGCCATTATTGTCTAAACGTCACCAAAACGATTATCAAGATTTGTCAGAGTGACGGTTACCTATTGTTTGGTGTCTGTCGGCAGTGTTGCCATTTTTCTGGTTGATCCAGTGGCGTAGCATTCATCACGATTCCAATGGGAGTGGTTCCGGGCACCTATCTGTCTCTCATTCCGGTATGGCCTGTACCTGTAGCACCCACTAGTGTACGGCCCTGGAAACCTGGACACGAACGTACGAATGAACGTACCAAGGTAATATAACGTAATGGATGCCGTCGGGCGATAGATCTCCGTAAATAAATGCCTATGGGCTATGGCGGCAGGCCAGGGTATCGGTATCGGTATGCCGTGTCGTGTATGCACCAGTGAAACGCGTTACCCCGGGGCAATCGCGTAGGTACCAACCGTACTACCATCGAGAAGGCATCGACGAAGGTAGGAAAAGGTTGGAAGGTTGTAGGTGGTAGCTATAGCATGGCTGCCGTTGGGAGTCCAACATGGCGAGCACTCCTTTTAATGCTCGCCTCGTTGGAATTTATGGCCCGTCCGACGCAGTTTAATTCGGATTAAACTTATACTGTAAAGAACGAATTAAAGGGATTTGCGATTGGACACGTTGTATATGGACGGTTGCCGTTACGCTGGCACGGGGGGTGGCTACGGTGGGCGTAGGGGATGCACTGGGACCAGAGGATGCTGCTGCGCTGGACGTCGTAACCAGTCAATTTGATTTATTGCCGCGAGACGCCTTGCGTCGCGACGCCTGCATCAATTTTTTTTTCATCCTTGATACGAATATCTTTTTTCTCAATCCTTTGTCAAGGACACCCTTGGTCAGGGATCACTCTTTCGATCCTCTGCCCACCGACGCATCGCCTGTATCCTTTTCCTGACTCCTGGAGATCAACCTGGATGCTTCATCGGGACCTCAGTTTCCGCTGGGCAGCTGTGATTTTTCCAGAAGATGCTTCAGCTAGACGCACAGCTAGTTCGGATGACCTAGAACTGTGGGGCGGAGCATCGCGGCTCAGCGCGGATCAGCCGGATTAGCTCCTTACCCTATACCTAGGATGCCTATAAGTGCTGATGAATACAGATTAAGCGAGCACTGCCACTGTGCACGAGGATCTTCGTGTCACTGGGAAAAGTTCTTACCGATTTTCCGTCTGGTCCTTCTACAGGTCCTAGTCGCAGTCCAGTCGGGGCGTCACTTGGGAATTTGCTAATCTGTTTTGTAGCGCGTTCGACACTTTTACCTTGGGATTAACTTCGAGCTGTCGGAAGTCAAACTGCGGCTGGAGGAATTAAAAACTTTCCGTCTGCATTCTCCAAATATTTCATTTTTATCTCAATTTTTGGGATAATCAATTTTTCCACTATTTTCCCGAGCTTTCACGAATTTCTGGAGGTAAACATTTTTTAACCATCCCGTCCAATTTCATTTTCATGCTTCACACCTCCTTTGCCGGCATCCCTCGACCATTCTTCAATTTTGTTTCTTGGGGTAAACACGCGCTGGGAGTCTCCATTGATAGAAAATTGTGGGTGCGACCAGATTTTACCACCCGTCGTCCAAAACTACCACAAAGATTTATTTAACAAGGGATTACTAATTATTCACGGATAATCCAAGTCACCCTTCACGGGAGTAACTTTTTCTTACCCATCAATATTTCCCTACCCCAAACTACTTGCTTCCCCGTTCGACCTGACAACGAAATTTTTTTTTCATCGATTCTCTTTCCACACAAAAGTTCACTGTCCTAAAGGCAAGTCCACAAGTTATACAACGAAGAATAACGCTGATACGTTCGGTTGCGCAAGATCCTCGAGAAAGAAGAAATAAAATCCTCCTCCAGGTCTCATCACTCCTGCAGAAACCCACGTCAGTGCAAGGTACCCCAACCCAACCCGGTCCCAGCCAGACCTCAGTGAAACCCAGACCAACCCCACCTCAGGAGGGATGAAATGAAAGCCTCAATATCGGTGATTGCTGCCGCAAGACGCTCGCGAGTTCCCGAGCCGAAAGGAGCCTCCGCCTCGGCGGGATGGGATGTTGACTCTGTGCTCGGTCCCAACTTTTATGGAGATGCATCCTAATATATCCGCTTGCTTGCTCCCGCTTGTGTTTGATGAGCGTACTTCGCGAAGTATATTATCCACCGGGTCGTCCTTGAGAATCACTCGAGAGATGCGATTTCCGGCGAGAATAGAAGAATGAATTACGCGCCACTGCGGCCACGGTATGAGTTGCTTGTATTAGGGGAGAGGAGTAGCTATAGAGAGGAAGCTGATTCCAAGAGTAGACTACCCTGTGCTCCCAAAGGGTATCATTCTCAAATCTTCACATTGAGCACTCGGGCTGTATAATTATTTCATAACCAAATTAATCCAACGGGTGACCAATTTACCTCAAACCCCTATATGACGTTATTAAGAATATTAACACAAGGGTAGACGGATCCTAACCCTTACCCCCTGAAACGAATACGATTCCCAAGGTAAACCCCGACGAGGATTCCTTCTGCGAGGATGAAATTTGCTGAAAATCTGCCGGCGCGACAGTGGCTTATTTTTCATAGGGTATCAGGACCCACCCTCGTCCCCTGGAACGACGTCAGCTCAAGCGGGCTTTGAATGATTTAGTCTCCATAGTAACACGCCACGGTTCGACCTGTGAATTTTTATAAGATAATCGGGAATCGTCCTGAGAGGTCGATACCATGCGCGCACCCGCGTACTTTTATTTTTCATCCCCCCCCGCTTCATTCTCCCGTTGCTTCACCAGCGATTCTACCTACCGTACCACGTCGGTCTCTAGCATTTTTTTTTCTTGTCTTCCCTCGCAATTTCGTTCCTTTAATTCGCCCCGTATACCCGCACTGAGTAACTTTTGAGTTTCCACCCTTAACCATTCGGGCTCGTCAGTCCGATAGCCCGGGGGCTTCGTTTCCCTCGTTTTCCGATAAATAGCCTTAATTAGAGACCGTTCATTCGATTCGGTTAATGGATCGTCAGGGCAGCATTCATTTAACTTCGGACCGGCAATCTCGCGCTCCGTACATTCCACTGTATATACTAAAACGTTATATCGTCCGATATAGGAGCTTTTGGGTTTCCTCTTATCCGCCTGATAGATGCTGGGATAACCTTACGAAACGAGCGCTCGAATCCACCCGGCAATAGACCAGACTTTTATTACTTTAGAATCGAGTACGCGAACAAGACACCTTGCTCGTGTCCGATACGAATGCCCGGTAAGCCATCCTTAGGTTTGGTACGTCTTTCCAGCCACAGGAAAAAATAATAAATATCAAGTGAAAATTTAGCCCAAGGCCCTTTGTAACAGTGGCGAGACTTTGTTTTTAGTGTAAATAAAGTATTGACAGTGCGCGTGATAAAAATATATACGGCCCTGCATATCGGAGGGCCGAGGCGGGGCCCGCTTAACGAAGCTACTGTTTGGCCAATTTAACAGATATAAGCCGGCCTAATGCCTTTAAATGAAAACAATGCGATGTCGACTGTAAGATAATACTTCCGGCCGTAAGTTAGGCGAGTCTACCGAGCAGCCCAAGGTAGTTCGGCGCACAGGCAGGCAAGCAGACAGACAGGTTCAGGGCGCGGCCTCTGGCATGATGGGGCTCCGAGCCAGCCAGATTTTCAGATACGCCTTTGCCAGTCCGTAAGGTCTGCGTTGAACGTGTATCTCTTCAACCCCCCGAGAGCCTAGCATCCCCTATCTCTTTCCTTAATCTTGGCGCCACCCCTAAAACGTCCCTCGTCTCCGCGATAAATTCTATATCCACTGTCAATAATTCCTCCTAACAAAGTTACCAATTTTGAGTGTCCCGTAGCTCTCCGAAAAAATTTCTGAAATTTTTATTCGCGTCGCGTCACGATCTCTACGCGTCAGTTCGTTTCGGATCGTTCAGTCGCTTTTCTGTACACTCAACCAGCACCGGGCAGGAAACGTGTACAGGGTCTCTAGGATAGGTTTGGTGCGCAGGACCAAAGCCAGAGGAAGGTAAGACCGTAGAATCGGTCGGTCCTCGACTCGACGCGGTCCAGGATTTATGCGAGCTCGGATCGGTTGGCGCCACAGCTCGCGTCGGATGCTGCAATAACTCGCATTGTATACGTTTACGTAGGAATCTAACCCGGCGGGCCGCGGGTCACAGGAGACACAGGAGAGAAGACACGGAGATACCGCGACCGGTAGGATATTATGCCGGATAGTTTCTATAAGGCTGGTCCTGTAGCAGCTCTTCTTCCTCTGTGTAATCGAGCCGCCGCCTTGGACGACGTCACGAGTTCTGCCAGGAGAACACGAGAAGACCGTGCCGGAGGCCCCGCTCGGCCCCTCGGTCCATGAGAGCCAATTTCTTTTCTTCCTCCTCGATGTACACATCGTCCATACTTTTTTTTTACCAAGATTTACAGTAATCCCGAGGACCATCTTAAACTCAATTTTTTTTCGTATCCACAATTTTCAAGGATTTTTCGAGATATTTTTCTGATCGCTACCAAACAGAACGTGGTAACAAAATTTTTTCACTAAAAGACACGAGATGCCAATGAGCACGAGAGAGAGAGAGAGAGGACTACAGAAGCAAGAGCCCGAACGACGAAAGTTTAGTTAGTATTAGGTTACGGCGCTACAAATTTAAACGCAGCTCGGCACGTGTCGCTCCGAGAACTCCCTTCGAAGCTACTTCCACGTAAGAGGAGCCTCTTATCGTGCCACTTGTCACGCGAAGTGTTCCTAGAAAGTAAACCACCCTACGGTACGACTCAATTCTGACCCGGTTCCACGTTCCCTGTACAAGCTGGGTACCAACGGGTGCACAAACGGCCGAGGAACGAATTGATATCACACGAAGAGTTCAGGAAGATCGATTAGAATCTAAAGAGATGATAATTCAAATAGAAGATCATCCAATCTGGTTATCTTCCGCTTCTTTCCCAGCATCCCCTCAGCCTGTCCGATTCCTCTATTTCCGTTTCCTCCCTCTCTCACCTTCACCCTCTCCCCCCTCCCCCCCTTCTTCGGCTCATCCGAGGCGCGTATTATCCCTCCGACGAAAAAGGATTTATCCATCCAGCATCTCTGTCCGGTGCTGCTGCATAATGTAACAACAGTGCTTCGCCGGGCGAAACGTCAAAAGCAGTGTTTCGTGAAGATTTAGAGAGGGTGGGGTTCCTCAGGTTATGAGTTATGAGTTGATGTATCCCCGTTGATCCCGCGTGATACGGGCCGCATTGTGTCGCTGCTGGATGCTGGCTCCCTTCCCGTTGGCCGCAGCAACTCCGAACTCCCAGCGAACAACAAGCCAACAACAACAATGTGAGTCGGTACCCTGGCTCAGTCGCTCAGTCGTTCAGTCACTCTCTCTCTCTCTCTCTCTCTCTCGTGCTAAGGGGGGGTAGGAGATGGAGATGGCGTAGGAGGTGATGCCATTGTGTAACAATAATTCCAGTTACACGCGATACGGGGCTACGGATGAAATCCTAGAGGAGTCGTCCTCTCCTCCATCCCCGCCGACCCACCCATTCTCCTCCCGACTGTTAGGGTGGTCCTACGAGAAGCGCAGCACGGTAGCTACCTAAGCTAAGCCTAAGGATGCTTTATCTGACATATTATCTACCTTCCCTCCCAGCTTCTCGCCTCCGCATCTCTGTACCAAAGAGAGACGAGGATCGACCATTCACACCGGAGGAAACCGTTTTCTACGCTCTGACGTATACACGCTGCAATATTCTGATATACTTTTGTACTTTTATCACGGTCCAGGAGCTACGACCTAACCTCACCCGTCTTACGAATCTCCCGTAAGGAGATTCTCCTGGGGCATGGGTTAGGTTAGGATTGAACATCGGTCAGCTTTATACGTGTTCATCCAAGTTACAGGGAGTTCGCACCGTTACCTCGCAGCCGACCCCCCAGTAGCCTCTCAAGACGCACAATTCCGTATAATACGTGGACCATATCTCAGGATTATAAGACGGTAGGACCAGTCAGGGATATCATGGGTGAAGAGAGAATCCCCATACTGGCCCCTAATGTAAGAGGGAGTTGGGTAGTGCTGGAGAGAGAGAGAGAGAGAGAGAGAGAGAGAGAGAGAGAGAGAGAAGCCTCCAGTGTATCTTGGATAAGAAGTCGAGGATCCTGAACGACGTGTCTCAGTGAGGTTGCTAACATGGACCCAGGCTCGTGTTCACGCAATGACGCAGAGACAAACTGACTGATGATATAGTTGAAATCCGTGAACGCGCGTCTCTCGGTGGACCTCATACGCCTATAACGCAAGCATGTGTAATAAGGAACGAAGAATTCAGTCCTGGCGTCGACTGGAATGCGAACTATGGCGTCTCGGGATCCCCGAGCCCTGTCTGGACCCGAGACCTCGTGCACCGAACACTTATGACGGTATTAGAACAAGATTAAACTTGGATATTACCAGCGACGAGCTCGACTTTGGCTCCGGCTGAGTATATGAGACGAGTGTCGAGCGGGGAGGAGGTAGACGGGAAAAAAAAATGATAAACCAAAAGTCAGAAGAGGGCCAAGAAAAAAAACGTGCCCAGGCTGGCCAATGTTTAAGTCCGTAAAAATCCAAACCAAGTCTGACTTACTCCATAGCTCGGAGTGAGTACGTACTGCTCAAGTACTCCGAGTACGAGGAGACAATTTCGAAGCTTGTACACGTACCGCGGAGGATTCTGTATGTTTGTCTACTTCGTTCCGTCGTCCGCACACTATCAGGAAATTACCACTCGAAATGGCACATACGGGGCTATACACACCAAGGAGAAGCTGGTCCCAGAAACGGAGCTCCGAGCTGGTTTAATTAACTCGGACTGGCTGTTTTCTGTCAATATTTTCACTCGCTACTGCTGCCTCCTACGGTTTCACGTTCCAGTACTTCTTCCTCGTACTTCCCTTCCGGTGCCGTCAACTTCCGTACGATATTTGCCAGGAAGCTGAACCTGACTGGTCCTGAGATCACGTGATCCCAAGGGACACTAAAAATCAGTTTAAATTTGAAACTGCACTTGATTCGTAATCAACGAGTGGTCCTTCTCAGGGTCCATGATGATCCGTCAGTTTTGATCCTCGTTAGATGATCCATCAGTGCCACTTGCTTCCAGGTACAATGGCTCGCTGGGGTCACGTGGGCACTCGACACGGTCTTCGTCATTAAGACCCCGGAGGCTAAGGCGACTCGAAGTGTCGGCGATCCTTGCCGAAAACCGTACTGTGGTAAATACACATTGTGAAACACGCGTCACTTTGAATAATAAATCAATTTCAAGGGACAAAGACGGGGCCATGATTATGCATGGGCATCGGTCCTAGTGAGCCTGGGCTGAGCGGAGTAGTTGATATAGCCACGGTTGGGGTATAAGGTCTTTGATGTATTGAGTTGGCCCGTGTCGGTTTGGTAAGTACCACTAACCCCTCCGTGGCCACCCTCAACCTACGAAGCCCCAAATCTCCATTCAAAGAGCAAACAGACCCACCAGAGTTACGTAGCCTTCGCGTGTAGCCCAGCCCGCGAGACTAGCTTATACTGGCATTAGTACAGTAAGGAACGACTTTGTCCTTAAACGTAAGGACAAGCTTCACCTAGTTTGGGGGGGGTGGCAATTTTAAGGACTATTTATAAGGGTGCTTTTCATTAATACCTTGCCACTGTTTTAATCACTGCGTGTATGAGCCTTTGCTAGTGTACTCCAGGGGCGGATGGAATTGTTTACATGGAATCGCGACGGTGCTGCTCTACCCCTAAGGGCCTTTTGTAGCGTCAGGGTGCATAACCTGCAATTGATATTGGTTTCTGACAGTCAAGGAAAACCCTGTGGATTTTAAGGGTGGTTCGCACTCCTATTGGGCATTCTATCCTGGGACACCCACCTACCATTCTCTCACGCATCCCCTAACAACGCATTAACATGCATGAGCCCTGCGTGATTGTTTTACCCTAACCCTATAAAATCTGAGTAGGCTGCGATCACGTCGAAAATCAGGGAGCTGCGCGTGAATCCAATGCAAATTTAATGTCGAGCATCGATTCGGCTTCCGTAAGATTCTTTTTCGCAGGTTTTTTTTTACTATGAAATAATCATTTTTTACTGATAAATTATTCTTCACTGTTCCCACCACTGGTGTGAAGTTACCTTTAAGTTTTTCAACCCTTCGTAATATCCTCTTCCTGTTATAAGGAATTACGAGGCATCCATCACTTATCGTAGTAGCCATTTTTCCCGTTCGACTGCTTCTCGATAATACAGTCGTTATGAAATGATGGCGGCCCCGCCGGCTTCTGGGGTAGCTGCCATTTTTGTCCCCGAGATCGAACCCCCCCCCTCTCCCTGCTGCCCCTTGCTTTTTCACGTTCCTCTCCAGCCACCCCGCCCTTCTCGAAGCCTATGAATACTAAGTAGTTTATAAAAATGTTGATTTAGCACCTCTGCCTACTTACTTGGCTACCCTCTGCATTATGTGTCTTTACGACGTAAGCAGAATTATCAAAAATATTCAATCGACTCGTGAAATTTTCACGAGTAATCCCATTGTACTCTCTGCCGTGTATAAATGAGATATAAAATAAATATTATTCGTAAGTACATTCTTTTTTGCCAAATTTTGTTCAACCACATGAATTACGCAATTCGGCCTAATTTTGTATCTTCCAGGTTATAACGATTATACGATAATAGATTAATTAACTTGCAAAATGAAAATGCCCTGGCGCTTCGTCGTGTAACAGTGAAATCAGATAAGACGCCATGTTGGAGCACTTTCGTGTCATCCCGGGCGGCCAATCAGCAACGGGGCGGGAAGCCCCTTTGGCACTGCTTAAAAGGGGGAGAATGAGTTTAAAACTCGCCCGGACTGATCCGCTGTAATTAGCGTTGGTGATCACTGGCGCGGCTAACCCGTTCGTAAGGATGCCCCTCAAATCAGAAACAAAGGCGGGGTCACCCTTTTCCGCAGCAGCTGAAGTCTTCTTCTGCCGATTATACCACGGGAATCGATACCCCGCAAGATTTAATCTCCTTGATCGCTAATTATCCCTCCCCCTTGTCCTCCGACGATTCTACTCCGCCGGCGGAAGTAAATTAGGTTACAGACCACCTCCACGACAGTGCCCGACGACCACCTTCAGGCTGAGAAGAGGGTACCCATTTACAAGCCGGTGGGTCACAGTACGGACAAAGTAATGGATACCGACCCAACGACGACAAAAAAATGACGTCACCGAGTAAAATCTCCTTAAAAAATGAAAGAAATTTTCAAAATTCAGGTAGTGAAATGAAAATCCCAAATTTTTTTTAACACAGCCTCCCTCTCCCGCACAGGATTTCTTTTCATTCTTTTCGTCTCCGTTCGACACCCTAACGTTTTCTACTACATTGTCAACAGTAAGCACGAGTCTCAACCATCCTCCCCTGCAACATAGGACTGTCACGGGACATTTTGATTGGTTCGTAAAGATACGAGAGCAAGAGAGAGGGAGAGATTCTGTGGCAAGAACGGTAGGTAAAATTTAATGGAAATCAGTGGCCCATACAGGATACAGATGTCCTACAAAACAGGCTGACTGGACTCATAATAGACACCGGGAGTATACGAGGACGCTAAGTAGCAATCCCACAGGATTTTTGGACAATGGCTCCCCTTTCGTATATTTTGACTTTTTGACAGATGGCTGCCGCGACGACCATTCTCTCCACCTTTCTACGTATTACTGTACCATACAATCCTACATGCCATACGTATAACCATGCGACCAATATCTCTATATGTATTAAGCATAAGCCTGAGCGTGCGTGAACCAGGATTTTTACACCGAACAGAAGCTTCGTCCCGGCACGGACCAGGTAGATAGAGAGAGAGAGAGAGAAAGAGAGAAAGAAAAAGAAAGAGAGAGAGAGAGAGAGAGAGAGAGAGAGAGAGAGAGAGAGAGAGAGAGAGAGCGTGTATAGTCTCCATAGACGTGACTATACACCTTCCCGCATTCCGTCCAACTCATCATTCATTCCAGTTTGACTTCGAACCCCCCTCCTCCTGCCCCCCACCGTCACTTTCGGAAAGAAAAAAAATAATTGCCCGTAAAACCAACGTTTCGTCCTGTTTCCTGAATGCTTCCTCGTCAGCGGGATACTCTCTGTTGCGAACGATGCCCACAATGAGACCAGGAGCAAACAGAAATGCTAAATATCCCTGAAGAGTCAAAGCCAGCTTTACTCTGGACACTCCGGACACTGCGGACACTGGGATGATGACTCTCTTCCAAGCGGACATATACCTGACTCATTGTATCTTCGAAGGAACGCATAGGAAACATCTTACGTCACTGATGGATATATATATATAATTCTTATTTGGACTCTTCCTCTTCTTCCAAGTCCAAACGTCCCTTTAATCAGTTCTTTGACTCTCGACCGAGCTGGTCCCTGTATTCTTGGCTTTTCTTCAATGAATGAACCACCCCCCCCCTGCCCACCCCCTCTCCCTTAGTAACCTGACCACCCTGAAAGATGTGATTTATAGGTAGGGGTCATTGCTAGCGATTCTAGGCTCATAGAAATATTTGGACGCAATTGTGCCTGAACTTTGGATCTGGCTAAACATTTTCATTGGAGGATGAAAGAGCGGATGGGGGTGGAGAAGGGGGGTGGAGGAGGGGAGGGGAGGGGAAGTCACCGCATCCTCTTGCACTCATAATGGAACCACCGACTAGGAAAAGTGAAACATCACGTGAATAACCTCTCAGAATGTCTCAGAGCCTGACTGTGGATGCTGCGATGGCTTCACGCTGCTGGACCACCTGCCTGCGCACTGACGTCTTATTTCGTTTCTCGCGCTGCTCGATTACCGTTTAACGATTACACGCGTGCCTCGGATGGACCCGTAGTCCTTTCATTTATTACCACCCTAACAAGATCCTTAACGTATACAGCGTATGTGTATACGTGTGGGCACGTATGAAGATCAAGGAACCCCATATGCATGATTTTAGATTTAGCGAACGGTCGGTGTACGCCTGACTGAGTTATCGGACTTTTTTCTTATCAGTGACCAATTAGTCAATAATGATAGAAATAGTAGAGGCATGCCTGGATAGGGAATTTGTTATTGTTGTATAATATGGCTATAAAATTTTTTCAAATTTATTCTTATCACAATATTATCAGAACGTACTAGGAAGGATCGGTGAATGTGAAAATTTTACCATTAGGCTACAACTCGCTGCATAGAAATTGTACACAGTGTGTATTCAAGAAGATGGCTTTATTCATTGCACAGCATCCGAGGTCGGGGGTGATCCGTATGACGTATACAGTACGTTATACCATAAGGGTGCCGTGTGGGTGGCATTTTCTCACGGGGTGACTTTTTCACTGGTGGTTCCCCCGAGTCGTTGAAGAATTCGTGAATAGATCCTACCACTCTCCGGACCTCTTTTCTCTCTCTCTCTCCCGCTTATCCTTCACCGGTCTCTATGTCTCACTTTATCTCTCCTTACACTTCTGCCCTCTTTTCTTTACGCCTACTCACTCTCTCTCTCTCTCTCTCTCTCTCTCTCTCTCTCTCTCGCGCTCTCTCTCTCTCTCGCTCACTTACCGCTCCTCAAATCGCATTTATCCGCGAGTTACGAGCGACCCTCTTATGCCTACTCCACTTTCGTACCTTTACGGTCGCTCTATAGAAACGTCAATCAGTCGGGCGCTGCCTCTTTTCAGAATAATTCTAAAGTCCGTCCCCTCGTCAATTGATCCCATCTCAGGCGAATTCGCGACCGACCTCGAATCCGCAAAAATCGGAATAGGATCGTGCACGCACACGGCATCTGCATATACACACAGTTACAGAGAAGTGGCTGCTATAGGAGGAGAGAGACTTTTTTTTTGGCACATCTGCGAAGATGGGACTGTCGCTCGGCCTAGCCAAGTAAAACGGTCCATTCTGTATCACGCGGATCGGACATTACGATTTCCGCTTTTGACGCATCCGTCACCCTTGGATCAGCTCGAAATACTTATTCGTCCAGAAGATACCAGACTCCAATAATTAACGAGATTCGCAAATCTATTTTTGCATCATCACGACGACGTTTCTCAATAAAAAAAAAAAAATATACAGATTTTTCATCTCCCTCGTCTCCACTTCGCCAAATAGTATAATTAATTAACAAAAATTCTAATTTTATTGTCTGCCTTTCGTTCGAACCTACAGTTTCGCCATCTGAATAGATTCTCCCGTTCGGGTATTCCCCCGTATGTGTATAAATACGTCACGTGTATACATATACGTACGACTATTTTTTATTTTATTTCACCAGTCAGCTTTTTTTTCCATTTTCCACGTGCCACTTTCCGTCGGCGATTATTGGAGACGCGGCACAACGGAATCGACGGAAGGACGCGCTTTGGACGGCAGGACAAACGGATGGACAGACGTGGGGGGTGGCGCGGGGGGGTCAGACTTTGCATGAATGCGCAGATGCGGGTGCAACAGCTTGCGTAACGCGCTCGCCAAAAGCAAAAGGGAGCCTTCATAGTTATATTGCCTCCTGTCAATCACAACGGCCGCTCGTCTCTCACACGAACGAGCCGATCCGTTCGTCCGGGCGACAAATAAATACCCGCCCTAAAGCGGCCATTGCCAGTTTTCACGTGACGTCAAACTCGTATCGCGAATCCGAAATTATCAACCACCCCATTGACCATCCATAGCAAGACACAGTACACGGGTACCCGAAGTCTAAATTGAAATGCCTTCGGAGGACCCCCTGGGCCAAAATGAAAGTCAAAATTGAAAATTCCAAGAAATACCTATACGCGATTCCTATTACGTGTATATATTTGAAAAATTTTCTCCCTCCACCTGCCGCCCCTCGGAATCGTTTGTTTCGCCAAATGTTTAGCCAATTGGCACTACAAAGGGTCTCTCGTCCTTCCTAGAGCTTGTAGCCGGAGTAATGGTCGCAGGAGACCCCCCCCGATAACAATATATGCCCGAGTATTCCACGGGAGTCGCTATAGACATAGTTAGAGGGCGGCCGGGCAAGACGGCGAGGAGGTGGCTACGCTCTAGATACAGGCGGATAAATCCCTGCAGGAAAGCAGCAGCCCGTGTTCGAGAATCGGGGATTTATTCGGAAACTATTGCGCGAGCGGCGGTCGGGTAACTGCTCGGCTAAATGCTTCGACCTCCTCCGCCTCCTTCTTCCCGTCCTTCCAAGCTCTGCCTACCACCTCCATACCTTCCTGCGCCCCGAAAGCCCCGGCTCCCCTCTAAACAGCTCTAAAACGCTCAAACGTAATATATTATTGGACGTACCCGCGTCCCGTATTTATCTGGGCATGCCTCTGCACGAGGGAGCCGCCGTAAAGCTGCCAGCGCAAAGTATTGCATAAATAAGTGCGCCGGCGAAATATTCATGGCCGGCATCCCTCCTGACGCTCGTGGGTTTGCGCCATTCCTATATCGGAGCCGAACCTTCCGGAACCCCCCAAAAGCGCGGATCTATTCATGAGAGCTTCTATCAATGCTGCTCTCCGATAAATTTACTCCTCAGCTTGTTCCTGGGATATGTGTGTATATAGACGTACCTATAGGTATAGCACCCTGTACTGGGGATATGCCGTTAGATCCTTACGTAGGTATAGTATATAGCGCTACTTCGTACAGTGTATTTCCTCTTCATCCTTTTCATCCACTGCTCCGCAGCTCTTTCGCCCTCTGCGATTCAGACTTTCCTTATATCGATACCGGCATTACTCCGGTTCTTATATACACTGTCAATTTTCTATTTACGATGCCACCTCCTAGTTCCCTTGATCGCTTTAGCTTCGTGCTTTTCTCATGGCGATGCTCTTCCACTTTGCCACTACTGTTCGACGGTTTATAGTTTATACCTACTAGTCTCGAGGTAAGACAGTCTCCGGCTACTTGGATTCCCGAAGGGTTTTTCCAAAAAAATCGATAAAAATTTCACGAGATCGATTGCATCCTGGATCCTATTTTCTTTTTGTACATGGATATTTGCGTAGGGGGAAATGGTTTTTTTTCAGAATTTTTTTTGTCAAAACAGCATCAATTCCTATAAGACTCATCTATATACTTACTCTGTGGTTATTTAAAAGCTTCTTTTTTTCCTTTTTTTGAACTCGACGAGCATCGTGGATACGACAAGGAGGTTTTTCTTCTCGAAGATGGTGGCTGCGACCAGACGCGAAGAACAAAGCGGCGATAAGTCTCGAAAGTGGTGCCGCGAAGGGCTCCGAGCAAAAGCTTCTCCTGATTGTTGTGTGTAACTGTAGGCAAGAAAACCGGAGAAGAAGGGTGATTAATCTTGCGGTCTTCCTCGTCTCAAGGCGCGGACGTGCGTTATTGATGGAGACTTCTTTCAGCCTCCTTTAACGTGTCCTACCTCACCTTTCCCTCTGCACTGCCGTCGCTTCCTTATACCCAACGGGTTGGGGGGAGGTCGTGGGGGGGACCACCCTTTAGTAACTTCGTAGACATTCCCACTACGTTGTAGCTCTTTTTTGAGATCCAACGTCGCTGGTCTGTGGAAAAATTTAATTGTTAGGAATCAAGATGCGTATGGACCGTAAGGGGGATGAGGGTAAAAAAATGTTTGAAAATTTTTTTCTTATTTTTCACGTCAGGTATAAAAGTAAGGTGAATTTTTTGCGCGATTATAACAACCCTCCGATTACCGATAACACGAAGGGCCAGTCGAAGTAGCTTATTACCTCGCAGAAGGAAGAAGTCCCCTTCATAATAGGGGGATGAAGTTGGTACGTCATTTCTCTTCATCCGCAGCTGTAAGCCGAAGAAAAAGGAGGCGGAGGGAGTTACGCGCTTTTTCTACAGGCCGCCATTAATATCCGTTGCCACGACGCCTCCTCACGATTTGTCAACATCTGATATTTAATTTTACGCCCTCACTACGCCGTGTACGAATTTTCACCCTTCCTACCCCATAGACACACTTCTCACAGTTTTACTCATCTAACCTAACCCATGTTCCTACGTATAACCGGTATGTATGCGCTGTACGAGGATCTGAAACATTCAATTTTTATATACCGTGCGACCTGATAGTTTAAGACTTAATTTTCATTCTTCGTCGAGCCTCTGAAAAAGACGTGTTCTCAAAATTTTCAACAGACTATATTAGTACGCCATCTGACACCTCTCGTCCTTCTACCGAAAATTAGCGGAAGCATTACCATAACAACGGAAGCCGCCATGTCTTCTACAAGTCAAACAACATAGCGACGGCACTGCCCGATATCCTGCAGCAATGCGCAACATGTGTAAGCTAAGCCCTGGTTATACACTGGGGAGAGGTTAACCATCGCTATTGATTCCAGCAGTCATATTAGTTGGTCGTGAGAATGCATATGGGAGTTAAAAAACATTCACACGTTTTTTTCTTTAAAAATAACATGTTCCGGAATCATTTATCATAAAGATATTTCCATCGATTTATGACTTGGAAAAAAGTTTTTTGGGAAATTTCGGAAAAAAAATTAACGTGTAATACATTTCTTAATCGCTCGAGCCAACCATCTTCTTCGCGTAAGACCTCTGGATCTCCTGGTTCTTCAATTCCGGTCATTTCCCAGCGGGTGGTCAGACAAGTATTTCCCAGCCCTATTTCTCCTGACGTAGACGGCAACGTCTGCGCGCGCACGTTTGGCTCGACTCGTTGTACGCGAGACATTTTTCATATAGCCCGAGCGCCTCTTTTTTGCGCCGATACTCCGTGTCGTAGAAGCAAGTAGATATAAACGTACTAGCAACCAGAAGATAATAGACGGTAGCCGGCCTCCCGGGTGCCGTTAATCATCGGGGATAAGACCGTAGGTGTGCCCACGGTGCGAACCGCAGGGATGTGATGGTGTGACGTGGGACGTGGGTTCCTGGGTTACTGGGATGAGATGGGAGGTTATGCTTTGGATGCTGTGCTCCAAGGGAAACGGAAGTGACCGCACGCCCGGGCACCGGGTATCCCGTTGGGAGGGATGATGGACGCTGCCGGTCATCTCTTCCTCCGTTCTCGCAGCAAAAAGATCATCTACAGGGCGTTCCAGACATAACTCAGTAAAGGATAAGGCATGTGTCCTTAACAAAGTCGCTTAAGAAGCTGACGCCAAGGAAAAGAGATAACGTCCCTTGCTTTTTGAAAAATGTTAAAAAAACTGGAAACTCATAGCTTTGAATTTTTTTTAAATTTAACTAGTATATTAATTTATACAAAATTTACGAAACACCCCGTTACGTTCGACGTTTTTTTAAAAGATAGCAAAGCGTCGGTAGAGGCGTCGTGTGAAACACAATTGGTATTAATGCAAAGTCCAAGATGAATGATGTTTCGCTTTAGCCTCCGTTTCACATTCCTATTGAAAATGGATATTAATGGGTCACGAGGTAGGAACGGTCACTCGTTTAGCGATAACTCGGAGGGTGGTTATCATTAGGAGGCTAAGGGATGAATCAAATTAACGTATGAATATACTATACACATGAAAGATACATTCAGCAACCCCTGTCAACTTAACCTAAAAACCACGTGACTATAAACTCCTTGAACAACGACCCCCCCATGAGACACCCCATTTAAAAAATTTTTCAAAAATCATATATCTAGTCAAAAAGTAAAATCACGAATACACAAAGGACGAATTTCTCAGAAAATCTGTACTGTTGTAAAACAAGTACGAAACCGGTTCAATGGTACCAAACGTCGAGCGCACTTGGAATCCTGTTAGCGAGGTATTAGGGTCACGAATACTGGGACTTGGTCGTTTTCCAGCAACTAGCTCGATTCCGAAAGCTACGACAGAGTAGTAGAGTAGTTATCGCAGACGCAGTATAGATCCCAAACAGCACTGGCTACACTAAAATTGAAAGTGCATATATTAAGGGTGATGACTGTAGCCAATTTACGAGTATGGTATATGTATATGGTTGTGGGTTTGGAAAAGGGTCGTGACTGGACCGAATCGGTTATATCGGTTGGCTACCGTTACTGGTAGAGTAGGTAGCTGATAAGCTAATGCGTTTGGTAGCTCTAATGAGGTTGATTGGCGGCGAGCTACGCCTTTCAGCCTATCGGGACACCGAGTGTGTTCACCTCTGTTAGCTCTAATGTACAGATTATTATTTACTTAAAAAGCTGTTAGCGACAGTTTGTAAGTGTCCTGTCGGCTTGGATAATGCGTATACATAAAACCCATTCTATACTCGTTCTCTCTACCGATCTTCCCGAACTGCTTTCTCTCTCTCTCTCTCTCTCTCTCTCTCTCTCTCTCTCTCTCTCTCTCTCTCTCTCTCTCTCTCACTCTCTCTCTCTCTCTGGCAGCCGATCGGTTACCACAGTATAGCCTGTCGGCTCAGAACACAGGCGTCGAGATTACCTCGTATAAAGCGAGTGCCTTGACTACCTCGACTGCACAGAGAAAGTACCGGTCATATTTATCAGTGACAACTCTGTTCCGTGGCAAGGAAACGCGATCGGATCGGGTTTTTCTTGCTCGCGATACCTACCGATTCCTGCCGCCATGGTCGGTCCAGCTCCGCCATCTACGATGTTACCAAGAGGAATAATAAGAGGAAGGATCCCTCGGTATATATATCTATATAAGTAGTATAGGGTACATATGGACCGTACCTTTGACTCGTTTTATTTTCCAGCACGCTTTGCTCTCGATCGCTCGTTAACGTCCAGACGTAATTGCTTCGCGCTCGAGCGGGACATCGTTGCCGTTTCGAATGACCGTCCTGGCCGGAATGTCCTGTTCCTGACTCCTGAAAAAAAAATAACGATAATGCAGATTGCGTGTTCCGGGCTGTTGGAGTACCGTTGCTGAAACCGTCCTGGGTATATAAGTCATCGTTAGGCCACCGTGTACTGCGAGCTGGTTGATACGATTGGTATAGGAGCCAGATCTGTAAAATATATTGTTTGTTGAATAAACGAATTATTAGGCGTGTTTAGGATATTATATGATGGTTTTGAGAACGTGGATACGTGGGATATATTTTTATTGGGGTTTAGGAAGGGATGAGATTAGTATATAAAGCCTGGGAGCCTGTACGAGCCGTCAGGTCATCATACCGATATATTGCGTCCTGATGAATATTGATCAGTCTCTAATGGCCCTTCTCTCATTATCTAATGGGAAGCAGGTTGGCCAACTGTCGCCCTGCTCGTAAAATTACGCTCTGCTATGTCAGCCAGTTCGACACTTCGACGTTCGAAGCAGCAGAAGGAACTATTACAGACTCCTGGTTGGTACCGGGTCCGACCGTACCAGTTCAGAGGACTCGTTGACTCATCCGGGTCTGAGCTGAGGGTACGGGTGTGACTGTGCATTGTTATGTTAAGGTAATTGGCTTCAATGGGAATTCATTAGATTTCATTAGGGCAAAGTGTTCTAGGACGCACGTAGGACCTCCTCTTCGAAGATCATCTTCGGCAATCAACCAGCTCGGAAGGTCCTGTATCTGGCTGATTCTGGAAAAGTTCAGCTTCCCCTGGCATCTGCTTCGCGAGATCCGATCTATCCTGGGTAGATCCTTATCCGGTGGATCGGGAATGATCGTTCGATGTTCCGGACTTGGTCCCAATCTGCGGCCGTTCCGCAGCGTTTATCTCCGGGATGCTGGAGACACGACTGGACCGAAAGAGGAAAGCCTTGGTAGAAATGAGAATGAAATCGCTGCTTCTGGCGATGATCCACCAAGTGGGGTGGCCGCCACCCGGACTATGGTCGAGTAGTCACAGATGGCCAATTACCCCCGACAATAAACACAATTTAATTTTATATTCATTCCACTTAGCGCTTAGGCACTAGGTAATCCATCACGTGGGATTACTCGGCTATCTCATGCCGGCCCACACCTCCTCCTTTTGCGCCTACAATGCCCGCACCGAATAATCCTCACACTGACTCGCGTATACGATACTCTGGACCTAATGTGTCCGTGCTACATATTTATGTTCCAGATCGTTGATAGGCCCAGCGCTACTGGAAACGATTGCTACGTTAGGCCTGGATTAACCCTTCGCGCACGGACCTTAACTTACACTCTGCGATTCTACCTTTTTCAAATTGTGTTTTGTTAGCCCTTACAGTTGAATATATATCTTTAACTTTACTTCTTTTTTTCCCTTGGTAATTATGTACAGCGAAAGATTACGAATTTAAAAAAAAATACACGGAGGCGTAGTTATGTTAAAGAGAGTGTATGCGGGTTGGCAAGGGAATAGGCGAGAACGAGGGAACGTAAGAGAGTATAAAGATGGCGGAGTGAGAAGTTGGAGACAGTTAATTTCGCAGTGCCGTTTGCTATATGTATACAGCCGACTCCCTTGGGAAGATATAAACAGGAATAAACGCAGCGTAGCCGTCGCCGCTTCTTATGTAAATCAAGTGGAAAAACTCGCGTGTTTTCAACGTGTTTTAATTATTCAAGCGACAACTTTCCGCAATGAAATTAGACTCCGGAGTCGTGACTTCTAGCGACAAGTGTTTTGCTTATGGCCGACTTTTCCGTGCTGTCGGAATGTAAGGTAATACCTGAACACCAACCTAACCTGTCAAGGACTTGATTTTCCGCAGCCTCCGTTTCAAATTGGTGAATAACTCTGGATCTTCACTCTCGTTACTTCTGCTCTAACCTCGTTGTACAGATATGCCTATCTCGACGGTTTACCGTAGTACCAATTGCGGCCGCAGTGTCGCCAGTGTCGCGCCGAACTCTACGAAAATCGTGTACGCCACTCTCGGTTACGAATTTCCCAGGAAGAACGTGCCCGGACTCGGTTACATTGGCAATTGGCAAATATAGCAGGGCTAGCAAACCGTAGTACAGTGTTGTAGTTATTCGAAGGTAACGATAGCAGTCGTGCCCGCCAGAGCATACAGAAACGCGTGTGGCCTCGCGTTGTATGAATGAAATTATTTGCTTCTTGGAATACGACTGCGACGTTCGAGGTGTTGATTGCAGCGCCGGCTGTATTTTACGCGCTCACGTCTTGGCCCATTCTTATATCGTTGGCGTGTTAAACCGGCTCTCCTATGGCTCCTACAAACTCGGAATATTGCCTAAACTATCCGCCTGGATGCTCACACTCATGCAACTTCGCCAATTCCGGCATCCTTATTGGTACACGACACATACGCGTATCCTGGCAAGCATTCAGTATGTACAAATTTTATTACAATATTGTATATAGGGATATTAAATATTTCTAAGAGTGATAAATACTATACGCATTAATAATCTTTGCACAAAAAATTCCAAAAGGCATTATGGTAATAGTGCTCACGTTTCTGTCAATTCTCAGATTAGGTTATAATACGCTCCTGGCAAATTCAACGTATATGCTTAGAATTTTCTCTCTCTCTTTCTCTCACTCTTTTTTTTTTAATACCATTGTTACTTTTGTGCATGGAATCTCCGAGTGGGTAATATTAATTATGAACGAACGGTAAGCTTCGATCGTATATCGCTGTAAAGGATCCCCCATTCGAGCAATGGATCCCGCAGTTCGTAGCGTTTCATTGTGCTCCACCGCACGGCCAGAAGTCAGTCTTATTTATGGCTATATTAATCCTTAAATGGTATCTAATGTCACACCAGCGTGGCAGATCTATCTGATGGGAGGGACGCTACCTCTTGTGTGTAGGACTTGCCATTGTCGTAGGTATTCATGCGTGTTTTTGTGTTCGTACTGGCAGCAGTCGTACGTACAAACGACGGTGTCGAGTTACCGGATGGTACACCGCGGGGCGTCCGTGACTTATACCCTCGGCAACCCTCTTCTCCATGGCCAGGAAGGCCTCCCTCCTGGCTACCCTGACAACCAAGATGTTTTGCAAAACATTTGTATCTGAGGTACGTTCAAAAATCGTCCCCCCCTTTTTTTTTAACCACTCGGAAGTCGTGGATTTCAAGAATTTGAAAGCTAAATAAATATTAAAAGTAACATAATTTATGGATAGTGCTCCGGTAGATCGCGGTAATAACCTGGTAATTTTTTGTTTCAGAAAAAAGGGGTAAAAACCAGCACTGTGGTTCAAAAGTAAATTCAAGTATGGGGTTAACGAAGTGCCTTACTTTTTTTCCATGAAAACGAGAGGCAGAGCGTTAAACGTCGCGGTATTGTGTTACCAGACATAATACGCGACGGGGGTTGCTGCATTTAATCCAGCAATAACAGAAATATCAGCAGGACACAATGGCCGCGGTAGTCAGGGATGATGCTACCGGTGAAGCTGGTTGGTTATTGAGGTGTCACAGCCAGGAGCAACAACGTGTGAACCAACCGAGCCGGGGCTAATGAATGGCATCCTCCCTTTTCTTTTCTCTATGAAAAATTATTGTTGTGCCTTAAACCCCTACCAGGTTGCATTTCGTAGTACGACCCACCACCGCGTAGTGGCGCCCCGCAGCGATGCCAGCTGGTCTCCATTGCACTATCTCCATATAGGACCGTGCATACACGAAGCGTCTATTAATGTATATATACATACACTGGACATTTATGCCATTCGTGGCGGAATACAGGCTCAGCAACGGAGGTATCGGATCGTGCCATAGAAATACAGGAAGGAATACACGTAGCAAGGGGCGAGAAGAAGAGAAGGGAGGAAGAGCGGCGTATAGCTGTGAGCCAAGCGAGCAGCGTGGCCGCACATTTGTCTTGATAAAAGAGACGAGCAAATTAAAAGTAATGATTTGTAGAAATATTTCGGCCCCTCCCCCCAGGGAATGGAGCCATTACGATGCCTAATGCCTCATCTGTTAGCCGTGCGAATCCGGCTTGTTCCTATGGGGTATGCTTACACCGCTCCATTTATAAAGCCAAAGGAAATAGAGTATTGCCGGTGTGTGCGGCAGGGTTGCCAACAGGAAGCAAGCAACCGAAGAAGTCAGGATCGAATTTTTTTAACGGTTTGTATCTGATGTATCAGTGTACGTTTATACGCTGTATGTATACTGCAGTATAATATAGGTATAACAAAGCCACATAACCAGTCCCTATATAAAACGGCTCTTTTCAGCTATTCGCTGGTGAGATGCTGGAGAAGCCTAAACCTCCGTGTGTACCCGGTTCAGCATCCTCGTAGATCTCGTGAGAGGATATCCAAGTGAAATCATCCCGTGGGCGCCTGGCGCAATGCGACTTAATGGAATAGAAAGAAGATTCCCTGTGCGGAACTATGTATACGAATGCCCTGTAATCAAATAAAGGGGGAACAATGTTGGCGAACGATGTGAGTGAGCCAGCTCAGCAGCGCGATCCCGAACCCGCCCGTTCCTTGTCCTGGACACACCCCCACCGTAACCGAGCGAACGCTGTTATCCTCCTATCCTGGGACTCACCCCATCGCCATCATCCCTCTATACTCACTAGGATTCCAAACCCTTGCAGCTAACTCGACCTTTACTCAGACTTCATACCTTACTTGAAGACGTATGTATTTTGCAGAGAAAGTCTTCCTGTTGCACCTAACTGGAAGTGGATCTTGGTATTGGGACTTCAGTCGGTTGGGTGGCAAGTTGACGGAGTGAGAGGACGCGAGGTCCCCTGGGAGGATTCCTAATATCGGTACGGTAATATTTATCAGATCTGTATCTTTGGAAAGTCTATTAAGGAATCTGCTACCGTTTGAGTATCTATGTAAAATGATCTCATGTATTAGACTATCCCCTAAGAGCAACTTGATGAGCAGCAGCGTGGGGCTGCTTCTGGGTATCCTGACTACTGCCGTTGCACAGAGGGTGAAGAGGCTGAGTCTTCGACGAAGAAGTCTGCCACTGGGAATGACTGTGGGATAAAGTCATGATGTAGCCAGTAGGGTCTGCAGCTGAAATCCTTCATCCGGGGTCCCCGTGGCTTCTCTGTTTATTTTCATTCTGATGAATATTCTTCGGGGAAGACTCCGATGAAAGATAATGTCGCTCCGTTTGTCTCCATAATATTCGCTCCTGAACGCTCAGCCGAACACTCGCTTGGCTATGCTCGCCATGGGTTTACCTAATAGGCATACACTGAGAGCTCGCTAATTAATTTACGAGTTGTTACCCTGTTACCGACAACGACAAAACAACTAGTCAACAATAACTGAATTTGCCAATGGAGAGAGAAAGGGTACCTGTATATGCTCCATATGGTCCAAGAAGGTAAGATCTGAAATTGCATGAATTTTAAAAACTCCATTTTTATATTATAAATATATATTTTTGTTAGCTATCTATAAAATGTCACCAAGTATGCTAATGCTCCTGTATATCATTTAACCTTTATTTAGTTAGTACACTTCCCACTGTGCATCCTCGCGCAGGGAACATACCAGGCTACGTTACCCTACAGTACGGAAAAATACCGAGGAGGAATTACCATTATTCAGCGACGACGCCTGTTCTCGAAGGTACGAGCTATGTACATTCGCAGCTTACGGGCTACGATGTTACCGGCGGGCTCCGCGGTCAAAGTTACAGGTTGACAGTGCTTTTTGCTTGCAGATTCATTATGGCCGACAGGGAGTCACGAGATGTTCTTTTTTTATTTTTCAGTTCTTTACGAGGTCCTTGCTCCCTCTGCATTTCCGCGTAACGTTTCCTATTCTTCGGCACGACTGAAATCAACAGCATCGAATGGAAACTATCGAGTGTAGTTTCTCTTTTTTTTTCCTACCGCCACCAACACAGTCAGTAAAGGGGATGATCTCGTTGAAAACTTTTCACTTCTGAGAGGATGCCAGATAGCAGAAAGAAAGGAAGTAGAAGATTCCGAGAGACAATGGGACTAAGGTAAAACGAAAGAGAGAATAGACGATGTAAAGGGGAAAGAAAGAAGGAAGAGAAGGTCCATAAGATCGATGACTCTCTTTGATCAGCCGGTGAAGACGTATGCGGGATAATATCGCCTAATCCAAGAGAAAGGTCACCTACTCCAGTCTCAGAGGGATACACGTACGGTACCCATCTAGATGCCCAGGACGTAGATTCGGTCCACTCGGCACTCGGCCCGTTGACAAATGTCTCCAGCATCCCCTGGGCAACTCCGCCATCCTCTCTACCATCCCTTAACTCGGACCACCAAGCACTCCGGTCTCCTCGCGTAATCCCAGGACGCGAACCAGTCCTCTTTGACACGGAGCGAGTATTCAATTACCTCCTAGAGGACCTGGACCATGTATCTACATACATGCACCATGGCGACTCAGCATCCTGCTGCCTCCTCTCCCGCTCCCACACTGTCTTACCATGAGAATATCACATCGGAGCATCAGGGGACAAACGGGAAGAACCTGAGTCTCCTTAGGGCTAACATCACTAGACAAAATAGAAAATAATTTTTGCAAAATCAAAATCGTTTAATCAGGTAATAGAATATTCAACTATCAAATTAACCCTCGATCGTTAGTCATGCCTTTTTTTATTTCCTTTTGTAACAGTGCTGTAACTCGAAGGACGTGGGACTTGGTGGATGCTGAGGACTCGAGTCACTCCTTGCAGATATTGGCATAAGTGCGATCGAGTTTCTCCAGGCTGGCACTGCACCTACGGTCTTACCAACCTACAAGAGTATCTGCCGTCAGAGTGAAAAACAATCCGTCCAGGCAATTTCAGATTTCGATAGGGATACTCTCTCGAGCAATGACGATCGGAGTGTAGGTTAATAAGTATATCCGTATACGTAATACATAACGAGAGCACGAGGCGTAGAATAGGGGCAAAGATATCAGTGGGGACCAGGCGTGTAACATAAGGCGAGTAGAAGTTTACAGCCCGTGTCCGAGTCGTGGCACAGGGCACTCGATAAAAAATGTCTCTCGCGTCGAGATAATAAAAGTGTGAATAACTATAGAGCCGAGAGATGCTCGACGGAGATGGCTGTGCTATCACGGAGCGAACTCCCTGAACGGGGGATGCGCGTTATGGTGTGAGAAGCTGGGCAGATCTTTGAAATATTCCCCTATCCGGAGTCTCTCGCAATGGGAAATCTTTATTGATTCAAACCCGTCGGCAAAGCATATATGGACTCCGAGGTCAATATGATTCTTCTCACTTTTCTATATCGTGTATTGACTGCGTATCGGACGAGCCTTACGTTCCTGCTATACACGGGGTCCATATATACACATAGGTCTATAACCTAGAGAGCTTATATGCATTTCTAGGGGTTGCTACAACCTGCAGTTATATCAAAGTCACATAGGAAAATTATATGAACACCTTTCATTGGCTGTATGAAATCTAACGAAATATTTATTTCTTTTATTTTCATCTCTTCTCGGCCTGTGTTCATTGTGGATTTATACCTGGCGACTACCTTAAGGCAACTGGTTATCGCAACGAACACGGAAGCTGGCCCACTGTTAACTTTATCGTTTTATGCTTATGAGTACCCGTTAATATTCTCCCTCCTGATAACGTCTGCTGATAATGTCATTGGAGACTTGAAAAAAAAATAAGGTAATTACCGGGACGATCAGGCGCGAGTCGTTTAATGGGAACTCAGTCGAGTCGTTGAACGCTCTAAATTTATTTTGATAGATTTTAAAAAGTGCCAATACAGCAACGCGTTACGCTGTCGAATTTTCCATAGTTCTAATGATAAAATCTAATTCATTTTCTTGATCCTGATGAAAAGTATATAGCAATTATGCATATATAAGCAGGATAATTCAATACGCTATTAACTATTATATATATATACACACCAAGTTATGGCCTTAACCGTTTAAGGGTCGGGTTCGCCCAATCTCAGTGCGAAGGGTTGCAATGAGGTTGACGGAGGGCGAAAAGGACGCCTAGTTGTATCGTTGCTTTGGGCGTGTCTCCATCTGGCGACTCGGCGTCTATTAATTAATCGACGCACAGCCGAGACTAACTGCGAGTTAATAAGCAAATTGCTACGCAATAAAGTTAGTACCGAGTATAGAGGCGAACGTGGTCCCTCGCCCTTATAACGGTAACACCCTTCGCGGGGCCACAGATGCGGCTTGCTATTCAACCCCCTTACCTCCCGTCCGTCCTACTAGCCCGCAGCTCCGCCAGTTTATACAATTCAACGTTATTCATCCAAATCGTTTAAGTTACACAATTTCATTAAAGTCCGTCGATATAGAATATCCCTGTATATAGTGATAACGAGTGGGAAATTATCGAGGGTATATTTTCCGGCGATATTTACAACAAAAAAATAACACTCACCCTTTGTACAAGTATTTCACGAATTTTACTTGCTTCCCCCCACCAAGTGTCACGAATTGATTCTCGCACCGTGTAACACTGTATTATAACGCTATACAGGACTGGCGCACTAGACGTGTGATATACTTTATGCAAATCCTTTAATATCTGTTGATGAAGCTACGAGACCCCTTCGGCTCGGTTTGACGACACCCTGGGGGATGCTGGAGCCAGTGCTCCAGCATCCCCGCTATATACGAGGACATCCACCCATCTCACGTAGTCCTTCGATTCGGTGCAGTTGACACTCTGAGAAATGACGTGCTTCATTATTATAATATTGCCGTGTGTGTACGAGCACGGCTCTCGGCCCATTTCATTAAATTCATGCACACGCTCAGCAGCCATTTGTTCCAGCCACGCGGTATGTAAAAGTGGCTCGCGAAACGTGGGCGGTATTATACTTGTCTGTCCTTCTTCCTCTTTCCTTCGCTTGAGAGCTCTATCTCGTTTCAAATGGATATTTAATATATATATTGCTGTCATTCTCACAGTCGCTTATTCGTTTTGTAATTGAACAGTGGATCAGTTAAAATGATAAATTTCATTGCCAACTGATTAATCCACTGAAAAAGTATGCATTGACTCTGACAAGACTTTAGAGTACAGCATCGTTACTAAGTGAAGGGACATTAGGTTGGTACGGGACATGAAATATTTCCGAATAACGGTTTTTAAAGGTACTCGTAGACGCAAAACACGCGAACTTAATTAAGATTGAATTGGACCAACTGATCTCGGTGATATCAGTAGAGTCTGCCAATGCTTTATATATTTATATATACAGGCTCATAAGGTTTAATCAGAATAACGTTGCTCTTCGACGAAGGGATATACTTGTTGAAATGCCAATTTTTCTATAGCTGCCGTGAGTGCGAGCGAGAGATACGTATACGGAGTTACACGAGTAAGAGAGAGACAGACATATGACTAATTTAATCTTACTACCATGTATGTAAAAATTTCAACGTCCAATCAGCTTATGGCATTCGAGTGCATCGTCCACGCAGTCCCATTGCTGCCAACGATACAAACTTTATCGAGTGCGTATACTAGGTGGTTATGCAAGGAGAGCATGCAATTAATTAAACCGGTGTTCGCCCTTGTCAACAGGCACGCGGCGAATGGGGCATCAGGGGTGGGCAAAGAGGAGGGGCCCCGGGACTTGCCGGGGCGACGTCGACTATCCCAGTACGTACAGTCATCTACTAGATGTAATACCTGAATCCAGTCGTCCTACGTGTATCCGGTGCCCTGGATATCTACATACTTGTTACCTGGAGATAGTTTCTGCTCTCGTAACAAGCAGCCATTTATATACCCCGACTACTTGCGTATAAAATTTACACAAGGTACCCTAGATATTTGAGGCTGGAGGTTACGCTGGTTTGTTGGGTAAAAATGACTTACGGTTAAAAAGATTTTGTATCCTTTAAAAAAACATCTATTCCGGTATACGAGCGAACGCAGGCTTTGGACTGCAATTTTACTGGAAGCCACCGGACGTCGTGAAGATACCTCAAGCACGTGGCAAACACTTACACGAACTTCTAATGACGACATAGTCGCGACTTAAGGCCATAGTCATTATTTACACGCCGCCATGGTGATTAAAACGAACCGCCCCTCGTGCTGTCGAGCACTTACATCCGCTGGACCATCCACCGCGTCTCCATCAAATACATCCTCTACCATGATTGGCAGTTTATCCTCTCACGATTCCCTGTACGTTACGACCGGTCCATTGGCTTCCACAGGGAGTATAGATATTACGTCTGGTGACACGGACAAAAGTATCCTACATTTATTATCCAACGAGACTTTTCGCGTTGAGAAATTTCTCCCTCCCCCTAACCTCAAATTCGTCCAGGATAAAATTTGCCGAACTGCTAAAAACAGTGAGACAGGCAGTAACAAAAGTTCCGTGTATACGAAGGTACAGAGAAGCAGAAACATAAAGGTCTTTCCTATACCTGCTAGGTGCGTCTGTATAAAGGCGAAAAAGAAGCGAAATAAAAGTTCCCAAGGGTTTCCCTCGATTCGTCCTCGGCGCAGCCTCTCGTAAAGCTTAAATAAAGATAACCGAGGCTTAGGGTTGATATCATGCTGAGGGGGCGTTACGGCTGGTTGAGTCAACGAAATCAATTTATTCCCCCATCGCGAGACGAGGCAACCTCCGGGACGCAGTCTGCGGCCAAGTAAGGGAGTAAGAGGGAGGTATAAGGGTGTAAGGGAAAAAGTGGGTAGGTCGTCGGATATATCCGTGTGGAAGCGCGGAAGAGCGAGTAAGTCTGCTTGGAGGGTTTGGCTTTGGGAAGTAGGATGAAGAAAGAGGAGAGTTAACAGAGGGCGGGGGGGGGGAGGTAGTGCGAGGTTATACGTACAGCAGTAGAGTGGAAGGTTCAAAGTATATATATACATATAGGTAGACAAGGGGCAAAGAGACGAGGGAGCAAGTGCGATCGCGCAGAGACTCATCCGGTTTAATGGGGAGTTTATTTGGGTCGATTCCCCACCTTTTAATCAACAGGATTGCCCTCGACCGCCCTCGACAGGGCCGTCGCGGTGTGTAGCCCCGGTTTGTGCCGCGTAAAATCATCCCCGTGAAGGTAGCCGGAGGTGGGTACCTCCTTGGTCGGCAGCTGAGCTTCGGATAGCTACGGGGAAGGTTATTACTACGGGCTAATCCCAGTCCTCAGGATCCGGAGCGGAGTCGCTCCTTTCGAGTATAAACCGGCCTTTGCTAAACCTGCCGCCGTCGTATCGGCAGACGAGCCACTCAAACACGCGAGCAGATTGAATTACCGACTTTACCGTGGAATCATAAACAGGCATTGCCTTTGAGGTCCCTGCTGTTATCAGATTAATTATTTCTTGCTAGGGGCAGGCACTGTCTGCTCTTTGTCTACTGTTATTAGGATGGTCGAGCGGATGGTGGCTCGATTCAGAAGAAAAAATGATTTTGTAGTTAGGTGTACGGTATAGGGGGTAGGTAGGACAAGCCCGAAGGAACTCTCGTATCTTAGACCTGGAGAGATTCGGCTGAAGGGAACTGTAAAAGGTCACAGACTGACCGGCTAGTAATCCCCTGACGAGGGTGACTTCCATATATACGCGGATGAAGTGTCTACCGTAAGAAGAGGAAGAACCAATATGGACAGCCGCTGGTCAATCCGATTTCACGGACGCTCCACCACCCTCAAATATGTTATTGGATCCCCTGGCGCGATATCGAAGGAAACCTACTTTGAGATCCGTGTGTCCGGACATAGGGTCGCCCGTGTTACTAGCCAGCCGAACTGATACCACGGTAGATCCTTGAAAAAGGAAAACTCCTTCGGAGCCAGCCAACCAGCCAACCAGCCATCGACTCGAACATCGCTTGGACATGCGGACCCTGGCGCTGTTATACCTACGTACAGAGATCTACCTATAGCTTGCTTTTATATATAAGGGGTGGTCCTCTATTATTGAGGCAGCCGAGTGGAGATCGCTGTAAGACGTTAAACCCGCCGGACATCGGCTGCCCTCTACGACCCCTAAGATCTTCCCTTACGGTAGTCTCGTTACTTCGCTCTTGATGCTTTAACGAGATTCCACAAGGCAAATGACTTTGTAGCCAGACGCGATGAGTCTCTTTTGGTGCTTATGACTTTTATGGTTTTTTCTTTTTTTTTCTTTGAGTTATTCTTATCTCGGTATAAATTGACTACGGTGCCGTTTAACGACTGCTAACACGCCTGGACCATCTCGGTTGGCTACAAGCTGAATGATGTTAAGTATATACCTAACCGCCAGGCAGAAATATGGCTGGGTCCTCCTACTCGAGTTCAATTCACTTTCGGTCGAATCTCTCTCTCTCTCTCTCTCGGTTGAGAGATAGCAGGTTGGACTGCGAGCGAGAGAGCAAGCGAGGAAGAGAGGAAGTCCTGGCTCCACCTTCTTAATTCAGGGAGAGGCGATAAAAATGACAGAGCCACTGCTCGCCCGCGCTGACTTATATCCATTTACTACACAACGGGCCTGACAAAAAATAAGAATGGAATAAATAATAGCTTGCTCCTCATTCAAAGGATAACAAATGCGTCTCTGAAAAGGCTCAGCTGACAATGGGGTGGAGAGTCGCTTACAAGGCCCCGTCTCCCTTTTGCCACCGTGACGCTCGCTGCGCCACTCTGGTGATAATGCCAACTAGTCTTGGGCCTGTTTAGCTGGGCCTTATCCTATCGCCAGAACTACCACGCGCATATACGGCAAATAGGCAGACCTCCGCGCTGAGGACTTCTTAATTGTACGTATCGGTCCCAGCATCCTCGTGACCGAGATGAAGACGAGATAATTTAAATCCCATTCACAGAAAACGATGAAACTTTGTATGGGGAGATTGAGAAAATTTGAAGAAAAAAAAAGAAAAGTGTTTTATTTATTCATTCGTAGACGGTACCAAATCCCAACATATTTTTGGCTGAGCATATGGAATTTCGAAATGCGTCCGCAGGAGAGGGTAGTTAATCCGACAGGGGTAACAATGTCGCTCTTTCCTCCCTGTGTAAAATCGTAGACCGAATCTCACCCTACGGTTATGCTCGGAGCCTCCCCCGGTGACCCGTGTAGGTCTGTACGTACCTACCTAACATATAGTAGTATAGATATAGCCAAGCACATCCAGGCAGCCACAGGAGCAACGGCGACTTATTCATTCTATAGAAGAGCCGTAAAGCGACTAAATCCGCGTCAGCAGCCAGGAATAGTGGCGGCCATAGTGACGGAAGGTATGAAGAGAGCTTGACAGGGCGACAGGGAGGGTGGCAGGGGGGCAGGGAGGAAGGGAGACCCTTTCCAGTAAGGTAGCATCGGCCGGGCTACAATGCAGCCAGCGATGGGCATTGTGCGCCCTAATCGGATTAGCGGATGCACTAAAAAGAGCAAACGCCCAAATCGCATTTATATTAGCTCGTTGAATGAGTCGTAAATATTTATGTTGCAGAAAACGCGGAAGTGTAGGGCCCAATAATCGGTTCGCCGGATAAATCGGAGACAGCATTGAATTTGCAGATTTTTCACGAGGGTAAGTGCCAAATTTCCTATTGTACGTGACACTTGCGAATTACTTCTAAGGGAAGTTTTCACTTCGCGTTAGCTATACGTCTACGGATACGTGTATATAGGGTGATAAAATTCGACCGCGTCGAAGTTTCGCCGCCCCTGCGGAGGTAGGTGCTGAGCAAGTTCTGGGGTGAGTATCGGCGGTACAAGGGGGTGGGTTTGAGAGGGAGGAAGGGAAGAGGACGGAGGAAAAAAAGTTAACACCTCCGGCAGAGTGTCAAAGAACCACCCCTAATTATTCGGCATCGGCGAGTCTTTAGTTCGGGGGGGCGCATCAATCACCCTGGGTATGTCAACCTACCGTATAATAATTGTCCAAGGTTTGCTTGGACCGTTCCTCCGATATGTGTCAAAAGTTTTGCCGGCTAGGAGCGCGGCTGCAAATGAGTTTATAAAAGCAATATCTCCGAGAGCGAACCTTCGCGGTATACTTCCTGTAGGACCAGGGCTGTACCACCCATCCAGTCGCCCCCTCACCCTTGCGCCATTTCTCCTTTGAGATCCCGTTGGCGAACCTACCCCTTCCCTTTCCTTCTTTCTTCTTCTTTCTCGTTTGCGACTCCCCACCCCCCCTCTTCCCACCCCTCCATCCCCCCATAGCCTTGCCAAGTCCGCTAATAATAAAGTTTCCTCGGTGGTTCGACAACGCGTAGACAGATTTTAAAATTTCCCGTCACAAGAATCATCCCCTCCATCCCCAGAGGGGGGGCAAGGGGAGGGTAGGGGAGTAACTCGCGCCAGGGCCGATATAGCGTGGCAGTGCTCTCCCCCAAGACCGAGGGAAAAATTAATAAAGTTGAGGAACAAAGTAAGTTGGGTGGCATAATGCCAGTGGGGTGAACGGCGACGGAAGGCTTCCAAGGGTGGACTTTATTATAACGGAGTGTCGAGTCTTTTATACCCCCTTGGCTTCGTCGTACCTCCTGCAGTAATATACACGTGGGATGGGAGGGGGATCTTACTTACCGACAGAGCCAGGGACATCGCCAGCAATACCAGAACCACCGGCGGAACCAGGTTCGCTCGTCATCACAGTTTTACTTGTCTCGCCATCCCTCGTTCGCTTGCTCATCGACCTCGTAACATAAAAGCCAGCAAGTTGTATTCGTAGAGGACTAGCCGCTCTGCCCGTGACTCTTATTAACTCCGATAATTTTCAAGCGTTTCCGTAGACGAGAACGAAGAAGCAAAATAAAGGACAAAAGATCATCAGACACCCATTGGCCCGGTTCCCGTAGCCAGAGGCGCCTGGGAATTTGGTCTTTTGCATTTTGGATTTAACTGCACCCCCGTCCAGGTGCAATTTTTTGTCGGCGGCTATAGGACAAAGCGAAATTATCCAGCCTCACGGAATGTAAGATTAACTGTCGCTCCCTCTCGCATCCGATCGAGGCCTTTAATCTCGGTGGCCATTGTTTTTCCCAGAGTATCGGATCGCATAATACCTACGTCCAACACAGACCCCGTTGCTCTCTTGCTCTCCCTCTCTTTGGCTCTTCTCTATGCCGCATACGTTGCAACCAACTGGGTGCGAGAGAGAGAGGAGGTGTAGGACTGTGGCGCGGTGTGTACGGGAGAGAGAGAGAGAGAGAGAGAGATGGAAAAATGGGAATCGAACGAGTGGATGAGAAAGAGAGAAGTTCTCTAGAACGATCAGCCAATCGCCTGCTCGCTCCGTCGCTCGCGCGAGCTGCACACCGGTGATGGACAGCGGCGCCAATTTGACGCTCGGAGGCTTCGCCACTCTTTTTTTTTATTTTTTTTTACGGGAGGCGCTGAATATTGCATTGGGTGTTTGAAAGGGCTGGGGTTGGTCCAGGGAGAACGTGACGCCACCCAACGGCTCCCTGCACCACAGCCAGCACTTCCAACACTGTATGCATTGGATGCTGCGCTGGCTGCATATCACACGTCGGTCAAACGCCACTCTCTGCCTTCATGGAATCGCTATATCTGCATTTAGCGTGCATTCGCGAATTATTTATTTCGCCGAGCGGGCTTACCGGCTCTCGGTTTTCGCGCGGAAAACTCGTAAGCGGAATCCGCTCCTTCTGTATTAACGGATAGTGATAGGTGGACGGCGAGATTTTTTTTTTTCAAAGACCTGTAAAAAGAGAAGTGTCGAAAGGGCACGCAAAAAATTTGCCACGCTGAAAATTCGGCGTTAGTGAATTTTCAGGTGTTTTCGGAATTACGGTGAAGCTTTGCTTATGTTTGAAGAAAAAGAGGGTTTTTTTTTGGTTACGTATGGAAACCAGGTATATATGGCAAGAATTCTATGGGGATGGATCGATCGCCGTGGAAAAGACGTCTACGGGTATGAAGGCATAATCGCAGTTAGGCCCAAATTAATTAAGGAGTTTAAAGGGCGAAAGCCCTGCCGTCCTTAATGGTTTCCCCAATTACGGAGCCAACGAGTGGTGCAGGAGTCAAAGCTGGCCTAGTCACCCGTAATAAAATAAATTACAGGGGAAATAGTGCAATTATTGGCTTGCCCGCCAGCCACGTGGCATGTGCAGGTTCTCTCGCGGCAGATTATCCTAATTTAATCGGTACTGATTTTATTCGGCTCTTATGTTATATTCGCCTAGCGTGCTAAATTATTCGATCGCCCGCTACGCTATCGATAGGCAAGTAGGATTGCAGGCAACGAATCGCAATAAATAACCTTCGCTTTTACGTAATCAATCCAATCAGGATTCCATTCTATGGAATAACAACTGCAACCACCTATGTAATCTGTAGTCTTCTGTTGCTAATTAAAGCTTTTTTTTTTTTGCATAACACCTTAAATTCGTCAAAAATATATGTGTACTCGAGTTGTTTGTTGGTGCAAGAGTTCAAAATAGCCTGCCAATATTTTTCCAAAATTTTACCGTGTTTTGTATTACTTGTTAACGTCATGTTTTACGTAAAATTTTGGCTTCTTATTGACATTGTCTGTTTGCTTTAGCCGAATCTCTTTGTTGGCACGTTCAATTTTCACAGTTGGTACTGGGCCTTCTAAATTTGGCATTACGCTATGCGGAACGGTATATAAGAATTCTGATCGGTCAGACTTGTCACAGTAGCTTGATACTTGTATCTTGGGATAAAGTACCTTCTCTGAGAATCATAAGAAAGTAGTCATGAAGTTGGCTATACTGTTTGCTGTGCTATGTGCCTACGTGGCTATAACTCTGGAGGTTGTGGACGCTCATGTGATCCCTCCGAAAGATGTCCAGGACCACAAACATGGTGGGGAGAAGCAGAGTCCGGTATATGAGGTGGTGAAAGAATCGATAACGGAAACAGTGGAGAAGAAGCAGAATGAGAAGAAAGAGCAAAATGAGGAGATGCAGGGGAAGTCTAAGCAAGTAAGCCATACAAAGGTAAAGGTGGGCCATAATAAGAAGGAAATTGAACATGAAGAAACAAATGAAAATGAGAATTCACAGAAGAAGGAAAACAAGCAGGAGAAGGGAAAGGAGGAGAAGAACACAAATGAAATGGAACATATAAAGATACGAACAGGTAACGTTCACAACAAGGGAAAAAATGAAAAGGAGAATTCAGAGAAGGTAACGGAAGTGGAAAAGAAAACGACAACGGAAACAATGGAGAAGAAGGAGAATGAGAAGAAAGAGCAAAATGAGGAGATGCAGGGGAAGTCTAAGCAAGTAAGCCATACAAAGGTAAAGGTGGGCCATAATAAGAAGGAAATTGAACATGAAGAAACAAATGAAAATGAGAATTCACAGAAGAAGGAAAACAAGGAGGAGAAGGGAAAGGAGGAGAAGAACACAAACGAAATGGAACATATAAAGATACGAACAGGTAACGTTCATAACAAGGGAAAAAATGAAAAGGAGAAGTCAGAGAACGAGGAAAAGCATAACAAGGAGAAGGAGCAGTATAAGAATAAGGGACATGAAAATAAAGAAAAAAATGAAAAAGAGAAGTCAGTGAACGTGGAAAAGCATAACAAGGAGAAGGAGGAGCATAAGAATAAGGGATATGAAAATAAAGAAAAAAATGAAAAAGAGAAGTCAGAGAACGAGGAGAAGTATAACAAGGAGAAGGAGGAGCATAAGAATAAGGGATATGAAAATAAAGAAAAAAATGAAAAAGAGAAGTCAGAGAAC
>JARQTI010000810.1:0-135496 GCA_030142655.1 Trachelus tabidus | reverse complement strand
AAGGAGAAGGAGCAGCATAAGAATAAGGGGCATGAAAATAAAGGAAAACATGAAAAGGAGAAGTCAGAGAACGAGGAAAAGCATAACAAGGAGAAGGAGCAGCATAAGAATAAGGGGCATGAAAATAAAGGAAAACATGAAAAGGAGAAGTCAGAGAACGAGGAGAAGCATAACAAGGAGAAGGAGCAGCATAAGAATAAGGGGCATGAAAATAAAGGAAAACATGAAAAAGAGAAGTCAGAGAACGAGGAAAAGCATAACAAGGAGAAGGAGGAGCATAAGAAGAAGGAGCATGAAAATAAAGAAAAAAATGCGAAAAACGCACATAAACATTCGGGCCATATGAATCACAAGCACCATGAAAAGAAAGAGAAACCAAAACACCACGAGAAGAAGGAAAAGAAGATACCGCACAAAAAGCATCATGGAATACCCCATGAACCACACGGACATGGTCATGGTCGTTATTGCAAGTAAGACATTAATAAGAAAATTAATTATTGTTAAACTCAAGCCCAATCAACAATCTCATCTAACAATTAATTTTTATTAAAAATCAAATTTTCGTTTGCAGGGCATAAACATCACTCACATTAGTAGCAACCAATGATCACAGGAGATGATGGAAGGATGATAGACCAATTTAAATAAAATACACTGTGCTAAATATTATACTTTATATATGCAATAACAAGCTGTTAATAAATTCATCAGAATCTTTATCCAACGACTTTTCTTTTATTTCGACATTCAATTACCGACACGACAAGTATCCGCGAGGATGAACCATTACGTGGAATGTAAGACCAGTTTCCAATTCCCATCGCTTGGGGGTGGGTGACAGTGGGTAAAATAACCAATGGGAATTGCGTATTATCGGTATCGAGGAAGACGTCGTTTCTATCGTGTGGAAAAGTGAGATCAGAATGCGGCCGGCGTCGCGACGCCTAATGAACTCATCGAGCCGGCGCGTGCCCTCCACACCAAGTTGTGATTAGACTGCCCACTGGCCTTTATACGGCACCATACACTAAACTCATCCATCCCTCCATTCCAATTTCCTCTTTCCCCCAATTTACCTTCTCTCGCATAACAGAACAATCCCCCTTGTCTCATTGGCTCCTAGAGATTCGATTCAATTACATCTCACGATCCACACAGCATCAGTGGTACCGACCAAAGTATTTTCTTACATCGCTAACACGGTATCCATTCACCGTAAGCTTAAGCTGTAGGAGATGAAAAAAAAATGTTTAAAGGGAAAAGAAAAACATCAATCTTCATCGGACACCGAGTCGGATGCTGCGAATCCAAATATTGACAATTATAACTACCCCTACCAGAAAATCTCCTGAACCGATGCACAATACGCGTGAAATTCTTGTACCCAAAGTAGCCGTGACCTCCGCGACAACAATTATGGGGAAGATGGACGCGTTTTCATGAGTGACCATGTAATGGCGAATAATGGGTTTGGTCTCCCGGGGTGGAAAGGTTTTTCGGGCACATGCTTCCTACGGCCAGAAAACCGTTGGAAATGACTGATGATGCACCAGGACGAACAGGTAGTCTTCTTGCTCTCGTGCAGAGCATCATCCTTCTGAATGAAGAAAGAGTCCTCTTCCCGGAACCTCCCATCTCGCGGTGTCCTGCTGATGCTTCGCTAAGAATACGAAGCCAGGATCTCCCTACCTTGGTGGCCTTTTCCGTTCTTTTATATTTATACATACACACCTATATATCACATAGGAACACCACACGCATATATAGATATACACCCAGGGACATATAGAGACGTATTTACCTACACGTGTGTTCCGAATACACTGGACCAGGATTATGAATGCTGTGTACGAGGACTCGCGTGTTCACAGCGACACTCAGTCAACCCGAATGCCATACTAAGGAGTGCGTAATAGGCTTAAGGACAGAAAGAACTCAGAGCTCTCGTTCCTGTTGGTCGATTCGTATGAAGCGACAGCGAGAAGAGCCATTGACTTTGTAACGGTGGAGAAGCGGACTTACGAAAGATATAATAAATAAAAGACGATATTATTTATAATTAATTGTTAATTGTATTTATTATTTTTATTCAAATAAATACAATACCTAGTGGACAAGCCCTAATTCGGCATCGACCGTGAAGAACGGTATTAGTTTTCGGAAAAGTCACCGACCCGTTAAATAACCTATCGAGCGGAGTCCTTCTGCGATCCAATTGGCTGATGGGAAATTTTTTTTGGGGAAAAGTCTTGACAATGTCCGCTCGTAAAATTCCCTGCTGTTGCCACTGTCTCTGCGTGTAACTAACGTCTCATATAATGAGGGTAAATACAGGGAGATATGACTATGGTCACGCTGGTGACCACCCTGATATTTCAATGGCGTCGAGGACTCACCCATAATCCTGTGGTTTAGGGGTAGTTAAACTACACTCTACTCTTCGTCCCTGCCATTTTGGTTATATTGTCATACCAAGTGGGTAATAATGTTCAGTACGATTTCACGTATCGTTTTAATATCAGCTGCTTAACAGTGAATTGTCTCTTTGAATTTAATCGTTATATATATATATATATATATATATTGTGACGTGATTTTTCGATTCACGGTCACAAGGCGACTCCGGCTACCGATACAGATAACGTTCTCGCTTTCCGATTCCCTTCGAGTCGCCACTCTGCTCGGAAGCTGTGCTCTCGGGTTGATTAGCATGGTTAGGCCAATGCTCTCGTAAGATTTCGTTATTGTTTAGTTGAGGTCGAGGTTCTCGAATCTGCCGTGGGGAGATAGTCTCGACGTGCCGAGTTGCCCGGCAGAGGAGACGTCCCGACGGAGACGTCTCCAGGACCGGCAGAAGCCCGGGTCAGATACCGGCGCCCTGCTGAAGATGGGCACAGGGCTTTAGAGCGGCCGGAGATAAGGTTTTGATACGGTTAAGGTCAGGGGCGGAACCACCTGACTCGAGTTAAGGAAGTGGTGCCCAGGTGTCGCCAGCTGCCCTGAGGAAGCGACTGGAGGATCTCCAAAAAAGTTACGTACCGATTCGCTGAGGAACGATCTCGATTTGGGTTAAAGGAACGACTCGAGGGAAAGGTAGAGTTATCAGCTATAAGCATCTTGACCAATTTGATTTTTGTCAAATATATATATATATATATTTTGTCAAAACAGTCTGTCTCGAGTTAAGAAAAATACGTCACAGTGTATATAATATTTTACAATCATAATAAAACGAATACAAAATAATTATTGACATAAAAAGATAAGTAAATTTGATTGGTGATTAATGTTAAAAAAATAATGACTAAACGGCACGTAATTACCAAATTAAAATTGTATATATTTCGGAGTATATACAGACTCCTCGTAAAGAGTTCCGCTAAAACAAACCTCTAGCCAGCGTAACGCGTTCCTGATATACTTTCGCCGCGTAAGACATTCAACAAATATTGACGCGGACGAGCCGCAGAATGAAGGCAGCAGTAATTAATCCGAGCGGCTTGACGGCCAGCACGGAAAACCATTGAGACATCAGTATACTGTCACGAAACTATATCAGGAGCGTACCTTGCGTAACACTTTGGGAGGGGCTTGGCTATTTAGATTTCATTAGAAGCGAGTAAGTCGAGCTTTATTGATATTTATCGAGAAGAAGGTAAAAGTCGAAGTCAAGAACGTAGGGTGGTAGTCACGCGTGAGATAACTGACTTTGATAATAATAATTAAAGCAGTGTTGTTAAAGCTGATTTATACGGTAGATTTATTAGGATCGACCCAAAAAAAAAAATTCGATCGAACTTTATGCAACCGAGGTATCGATCTCACGCGTGATATCGCTATCTTGGATACTGGCCTTTTTTAATGATATATGTTTAGTGCGGTTCGTTACCATTGAATCGTACGACTGTAGTAGTCGAGAGCGACAGAGTTTTAAAAAGGAGTCTGGCGTTAGAGAAATAAAGTCCGGCTTTTATAAGCCTCGTAGAACTCTGGCTCGAGTCTCAGTCAATGTCTGAATAGCATGGCAAACGAAAAGTGGCCTTTCACTCTTTTTACGATTTGTTTACAGCGACGACCCCCTTCGCCGTGCCGCTATTATGCGTTTCAACGACTCCGTCGCTCCGTTGGAAACGCTTTAATCGGGTTGTCGTCGATATGCTCGAAAGTGGTAGGCATTTTTCAGACGACGGCTGTACGGATCGGATCGATCTTCGGGGAATATCGATCAATGAAAAATCTTATTGAAATATCGACACTGCCCATTGATCATCTCGTGTCGTTCATTTCGACCGCGGTTTGTATGTGACTCGTGTTAAAGGCACGGGGAAGAGTTTATCTTGTCTCGGGGTGAAACCGTAAGGGGTCTATAATTAATTTCTTATCTTGTAAAATGGCGCGCTTAAGATTGTCCCGCGAAGGTAAAACGTTGGCACGTAGGCGCGTTGCATTGTCCTGAGATTATTCTGAACAGGTTTACGTAGGCGGACCTAGTGGGTTTACAGGTGACCGTAGCTCACTAAGGTGGCAGCACTGGACGGACATTTCATACCTGAGTAATACCGATCCTAGAGAACTCCTGTGTAAGACAGACCTACTAAATTGCTTTTGTTTTCCTATAGCAGATGTTTTCAATGAAATTGTCAAAATGTTATATTTAACGGTAAGAACGTATGGCATTGTTATTTATTATACGTATTTTTCGTACTTATCGGTTTCCCTGTTGACTGTAAATTCGTATCGTTAAGATTCCAGGTGTTTTCACAGCTGCCACAAGCATATTTGGGTTCTGTCTTTTCGTTCCCAATTATCGATGACTAATTAGTCAGACGGGCGAATCTGAAATAAAGGATATATGAAAACTTCAGCGAAATCCAAAAGCAGTTTGGTGATTTTTTTGAATCTTTTTTTTCTTGCGTATCGGCCTTGAGGCGATGGAACAAGTGCCTCCTTGCCCTTAGGTTGGTATCGCTGTATCGCCCGGGGCGAAAATATCGTGTTTCCGAGTCGAGAGCGAGTCGTCTGCCGTGGCCAGAAAATCAGCAGATTGAAACGTAACCCAGCTGGAGGCTGGAGGTTGCCGCTATGGAGTGCGGAGTGAGTCGAGGGTGTTCCCTTACAAACTTAAGAACATTGAGGACCTAAGGAAGAGAGAGAGCGAAAGATAGGAAAGTCTGACGAATGTAGGGAGACAGACAGCAGTAGTAAAAGGACTGTGAAACGATGAAGAAAGAATACGAGTAGACGACGCGTCATTGCACAGCAGGTCAGGAAAGAAGTTGACCACTGCGACTAATGTAAACCCGGTTGCACAATACCAGGACCACCCCCTGCCTGGAAGCACCCCCTGCTAGCAAAACCTTTTAGCCTTTTCCCAAGTGTCACAGCGGTACGAGCGACATTCGTCATTCGCGGCGGGCCGTATGGGCTGGTAAAAACGTCTGGGGGGTTAAAAAGTCTCCTTATGGCAGCAACAAATTGGCAGGGTGACAGGGGGGGGGGCTCCGCCTTGGTACCCCCGTCAGGGAACTTCAAGGTTTTCGGATAAGAAATCTCGTTGAAAGAGAAATTCGTGTTGTCCAAGGGTGGTACGGTTTAAAAAAAAAAAACATGAGACTTATGGTAAAAATGGGGAGACTGGGTGAAAACGGGAGCGGCGCCATTTCGTACTCGCGTGTTGCTCGATCGCTTTTTGGGATCTATGATCTACCTAAAGATATTCCCTAATAAGGGAAACCGGTACAGATCCGTGGCTGCAACCTGAGAGAGGCTGGTCCTCGGTAGAAAATGAGAAATAGATAGAAAAAAAAATGCACGTAGAAATCTTCCCTCAGGGTCTTCGTGTCTGGTTTGGAGAATCTCTTGGGAGGAAATGAAATCAATTTTAAAGATCGGCTACCGTGCAACGCGCTGCCCGATGAAAAATTGTTTCTTCGAGGATGAATCGTACGGACCTAGGTCCAGCCCGAGGATGAACGGATCTCGGGATGAACGGATGGACGCATCGGATGGACATGGACGGAGGCGGCTCGTTAGCCTCAAAATAGCTCGGGCACTACTAATTCAGGCTGACATAATTGGGGGTGTTTGTTACCTGCACACCCTCGTACCAGCGCGTACAAGATCGTATAACGAAGAAGAACATGGAAAACCTCTTCAGCCGATCCTAGGGGTCGATAGGCGATGCTATCGCCGCCCGACAGCTTGTAGCTCAGCGTGGCCTCCTCTTCCTCCCCCACCTCATTCTCATCCTCTTTCTTCCCTTCGTCCTCCGTACGTTCCTTCCTTCTTTTACGTTTTTTTACCCACAGCTTCCCCCCCAGTCTCCGTCGTCCCTCCCCCGCTGTCTTACTACCCTTCCTCTTGACCACCTGATAACTGACCTATGACCTCTCGACTGATAGAATAGCCAGGGGATATTTGCTAGTCCGAAACAAGACTGTCTCGATCTTCTATGTACGTTATAGGTATGTCGTATACAGTTTACAGATTTCACTAAAATTATCTACCCTACACTTTTAACAGCCAACTTTTTATTTCTGATTTTTATCGTTTTTTCTGCAAATTTTTTTCTCCTTTCTTAGCCTTCAAAAAGTTCGTACAGCCGATAGACCTTTTTTCGTGAGAAACGAAGCACGATTTAACCGGGTAAATAATGGAATCCGCGACGAAGCCCCGCGCACACGTAGGCGAACCAAAAGGGACTGTAAAATCTGGCTGTTGTCTCGGCAGGGTTGGTAGGACGTTATACCTACGTGTTTGCGTGGGGCGCGCTCGTTCAAGCTGTTCAAGCAAAGCAATGGATTTAAACTCGAGCCAAGTGTTGGGCGAGTGCTGATAAAACTCGAAACATCGCACGTCCGTGTAAACCGCGAAGGTCTTCCATTTCTCTCCCTTTCCGAAAGCATCCTCATTCGCCTCGCTACCACCCTCCCTTAGAATCCTCTCGAGTGCATCTCTACAGCATCAACTCTACTGCATCATCTAGATCCGTACGATCTGGATATCTTGTGTTTCAAACAGATATGGACGCCGTAGCGTTTGTAAGAAATTTTGAAATGCAAAATCAAAAATCAGTGTCATGAGGGAAAGGGGTGAATTTCTCAAAACAAATTTTGAAAAATTAACTTTCTCAGTGTCCATTCAAACTTCGTGACGTATTTATATGAGTGTGGGAAACAATATGGCCACCCACGGGGCTACACGTGTTCCTCGAGTTTCCAGGAAGCTGATAAAGTTCTTCGGGACCGAAACCCCGCTGTTCGACTCGATGACGACTGACCATCTTCGTTGCAGGGATGCATTTTTACTGTGAAAATTTTAAAAAATCTTTCTGGTACTCGTTAGCTTATTTGAATGAAAAATGATTTTGCATTCGAACGAAATTTCGTGATTTGGATGACAGATTTTTATAGTAGCTATACGGTGTCATTTTGTGTCTACGTGTGTTATGATTAATATAGTAATTTATTATTTGACACTTGGAAAATAGAAATTAAGCGACAGAACATTGAAATTTTATAAAAAAATATCAATTGACACGAATTGACTATAGATTAGATATATGTATATCTAGAAATACTGTGTAGATTGCGTAAGTGCTTTCTTGCGTGAATTTTACCAAGTCCTTGAACGGGAAGCGTATTAACGATACCAGATAATTCACGTTAATGAGAGTCAATTGCAGTGTACTGCCAATGACCATCGTTAAATAATTTTCTACAAATACCGATAATAATCGATGCACTTGAAAAAAAAGTAAACTCAAAGGTTTCTTGAGTAAAATCGATTTCGAACAAACTTCTTATCGTCCACTTTATTTTTTATTTTATTCAATTTTTTGAGATCCAAATCTTAGTGTCACTGATACGACACGTTGAGATTTTAGTAAACAGCGTGAGATCGAACCAGCAGAAATAAAAGTATCGAATATCAAGATAGCGGTAAGTACTATTTTTTAGGGTCCAAGAAGATGAACCTGGAGGATATTGAAAATGGTCCATGGTATAGAGAGAAGATGTTGACGGAGTCTTGTAAATAATGGAAAAAGATCAAAAGTGACTGGCCAATGCAAATAAACAATGGAAAGCGTGAACGAGGACACCGCTCTCTTTAAGAAGATCTTTACACGTCAAACACTTAAGCGTCCTGGGATTATATAGCGTCTCGAGTTGCGGCCCTGGAACGCCTCGTGTTTACAGACTCATCGCCATGTTTTTCTTTTCAAGTTTAATGGCCATATTTTGGGCCGTGGCCCGTAAATGTGACAAAAAACGGAAACATTTGTGAGCGCATGTTCAGCGTCTGTCAGCGCGAGATTCTCGCTCACTAGGCGTGGTAACATTCGTTATTACGACACTTCTTAGGCCTATATGTCGTGTATTCATTCCACCAGACGTCATCTCTCTCTCTCTCTCTCGCTCCTTCAATAATAACCCATTTATAAGTAGCGACATACAAAAATAACAAATTATCCGTCCGAATCTTTAAGCCGTTAAAAAACTGTTCATTCGTTGACAGGAAACAATATTGTAGATACTACAAAAATGGTAAATTATAATAGCAATTATATATTTATATAGAGCAACAATCTATTCCAAACTCATGCCACACAGCATCCCTCTCCGTCGACATCCCTTAGGTCGCTTGTAATGGAAAAAAAAATCAGCAAGCAGTCGCGATGATATTTATAATCGCTGAACGACAGCTCGAGAAAGGCGCACGACATGCCGAGTTTATGTCTCGCACGTCAAACGAATAGCTCGCGTATTTCTCGGGGTCTGTCATACGGCAGTCTCAAAATACATAGGGCGTGCAAGAGTTTATTCTCGTTCCCAGTGCTGACTGTTTTTCTTCCCCAATTTTTTCTTCCTCATCACCTCCCTGGTATCATCCAAGATACCGAGACGTATCGTCGATACAGCCAGGGCAAAATTTCCTCAGGGAGCGTTTCCACGAAGGTGTCCAAGAGTCAGTAAGGGTATTAAATCTCATGGCGGACACTGTTGGATAGGTAACGAGCTTGGGTCATGCAATAGTATCTATATACAGAGTGTACTGTATATATATATATATATATATCCAGGGTCTGATCCGTTCTCAAGGTGCGCAATGATTCTTGGAGCAGAACGCGAACAATAATACGTGGCTGCTTTCCTGGGCAGAACTACGAACGGGATAGCCGCGTACAAGGGCCGTGGCCTGGCCGTGCGTTATTTATCGGCGAGATAAACGCGGCTGTTAAATGTGTCGGTTTAACATAAACATCGATAAGTCCCTCCGAGAGCGAACGACACTAACCAGACGCCACGAGCGACGTGGCGACCGAAGTCGAGAGCTTGTCTTGCTGTTCGCTTCTATACGTGCTGGAACATTGTGTGTTTATGCATCCACTAAGAGTATTACGAGGGCGTCACTGTGATATCTGATTGCTTGGACTTTGGAGCACTTGACGTATAGAAGTTGGCTGTAGCATCTACGAGAATTGGTACAGGAGTGATGCGAGAAGGGGATGAGAGTGAATGATTTTTCGAGAAATTCATTGTGGTCATTGGTTTTAATTTTTTATATAATTATTTTATTTAAATTAAGGATAAATTAAGGTGAGCGAATAATGGATATTTATTGTAATATCGTATAATTTTTGGCATTTATTGTACATTGGGAAAATTGTTCATCCCTTCGCCTCTATCGACTCCTCGAATTTACCGATAGCCTCGTTCGCGTACGTGAAAATACATTGGGTCGGCCAGTTTCGCGGATAATTTACGAGGTGGTATATTTGATTATCGGGCAGGCAATCGCTGAACGATTATCAGCAATTGGCTGCGAGTCTATAAATTAACGAGTGCGTTATAGAAGGTGCGAAGCCGCCGCATGGATTCCATTGAATTTAACACGCGCGTCGAGACACCGCACGACGCTTTGTATTAATACAGGCTATACGAATTCTAGATGGATAATCAAAATTGATTACATCGCAACTGAGGAACGACTAAATAAGACGCATATGTGAAATTCGATCCGCTCGCGATAAAATGAGCTCACAACAAATTCCACGTGTTATACACTGAGTGACGACACGAGTCAAAATCAAGTTACAAATTAGTCTCTGAGAAATGTCAACTGCCTGCACGTAGTATCGGCCCACTCGATCCCGAGAATATCGACAGCTGTAATTTTCATTGGGTTAATTAAAATTATATCGTTCGTATAATCACAGGTGGTATTCCAGTACACTAGAAACACTTCCGAGCACACGATTCCTCTGCCGGTATTTAACACGAGGCCGTGGAAGTCCAGAAGGCAACGTAACCCCGGAGGGGTAAAAGATGTAAACACTTTATTAGCCGTGCGGCCTTTATGGCGTTACGGCTCGATGGCAGAGATTTATGGGCCGAAGATAAGTCCCGATGCGGCCACCCGCCTCACAAATAAATTCTCAATGTTTACTTATAAAATATAATCTGACAAATGTATATAGACGCAGCTTAAGAGCGCGTTTAGCGCGTTTAGTGTGCGGCTGTCAGGTCGTAATATATTACGAGCGAGAAGTGTCTGCCCCGTGGCCGTTCCTCAGGTTTGTTTGCCGAGGCTTAATGGACACGCCGCAAGGATTCACGTGCTTTATAGCAGACAAAATTGTTCGGACTCGAAGCGATATTTACAGCTCGGTTCATTCTGCTATTCCACTACCTTGGATACACTTGGCCACCTCCCCCGCCGCCACAACTAGCTATGACAAATGCAGCCAACGGCTCACCACGCGAGCAGCCCGAGATTTCTTTTCCTAGGGAGTTTTTCTTTCGCCATGAACTACATACGTAAGTGTCTATTGTAACGGCCGAAGACGCAGCTCCCCAATGACGGTTCCCTAGACTACAGATACTATAGACTGGCTGAGTTGACTACAGTCACCGAGGACGAGTAGTATGGCGTCCGATAGCTACCCACGTAGAACTCGGTAAAGTTACTACTCGTTGGCATTAAGTAATTTGTGGTGTTATTTATCGCGAAGCGAGCACCGCGAGCAACCCTTAGCGAAGAGACTCCCTTGTATCGGGTGTGCGGGGTACTAAGGAAATAAGGGTGCGGCGAGAGTGTCGTTGACAATCCCGCTTCTAATGAAAACTCTCCAGAAGCACCCTCCTTTCTTGCTTTACTTCGTATTCCTACTGTGCTGCTGCTCTCCTCTCGCGTCCTGCCAAGACATAACAATCGCTCAAATACCCATTATTTTCATGGATAAAGTGCTTCGTTCTTGGCAGCCCTTCTTGCTTGCCTTCGGATCCGCCTACTTCGCTTTGCCGTGGTGGTATAATCAAACTTCGTTAAAGCGAAGCTCAGGACGGAACCGTGTCGTTTGCGTATTATAAGAATCAAAGGAAAGGGGTAAGTGAGTCGATGAGAAATTAAATTAAGATCTGTATTATTTAGTTGTCAATGTGTTATGAAGTTACACGGAGTCTGATGAGATTGAAAAATTTAAGATCAAGTTCAGTAACGAGTTCGATTTCATTAAAAGGAACGAAGCACCGATCGTTATCGTTGAAGAGGTTAACGAGGCTTTTCCTTCTTGTGAAACGGGCTTCGTCTCGTATTAAAATGTTAAAATCATACGACTCCCTGGATCAAGAGGATCATCGCCCCGGAGCGTCTTATCTTTGTAGGCCCGGGTAATACGAGAGTCGATGATACAATTCTAGAAAGTCGTTTTATTCCTGGAAGCTCGTTACCGCCGATTTCCTCGGGCGGCAATCGTGTGCGAGTTTCTGAGGAACGTCGCCCGTGCCAGCTGCTCTTCCAGGGAGTCCTCTACGTTGACGTTACGTTAGGTTAGAAATGGCGTGGACGGGAGGAACGCAGGGGACAGCCCGTGGGGATGGTGCAACGACAATAACAGTAAAGCCAGCGATAACGAGAGCGGTCCGTCGCTCATGACTTATGAATGAACCGCGATCACGGATGAATGGGATCCTTTTTCGTGATCCCTTCTTCCGGTTTTATTAATTCTCAAGCGCCGCCATAAACTCCTCCTTGGACGTGAGATAGTCCGGAATGAACTGCTACGTGGAATTCTCAATGGCCTGGTTGTTCTACGTAGAAAAAAAAAATCATTTTGGCCACTTGACATTTTTATTTATTATCATCGTATCGGACTATAGTTTACTATTTAGATAAGAAATGTGAACGATCATTTTATATATGTATATTATCAATTATGGTCTCGAGATAATTTTCCTTTGATATTTAGCATTGCTATCGCGGAACAGTGGTACCAATGAAAAATTCAGGCAGTCCAATGCACGAGTATTCTCAGGGCAACAAGGGTCGCTATCCCAAAGTTACTAGGCTCCTGGTACTTCTCGTAAATCTCGCCAGCAGCAATGCCAGACATTAATTAAGTTCCGTTAAGAGTTTGTATAGCTAGAACGTACTCTCTCGTCCTCGGTTCCCGTCCTCGTCCTAGGCTCGACTCTTCTCTTCCCTGGAATGGGCGCGCATGGCAACCACCCTACCGGTTCGCGGTGCGGAGGATTGTTACGAAAGGATTTGCGGTAATCCTCGATCTAATTTGCATGCTGATGGTAATGGATGTGTATCTTCCCTTATTCGCTGGGTTTGTCGACGGCGCAGTCGATGCCCGTTCGGACCACCCTGCTCCCACCGACATCCACTTCCTCCGCACTCTTGAAGCAGTTGAGTTTTGACGCTGATGAAGAAACTCAAACTAGTCGAGCTCTAAAAAGACATTTTATTTTTAGGTTCATCCAACTGTCATACCCACTGCCATCCTCCGTACCAAGGACTCTGCGTAGAGCCTATGGCAAAATTGATAAAACATCAAAGCGAAGGTTCAATAAACTCTAGAACAGTTCAACTTCCGGTATGCACGAACAAAGATAATTAGAAAAATAGAAGACAAATATTCAGAAAATAATTTAGGACGTAAAGATCAAGAGTCACGTTATTAATCAAACATATCATTTGCAGAAAATCATTATCCTGGACCACGCGTCACCCGGAAGCTGATCTCATTCAAGGGACCTTTTCCAGGATCCTGAAGGATCAAAGTGCCCAAGTAAGATTGTCAGAAGCAGCCAAGGTCGAAAGGTGCAATTATCATCTAGTCACCTACAGAGTATCATGCGGAGTCGCACCTATACCCAAGTGGGCCTCGAGGCGGAGCTCGAGTGGACAAAATAGGAAGAAGAGGAAGAACGCCCACCAAGGTCTACAGGCCTATCGGAGTCGACGCCGATGGGAAAAAACTCGGCTGTTAACAAGATGGAGCTCACTCGCGTTTGCTTCTACCACGGGGCTTCGCGCTCTTCGTGACGCGACCGAGCGGCGCCTGGCCTATCCCTCCTTTTCAACATGGCCGTCTCTACCACCTCCTTCACTTAGGTACCTCTACTACCTCCATCGTCGCCACCTTCTCTTTATAGAAACGGAACCCCCTCCCCGCCCAACCAGTCACCTCCCGTGCCCACTTCGCCACACTTTTGAGGTACCCGTGTAACCTGGTCGCCGGACAACACTTTGTCCGGACATTATCAAGTACATGCCGCGTATAGATAGTCCTTACAAACAGCTTCCGTGCCTCGCGTTTCTGACTCTGATACCGGGAAGCACATAAACCCTGATGATAGCCTCCTCCCCTCCCTCGTCTTCGGCCTCACCTACTTCAGCCTGTCCCCCTTCGCCTTCTTCATACTTTGTCTCTACCTGTACCCCACGTACCTACAGAATACACGTATACCCACCTACTAGCTTACCGCCGCCATTTACATTCTGGTTCTACAATCCCATAAGTCATGGCTTCCTATCCTGGAAGCTACCGATCGTCCTTACGGCTGCTATTGCGCCGTTAACTAGGTAGCTACCATCGTCATTGTACCTTGCATGCTTCTCCTAGAGGGAATACGCACGATTACGGCGATTGCTTCAGGAAGTGAATACCTAACGAAGATAACGATTTCGAGATACGAAAAAGAGTTAGCAAGGATCATTTTTGAGATGGTGCGAATTCCCATGAATACTTGGTGGCTGCGTAGCTCCATGCACAGCCCATGTAAATAGTTTCATAGAGAGGGCACCTTATATGCGAATATAAGGCCAAGGAAAGACCTCTTTTAAAGTTCCTAGGAAGGCTGTAGGAGTCGAGGAGGAAGAGCGGCGAGAGCCCTCTGGTTTATGACTGCGATATGACCGCTTCTAGACTTTATATTACTTTGCTCCTTTGCGCTTCCTAACTCCCTTCGATCGATGCTCGACCGACGACGTGTTTATTTCTTCTCGAGGGCAGCCTCCCTCCTCCTCCTCCTGGACCCACGGACACTCAACCTAATAAGAGTGACCTTCTGTCGCCACTAAAGTCCCAGGACCTCTGTCCCTACCTACGTGAGAAATATACACATACGTATGTAAGATCCTTTTTTTTTTCATCACAGGATCAGCTCCGATACTTGAGGATGATGCGGGACAATATACAACCGCGGTGTCTTGCAGTCATAAAAAAATTCCAATATGGCAGACACCCATGTAGCTACTTACCAATACCACGGGAGGATCCCGACAGACCCAAGAAACCGGATGGCGCTAAAGAGCCGTACCTGGGATCGGCAGACAATTTATTCGTGCATTGTCAAGAACTTATAAATGTAAACGAAAATCTGTATCGCGGAGCCGGTGAAGCGTACGGGAGGGCATCCCTCCCCTCTGGAAGAAGGCGCCTGCGTCTTCGTGTAGGTGCCAGAAGAACTGCTTCGGGTAAGGTCGGCTGAGCCAATGGCGATGCCAAAGTGGCAAGGAGTTGACGGGGAACCGGGGACGGCGATCGGATTTAAAGGGGGGCCGCTGATCGACCAACAAGTGGTGGCGGCATCTTCAAAGAGATCCCCCCTCCCACCCCTGCCGCTCCATCTCTCTCATTTTCTGGCTCTCGAACGACAATCGGGTTGCGCGTCCGAGGTATTCTCTCCTAAAATGCTCCTCACTTCTATCCGTTGTCTCTCCCATTAGATTAGGTGTCTGTAGGATGCCGCTAACGGACAAAAAGACTCCCCTGGTCTGGCCGGGGTGGAGAGGACGGAGAAAAAAGAAAGGGGAAAAATAAATAAACAAAAGGAAAATCGTGGCAGGGAGGATCGGATGGGACCTAAAAGAAAAGTGGGAGAGAGAAAAAGAGAAGAGTCCATAAAAGCGACACGACCACTTCGGCTTAATGATCTGACGCTCTGTAGAGATCCCACCTAAACGCCGGCCTACAGCATCCCTGTGTACCAAAACTTGTGTCCTGGGGTATGTGTTTAAATTCGGCGATGATCTCGATCAGCATGGTACTGTCGGCGCTGGGAATCAGCGATGACGATAACTGATGATAAACACGAATACGGATGATTTGTTTCGGCAATGATGCAAGTGAATTTGATCGTTACGCCGGTCCGGCGCTTTAACGAGCCGTAAGTGCTGGTAAGTTCAGGTCTGGTAACAGGGACATAAAGCGTGAGCGATCCCCGACTCGTGTAGCTCGCGTTAGCCGCATACCCGTAGATTATTCGGCGCCATTAGCAGAGCATTTTGTGATAACACGCCGGGGCATAAAAGGTACATGCCAATTGGACGGCAAGCGTCCGCCTACATCTGTTGGCTCCATAATCGTTTATACGGGCGAGCCAGCTGATGCCGCCATATAACCAACTTGTATGCAAATTATATTCATGCAATGGGATCTCGTACGATTACGTTGGCGTTCGGGTGCAAGTTTACAGCAGGGACACGAGTATAAACCTTCGCCGGATAGATGCTGCCTGTTAACGTTATTGGCATATCGGTATCCAGTGCCAACGCACGAGGCTGGGATGTTGCTTCGATTACTCGTACGTTGGTATCGTGCGGGTTTAAATCGCTCGTTTTTCGAAATGACTTCATTACAAGAAAGGACGGACTTGCTTAGCGCTATAAATTACCTTGGCAGATACCTTTGAAATTCTTTTATCTCGTATCATTTCGTACTGTTTATCTACGTCAGTCGAGTTGTTGCTCGGTAGATACGTGTGGTACATTGTAAGGGGAGTCGGCCGAGTATGACGATTTCAGGTTAAATAATGAAAATCTCGTGTAAATTAGTATCGGTAACAGAGCATGAAGTACTAATATAATACATATCGGTAGGAAGGTACTGTGCGGTATTTAACGTGCTTATTGCGTGCGTAATGGAATTTACATAAATAAGGAAAAAAAATGTGTACGCATGAGGACGTACGGGGTATATGGGGGGATTTGGTATGTAAAATAAAGTAAGTTAACTGACGTCCGTCCTAGTGGCTAATGCGTCTTTGTTTCCGCGCGGTGGAATTCACCGCGACTAATTAGAGGTCGCCAACGCTAAGATAATGGATATTAATTACCACACCTTACTTTTCCGCGACATTAAACATTTTCTCGGTCCACCATCCCTCATTGTTAGCGCCTAAAAAGACGTCGCCGCTTTTAAGTATAATAAGTACGTAGCTGCTCCTTCTTCTTTCTTGTCCTTCCATCTTTCCTCTGTTATAACCAAAGAGAGAGAGAGAGAGAGAGAGTTGGTCCTTCAGGTCGATCTCTGTCTTGCTCCCAACGTCCAACCCCCTTCAACCCCAAAGCAGCCACCGTCTTATAATCCATCTAAATTTTAAGAGCAGATTAGTAGATTCCTGAAAAGTTGGCCGTGGTAATTCATTTAAATAATTCTCGTCGCCAAGAAGTCTACCTGGGCTGGTTCGTTAAGGGATGGCAAAATCATCAACCCCAAATCCAAATTCCAGCCAAAAACGAGGACGAATAATCATTGAAGTTGGTCCCAGTAATAACTTGGGTCGATACCTCACGCAAGAGACAGCCAAGTAAAATATTTCTCTGACCCCCAATAATCCCAGCATCCATCAGCCCCCCATGTACCAAAAAGTGCAATAAGTAGATGTCATTGAATAAAATTGAAGCGAAGCATCGCAATGGAGTCATCCGAGGTTCGGCAACGTCGAGCAGAAATAAAAGTGCGGGGTTAACAGCCGGGGCCGTCGCATTCCGTCCCCGGCGACAACGACGCCGACGACGAAGACGACGACGAGGCGTCAATGTGCTGCTTCGTCGAGGAAACTATTCCCGTACCGCTGCTATGAATCTACGCAAGTTACTCTCAAGTCCGAAGCCGGATCCGTCACTCCTCCTCGCTGTCTCCCGGTGTCTCCTTGTCGTTTGGGGGCTGTAAACAGCGAGTCCCCGTGTCGATGATTTGTTGCCGAGGCGTGCCTGCCAGCCGAGCCTCGCATGCTCGATCTACGTAGTACATACGTGCCGGCTACTACCTAGTTGCCTTTAACCAAGTGCCACGAAGACGTCGTCCCGTGTGGAGCTGCGAGGCCTCGCCCCGCCGCCGGCTACCGCTCTGGCACCTACATCTGTTCTCGGTGATGCATGTGTGTTGGCTCGACGCACCAAAAGCGTGCCGCGAAGTCCTCTCGCTGCCACTGGGGAATGTCGTTAGCGCCAAAAGACCACGTCGAGAAAATCCACGGCGAACCTGTGGCCTCCATACGATTTGGAATTTCCTACTGGCGGCCACTCGAGCCTAGGACTTCTTAATGGTTAGACCAGACCGGCACCCAGGTCCTGCTGCAAGCTCATGGGTAGGCCGCCTACCCATGGCGATGGAGGTGTGACGGTCCGGACCGGAGGATGGACCGTCCTAGGTGTTACGTAAGAGGACATTGGTTCTTGGTATATATAATGTGTGTGTGTGTATATATAGCGGGGTCTGAGCGATTGTTGACTTATAAGCGTAACAGAGACTGGTAAGCCACGCTGGCGACCCGTGTCGTCGAGGCTTAGCCGAGGCCCTTCGCGGGTTCCCGGGGTGATCGCTCACTTGGTCCTCCTGGAAGGAGCTTCAGACTTCAGTCGCTGCGCGAGTCAGAACAAACAGAGACGTAGTCCTGGCCCGGGGCTAAAGGTTGCGCTCTTGTTATCTCAAGGCGAAGTTGGGTCTCGGAGGACGATCGACGGATTTAGCTGGTAAACAGGAACCTGAAAAATGGCTTCGCTTAAGCTGCTATAGCCGAACTGTATATATAGGTAGAGCTGCGGTGTAATCAGTAGCGGTGGATTCTGGATACGTTTTTCGTGCAACTGGAAAAATACATTTAGAGTGGCTCGGTTGGACTGGATTGGGGGGGCAACGCCGATACCACTTAATACCGTGGGTTTAAATTAATTAAACTTTTGCACTTCCGTTGGGAACAGTGGAAATAAAACGCTGATGACACGGCAGTTCGGTACCCGCAAAGCTCGCGCCGCCTACATTGTCTCCTTAATGGGGGGAAAAAAATAAACGAATTCTCACGCTGTTACTCCTTCGCTCGAGTGAAATAAAAGGAAGGTCTCTTCAACTCTCTCTCTCTCTGTAGTTTTGTCTTTCTTTGTCCCACTCACCCGGAGGCTGTAGACTGGGTCCAGGAGCAAAGACTTCAAACCCCTTCACCCTCTTCCCCTGGTCCGATGGTGGTTCAGTTAAAATTCGCAGCTCGCCGTTACTTTGCGGTCGCGTAAAAATTAAGACTCCTCAAACCCTCCAACCACCCTAACCACTCCCGAGGAACCCTCTAATTTATTCCGGAGGTCGAATCTCCGTCGTTATCGAATTTAACTTATAATTATCGGAACATCGGCGGACGAACGTTTCTCTCGAACTAGTTCCAGTTATTTCCTCGCGTGTGCAGTCCTCGTAGGTGACTTTTAAACGCGATACATATTTATGCCTTGATTAAGAAAGATAATAAAAAATTTTTTCAAACCAGATTTTACCCCGTTCAAATTCTCATCCGCCCGAACAACTCGGCGGACCGAGATAACTCGTTATGCATTCTGAGACGTTCTACTGTCTCGGCTGAGATTCCATCCGCAGCATCCTACAGGAGCCAGGACGAGGGAGCCTTTTCCTTTGGCGAAACAATTATCGTTAGAATTGACAATGCAGGCTTCGAGGGTGGATTCCTGCGGGTTTCCAAGCCGTGAAGGTTTTTGCTGAATGCGAAGTGTCGATGCGAAAGTAGATGGCGCCACCTAGGCGGGAATCTGGGAGACCAGAAAGGCTGGAACAGAAACGCAGAAGAAGACGCAAGAAGGCGGCCAGGACGTGGTGAGAAGTGCGAACCAGTGGAAGAGAGAGGGGCCGAGAGGAGCGGAGGGTATCCCATAAAACAATTGACATACGCTCGGAATCACAGAACGGACGCTCGAGAACCCGTAAACCTGTTTTAGCAGCTCGAAGCAGCTTCGGCTCGTCGAAGTGTAGTAAAGCCGAGCCACTAAATCCGCGAATAGTTCACATTGAGTTTAAATATTTCGCTCGCTAGCTCGTAAATGCTACACTGAAGTCCCCGGACTCAGGGACGGACGTTTGGAGAACTAAGTTGAATCCACGATATATGCAACCTCAGTAAACAAAAGGTCCAACCAAAAATCACCTTCCAAAACGAACTCCATTTAATCCAAATTCTGAATCCAGTAGCTTCAGGGCGGCAGAAGCTGGAAATTTAACTCACGTTTATTCCTTTAATTGTTCCAACAGGAAGAAGCCTCGAAAAGCTCATTTCCACTTATAAATCTCTAGTTTGAAGAGGCTCCGTGCGAAAGGGCGAAGAGAAGCCAAAAAGCCCATACAGAGTGACGTTGAATAGAGGGCTGGCAGCCCCCCCCCCCCCCTTCAACTCTCACAAAGCATCCATCCTGATTCTATACGAATCTCACGATAGGCTGGTTAACCAGAAGAGAGCTGCGAGGAACGAGTCCTCCACGAGTTCGGAATTCCTAATTCTTCGAAACCGTCGGAGAATTCCCGAAAGGTCCATTGAGCTCCGGGTCCGGGCATATCATTAGCGTCGTTTCCAGGTACTCATGGACCGTTGCGTGAATGGTTCGGTTTAGTCACTCCCTTTGCCCTCCCTCTCTCTCACTCTCATTTCTTCTCCTCGCCCTTTCTTTTCTCTCCTAGTCTATCCGTTCCACTACTCTTTATTTTTTCCCTTTCCCCTTCACCCTCTTCTCGCCCTCACCCACCTGCTCTCTCCCTGTTTCTCCGTGAATGAGAGGATATTTAGTGCAGCGGTTTTATACAGGGTGGTTACCCCCTCTCACCCCACAGACCCATGGTTAGCCACCATGCTCGACCTATACCACCATCATCGTTACTACTATCTACTATTACGAATACTATTCCAGCTTTCACAAGTATATATATATGTGTATATATATATAAGAAACCAAACTGAATGGCCAGACGAGAGCTCGTTAACTACGGCCTTGGCGCCGGCCCGAGATGCCCGCTTTGATATCGTTCGACTTTAACCCGAAGCAGAGTGCGCCAGCACCTTCCCCTTCACGTGTACACTTTCTAAGGCTATCTTCACACCGAGAGAACAGCGTACGGCCAATCGCCGTAATAAGCGTATAATAGCCAGACGTACAAATTTCCTCCCCCTTCCGAGTCGATCGATGATTTTAGTGAATATTTTAAACGCTAATTTTCTCGACTATGAAATATTCACTCGTATCCGTCGTGGGCGGCCGTCAACCGGACAGCTGTCCTGAATGACTCCAGTGTTCGACGCCTGGTCTCCGACGCTCGTTATCCGTGCGCGCACGCTCCTGCAATAACTCGATACCCGTCACGGGCTGCCATTCCGTCTATTCACTTCTTGACCCTCGAAGTACGAGGATTACGTACGATAAGCACGTTGAGTGTAATTACTAAACTTTTTTATTTGCGTTTCAAAATTTTTATCGGCACCGCTTATCGTTTTTGTCAATTCAAAGTTTCCCTTCTGCACGCCTCCCATCTTGACATCGCTCGGCGTTTAGTTTCCTTCGTGAAACTTGGTCCGATTCCGCAGAGTCCGCCGCGTCTAGGAACACACGGACTCCCCGTGCGCCGTATTCGGCTAACATCGGCAGCGCTCGGCTCGACTCGTAGAGAACTCGAAAATACTTTGGCAATTATCCGTGAGGGGATTTAAGTGGCGTCGTGCCGCTTTATCAATCGCGAGCTACGATAAATCCGTGCGAGCCCCGCAAAGGACAGGCCCAATTTATCATGGCCCCTTTGGTCCCTCGGCCAACGACGGCCGCGACACGCCACTAACCCTACTTTACCGACAGGGATATCTCTCGCTGTCCGTGTAACTACGCGTGTTCGTAGGTTCGCAAGTGCGTCATCGCGTTACCCCTAATCAGAGCGATGTTACTCGACCGCGCAAGAATCTTTATTGCCGGTTTGCTCGTTAGCCGCGTTTTGATCTCACTCATAACAGAGCCATTATTAATAGCACACCGTATATACACTGGGTATATCTACGATCGAGCATCTTCCGGGAACAAAAAGCGTCGTAGGTACCGTCCTGCGTAGGGTACGTCGCGCGCCGACGGACGAACCAAGTGACGACAGAGTCGCGCATGCGCAGTGCGATCTTCACGGCAAGCGACCTATACCCGATCTTGCTGAATAAGCTGGACCGTTAATTAAAAAAGTATAGGAGGTATTACTTCTTCAATTTATTTTTTGGCCTCATAAAAAAAATGTATAGGAAGATGCTCCCGACCAGCGGACCCTGCTAGCAGAATTTGATCCGTCCTCGCGCTAATTAGAGGCGCGGATGGAAATGTTGGGTTAATAATTCGCACGGGTCGACACGAGGGAAACGGTGTCCGGGAAGATAACAGGAAAGGCTTCGGGTAATAGGTGGTAGAGGGTGGTAGGTTCAGCGTTAGAGTAGAGCGAGGTGGAGAACATACGCTTCATTAACGGATGATCTCGTGTTAATATCTACTTTATCCGGGGCTGACCGTATCAGCGCTGGCCAGGCATGGCCCCGTGCCACACGGGCCATCCTGACACCCGGGATGAGCGCGGCCTGCGATCTACCCTATCCGTGTAGCGCATCGCTACACCAGGACCCTCCCCCCACCCACCCACCCACCCTACTGTACCACTGTACCCTTTCGACTCCCTTCATCCCGATTAGTAAGCGACACTAGAGCGAACACTTCAGACTGCATAGACGACACCTGGATCCTGGGTATCCTGGACCCTGAACTTCACAAATGCTGCTTACAATTTGCTCCTGAGCTTGCACCCGGGTCTAAGAGCTACAGCGAAAACAGCCGTAGGACGGCAAAGCGGGTGTATGCTTATACGAGTACCGTTGGGGGTCGTATAACGTCGTAATCGTAACGATGGTAATAACATCTCGTAAAGTCTTTTTACATAATCAGCATTATTCACAATTTAAAGGGGGGGTGTGGAGGGGAGAGGGGGGATCCGCACGCGGTACGGGACGCGCGGGGAGGGAGCAACGTGTTTGGCGGGGCCGCATGCTGGATGACGAAGTGGGCATAACCACGTGCTTGCGAAACGGGGAAACCTCGTGGCTGGGGGATGGTTAGATAAACGAGCCCCTTGTGGGGTGTTCCAAAGGATACCAACCGACCAACCTACGTATCGTAGTACCTACCGTGCCGGGCATTCCTGGGGATGTGTAATGGTATGTACGTACTCGCGTAATATTAGTCCTGAGCAGTTTGTCGGTACCAGGGGTAGGTAGGGGTTAGAGTATAGCTATGGGCGAACCCACAATCATTTTTGACCCTCTTGCAACCTGGTCGCGTGCTAGGGATTGTGAATTTAAAAAAATTACTCCACCCTTGTTCCACGACTTTGGAACACCCTGTGTACAATGTTACGGCGTGAAAATCAGCACCGGACCTGGTACCCCTCTGAGGTCGCCATTAGGTCCTCGGGACGGAATCAGCTCCAGGTGGCAGAATTGGTACAAGGGCGTCCATGGTCAGGCCACGTCGTTGATGTTTGTCTTGGAGGAGCTACGTGAGTGGCGTAAGTCGAGGAAGTGGGACCGGATGGCCAGGGGGGGGTGGGAGGGGTGGAATGGGGGGGTTGGTCGAACGGTAGTCAGCTGCTGTCAGTCGGCGTCCGTTCGTCCGTGGGTCTGTCCATCCAACCGTCCACGCATCCAGCCAGCCCACGACCTTTCGAGCCCGGAGGTGGATACACGCTTTTCTACTTAGCGCAGGGCACCCCCGAGGGGGTTAAGGCCGAGACCCACCCTAATTGCGTCCGAGAGACCGGACAAAGCGCGACCCGTGTATGTGTGCTGGGAGGTATGTTCGGACCCTGGTATTCCAGCTCGGGTTCCTACCTCTATCTACCGGAATTCTGCCCTCTGGCGGTGGACACGCTGTACTACAAAGTTTGGCGGACTGAATAAACTTCGCGGGACCCTTTACAGCTTAGAAAAAGTCGACTTCCTGGGTGCCGAATGGGAATAGCTAGAGGGAAAAGAAAAAAAGTGTCGGCTTCTGCTCGATGAAAATAAAAAGAAACTCAACGTTGGCTGTACAGGCTTTTTCGTACTGGTGGATCTTATCGATGTAGTGATTAAGTCGAATGAAGAATTTTCTATTGACTTTTGTACTGGAACTAATAAAGATTTTACCTTTTTTTTTGCATTTTCGGATTTCATTTTGAATTATTCAAATGGCACTTGGCCAATTCATCCTTTGATTCCACTCGCCAAACTATCGGCACGCTGCTACCATACGGTCTTGTTAATTACACAGTTTACGAGAGTATAGCTTTCGCTAATGACTGTACCGTCGATTCTCTGCCACGTCAAAGGTTTTAAATAGAACGAATGATTACGGCTCGGGTGTTACGATCCCGGTGTAAACGTCATTGAACCTTGTTAGAGTACCTTCGCAGAGACAGAGAGAGGGGCGGGGGAGGGTTGTTTTATGCCACGAGTATCAGTGTATCTCGTTCATTCAGGGAGTCATTCAGCGTCCCCTGCGATCACAAGCATCAAAAGAGCTTAATTCATCATTCCAGGGCGGAGGGGGGTCGTGGCGGAAGTGGAAGGGGGCGTAACGACCCGATGAACGGAATCGACCAACTGGTTATAATAGCAACAGCCAAATTGAAAGCACTGAATAACAAAAAAAAACAAGCGTATCACCGGAACGCAGTAGCTTTGAAATTTTGAAAAAATTGTCAAGGCTAAAAATCCTTGTCAGATTTAGCTCGGAGTCTGGATGAGCTAACGGAAAGAGAGGAGAGTGCGATGATGCTGAACGCCGAAGACGGATAATAGCCACGTAAGGTGAGACTTCGAGGGTATTCCTAGGAGAAGTCCCGAGGTAATCGACAGCAGCGCCTCCTAGGGGATGATGGTGTAGGGGCGGAGTCGAGGTGCGGCCTCTTTCGCTCCTCCCATGAGCTTGAAAGCTGCCGGAGGCGTCGCGGCGGCGCCTATGGATCTTGGAAGCTTGCGAGCACCGTGGCGCACCCTGACGGGAGCCTGTGGAATCGAGCCTACTTCAAGAGCAAACGTCGAGCCTGGAGCACCTAGCAGTAAACACTAGGAATAAGATTCACTCGTTGAGACTTCCCAAGAACCATCGTGGAGACCCTGGACCAGGAAATGCAGGTGAACTCTTCTACGCTAATTTGTCTACGAGTACGGAGAAAAGCCTAGCGTGATTATGACGCACTTGAGTGTTTACTTAATTTTCCAAAATTTGTACAAATATTTTTTTATAGTTCGTACTAGATTACCCAATGCATTTCTACCGTACTGATTGACTCCGTACGCTTTCTGTATATATATTTTGGTCGGTTTATATCGCACCGATAACGCACTATTGTTTTTAACTTGATTGCCAGTGACTCTGAACGGGATGCCGGAGGGGAGTTACGGCTAATGGATTGTATCGAGTATCCGAAGTAAATTCGGATCGATTTGCACGGTGAAATATAATAAAAAAAAAGAGGCAGAAAAAGGGAAGAAGAAGACGAAGAAGGAGAGGCAAAGAAGGGTGCGTCAAGGCGAGGAAGGAACTCGGTGGACGCGTGCGGAATGCCAATGAAAAATAGGTCACCTTTTAGTAAACCATTTCGGAGCGTTTTAGCAGAGGGAATGAAGATCAATAGAAGAGCCAAGGGAAAAAGAACGATCGGCCGAATGGGGTGGGTGGCGAGTAAGAGGGTCAGGGGTTACTCGGTAATGGGGAGGCGGATTGGCAGAAACGGACCGAGGGGGTGGCTGGATCGACACTTCATTCAATTTAAATTAAACCCGTATTAACGGTGTGAAATCAGTGAATTCATTAGGCGAGCTTTTATTAATACAAAATGATTAATTAAGCAATAGCTTGACAGGAGGTGGCGCTTGGCAATGGAAATTCGGAAAGGGTTGTTGCGAGCGGCAGATGTTCATGGCGTCGACCAAAATTATTAAATACTATAGGCTCGACCTGTGGGTGTAACGGGGCTGGGCAAAAATTTCAAATATTTAAGACTTTTTTACTGAACTGAGAATTTTGGATTTTCTCAATTTTTCTGCTTTGCTTTTTTAAGGCAGCAATAAAAAAAGTATCAAGAAACAGCATTCGGCTGTATTACTTTCACGTGGCTTATGCAAATTTCCTTACACGAATATTTCTCTCTTATACGTGATATCTATAAATTCTATATACAGGTATATAACACTTTTATATATATATATGTACAGAAAAGTGGAAGCGAGCTATCAGTCAAACGTTCAAATTTTCATATAAATCCTGTCAATAAACGTAAAAATATTTATCTCTGACAAAACCCCCAGCGATCCACTTCATATTCTCAGCGATTCCCATTCCGACAGTCTCGTCCCTGAAAATTACAAAAATCTCGATTCCGAAGGTATCAATAACTTTAATAGTCGAATTCGATACCTAAGGCGCGTTTACACTTTGGTACAGTACCATTAGAATATTTTTATCACCGTCTTATTATTTTCGTACCTCAAAGTATTTTTCTTCCGACGTGTCATCATCAGCATCCCTAACCCTGGACAATGGACCGCTGAAAGTCGGGCACTCTAGGAAAGATTAGCCAGATGAGAAGATCGAACGCTCCAACGGTGGAACTAGAGCCTTCAGCCAACAAGCTGTTTACTTGGGATCGAAAAAGGTGTTCGCAACTGGAGCGGCGGTGTCCTTTGTTCTTTCCTGGCAACGGGAGATGCTTTTCCCAGAGCAGGTATACAGTGCAGTACCTGGATAGAAGGTGCCTGGTAAAGTCGCGCGAACACGAATCCATCCGTAAAATCACCCTCTTGAGAATCGAACAAGAAATATGTGTATATATACCCACCCGTTATATGTACATATACATCAGGTATAGACGTTACAGATTCCCAACGCGAATCCAGGCTTCCTTAAGGCGACTAATGCGAAAAATCGGCAAATCCGACGGCAAAGTCACTCGGTTCTCGAGTGTCAATTTTCCGTGGCTTATTTCGTCAGTGACGAAGGATTGGAACGAAGGAAAAAAAATTTTTTTGACGTATTCATGAGCAGATACTTTATGGAATTGTATAGGTTTTTTTTTTCAAAATACATAAAACTCTGAACGAATTTATCGCTTTTCCTTCTTTTCTGCTTTGCTCTGGCTTTTATGTACTTTTACTTCTTCTTCTCTTTTCACTTGACGACCGAATATTCTTGAACGTCTACACCGACTCTTGGCAGCGTTCTCATATCGCGACGAGCATACTCCCACGTAGCGAGATTTAAACAAACTTTTTCAATGAAGATTATTCCGAAGTCCGCTAACTACGCCCGACGCTCCCTTGAGAGTGCGGCAACTTTTTTCATTCGCCTAACTTTACAGAATGTCGACGAGGACCCGAGTAGGTGGGACGAGTGACGGAGATGAGCGAAGAAGAAGAAGAAGAAGAAAAAGAGAAACAACGTACGTAAACACATGAGACGTATTATTGCCACAGTGTAGAATGAGTTAGGTCGCTGTTAGAACGAAAAATATGACGATCACGATATTGGACGGGTATTCGAATGGGAAAAAAATAAAATTAACCAGTTGGACAATCGTACGATATTGGATAGCGAATTTGAAGAAATGGAATTTAAAAAAAGAATTCACGTTGCTACTCGGCAAAGAAATAGCACGGTAATATTTTTCGATGTAAACCTGCCCAAAAAAAAATGCTGACAGGTTACAGCAATTTATTGCGTGTTATAACTGACGTCCAAGCCTGGACACATCCGCGAGGATAATGGCCGTGAGACGATGCACCATTGATGCGTCCCATCGGGCCCATCGGACCCATCAGACCCATCAGACCCATGCTACGTAATTGGTCTGTCACTTTGAGCGTGTCAAAATACACGGCCGCGCGCGCCTTAAGATCTTATTAGCGACGCGTGGTTCATTCCGCTGCCGTTCCGCACCGTTCCTGCCGCAGCTCCCTGTAACGTCGAGTCACGGACAATCCGAGTATCTGACATCCACTCAGCATCATTTGACGCTCATTCAGACCACCTTGCTCCCAGCCAACCCTCTTTCTTTTCACGCGCACTCAATCCAGACCCTGGTCACAATGAGCCGTGACGCAGCGCGTGGATAATTGAACGTTTCAGTGGCTGACTGTTACGATAATAACGGGTGTACTGTCCGGAGAGAGGTAAGAAGGAAGAATGAAAAAAAATATATAAAACTCCAAAAAAATTCCACCACCCGTTACAAGACCCCTAGTGACTTCGACAGATTCGTTTCGTCCTAGACGCGGGGTGCTGATATATTTTTGTTCAAATTTTTTTTTTTGACAAAATATAAAAAATTACAATTTCGTAATGAAACAGTCTTTAACGTCACTCTACCGTGCTTTTATCTCCTTCCGCATCCACCGACTCGACAGTTGCGTACACACACTCGGAATATTGCCAATCAAACACCACATTTAATTTCGGTACGGTTCGGAAATGACAAACATTTCGATCAAACATTTGACAAACACTCGTCGTTTGCGCCGCGTTGCCGAAACAGCTCCGCTCCTTCTGCAAACAGAACCAGAAGCGGAGTCCACTTGTTTCGCGACTGTCTGCGCGTTTGAGTTCGCTGGGCTGCATATCTCGGGGCGTTCGGCCATACCTGCCTGTACTTTCACCACTGGGAAGCAGTTCACCCGTTATACCCTATACTGGATAGTCCGTACCCATAACGTTAAGACAGGTGAAAATTCAAAAATCAAAACCTGACGCTTTGGGTATAATAAAACTATCGAGTAAAAAAGAAAGGTATAAAAAACTTTCAAAAACTATCAAATATAAAAATTATTAAAAAATAAAGTATTTCACAGACACGACACACAGGGTCCATTTAAATTTGCTACACGACTGTACCAAACTCGTGCAAGTTGGCAGTCGGGCCCGTCTCTCGTATGAACCTGGCTTTAAATGGAAACGTCACAGTCCCTTGTAAGTGGCTTGTTTAACATTTTGATTAACACGTCTTTCTCGCGGACGTGGTCGAATATAAAAGGGGGCCCCGTGCGTGCCGTGCCGGGTTGCGAATGCGAAAGGTGGTTATCCATCCGTAGGTGGGTATTAGGTTGTCGAGGTAGAAGCAGGCTGCAGTCTGTCACTCAGACGCCCAGCGGAAAGACTGTCAGTCTCATCTGACTTGGGTCGGATCGATGTGCTAACTAGTCCAAAAGAAGCAGCCAATAAAAAAAGCACATTAAACGCCACGTCAGATAATCACAAACCCACTGTACAATCGCATAAGATCCATTCGGCAACGACCATTATGATTCTTATCTATTTCAAAGCAAATTTGGACTATGGCAATGGAAAAAAAAATTGTTAATAAAAAAATATAAACCATCATCGAGATCGAAGATAACGTATCCAACGTGATAACATAATTATTATAATCAGTCTTCGTGGTTCAAACCGTCTCGCGTATCGTTGTACTAGAAACAAACAGTAATTAGGCTAATCGCACGAGCATTAAGTTCTCACGCACATGTGAGGTAACAAGTTTTTTATGTACTTGATACACGAGCAATCTCGCTCAATTAAATGAGTTAACGTTATCAGGTAGGCAGATGGAAAATAATTGACCGTCAATTCGCTACGGTTAAAAGTCTTCGGATTCCCAAGGAGTATCCGTCGCTATCTGGATTTTCAAAAAAATAATCTCAAATTCGCCCAGAGGACTTTTGGATTTCCACGGGTCGTCCGGGCAGGAAATAGTTTGATATCCCATTTTGGTTGGGGCAAATAAGCGGAGTCGGGTAAAGGCGTCGAGGCGCCGGGCGTCCTCGAGGGTTTCTAGGTTGGCGTTACTTATGCAATGTAAAACAGTAAGGAGAGTAAGGCCAACGAAATTCATGCCCTTAGAATACAACCCTTGGCGGAAGGGTCGCAGGCAACCCCTATATTACTTACTCAGGCCGCTCCAACCACTCGGCCGCCATAGAGCCTCCGTAATACCGTTCGGTAGGCCATCGGGGGTGGTTTCGGTCCCGGTACCAGGGGTGGCCTCCGCTATACTCCCGCTCTCAAATTACCCATCATTTAGAACTCGTTTTCACCATGAGTGCAACTGCATACAAATATATGCTGATTGCCGCGAGGGGGAGACTTATTTGATTACACGCGCATCAACAAATGCTCATCCGATTATATCGACTCCGTCCAGGGATACTTGAGGGTGACTGTCCTTTTTGCTCCGTTTCAATTTTTAATCCCCGTTATAAACAGTCACGCGTATCTCTGCCGTATTTATGATTTTCCTCCATTTTTTTTTATCGCTCAAAAATTTTTTCTCCTTTTTTTTTGATCGATCGATGTATCCTCAGACTGAAGCTCCGATATAAAGCGGCGACAGTCGCCTTATTCTTCTCGTAGCTGTCGCTACCCTTGCGGCAGTCAGGGGAGAATCGCGTCTTTGACAAATTCGATTCGCGTGTCACAGCCCGTAGAACATGCCGGCGCGAAAAGCGCTAGGGTGTTTTTCCTCCGCGTCGCTAAATCAGCTAAATGGCTGCCAGGCGAGAAACCTGTGTAATGCGAGGTGTGACAGGCGTGGCGGGGCCCATCAGTAACTCCTGAATATTTGATGCCCACTGTCGTCCTGAGCAGAGAGTGGAGAGTAGATATTTCTCCGTGAGTGAGAGCTGTATATATGTGTATATATATATAGGAACAAGGCACAGCTCATCAGCTACTTCAGTGAGTATAAAAGTACCGATCCTAAAACCTGTTTTACGCTCCCTCTGTCCTATGATTTTTCTAACCTAACCTATTTACCGAGCCTGCCAAGATATATAAGGCACTATAATTCTACCTACCATCCCTTACGGACTCTATCGCGAGGCTTTTTTTTCCCCATCAGCTTCTACAAATTATTCAAGGCCACAGAAACGCTCACACGAGCGTCACTTCGCGTTCGGCTTCGTGCGGGAAATTTGAAATGATTTTTAAGTCAGACATCGGCACCGCTATTCGCATTGTAAATATTTAAATTTACGTAGGATCGCAGGCTAGAAATTATTTTTATTACTCGACTATTAATGAGATATCGAAAAATTTTAGTCGGTGATCTAAATAGATACAGCGTAGCAAGGGAATCTCATTCGATTTCTCATTTGGCGAATCGCAACGAGGCGATAATATTCGGGTCAATTTATTCGGGATAAAACGACCGAGGGTTACAGTCGTATTAAGGATTTTTTACGATGTGTGCAAAGATACGGCATATCTTTTCTGGACAGGAAATAGCGGTGAAGCCAACCAGGACCGATATATACGATGATTGAATTACTCGTCTTAAAACCAGCGACGCCATTAACCAGCGACTACGTTCATCAGTCGAGCGACTAACAAGCGCCAACGAATAACCGAACGAACAAACAGACTTTTACTACCCGGCAAACAGACCCGGACGGGGTCCGGACTTATCAAATTAATCATTTTACGAGCAATCATTGTCCACGACCAAGAGCACGTATATCGTGTATACCGTATACGGTATGCTATATGTATATATAAAAGTTTTAGAAGATAACGACAATCAGTAAATTTTTTTCCTCGCGAAACGACTAATTTTGACCGAGCAGTAGCCATTTTGAAAATTAAAAATTGATAAAAAAAAAGGTTTGGGGTAATTTAGGGAAACTGTGTAATTTTATTTGACGCGACAATTATGGCTCTTGCAATGCTCCGGGCTACTTTGATAACCGGGTCGGAAATGCACGTTGATGCGCTCGTTTTCCAGAAATATATTAACCGTCCCCTGTGGCGTAACACGGCTATACGCGAATGCCCATGGCGGCGTTAATTTTGGTAAAAGTCCGAAATGCCACGTGGTTTGATAATAGGCGCAGTTTATCAGCCCTTTCAGGCCAACGATCCTCACACCCAGCATTCATTGTACCCGGGTGCAAACAATAATCATGACACGCAGGATTGCCGGCAATGACAATGGAATTGATGATATATCGATTGCCTGGCGACACCGTATAATTGTTTTACAACACGCAGTTCGGCCAGTGGCCGTATCGGTCGAGTAGCGCCAGCTCGTAAAACCGCGTTCACAAACAGCTTCGGCAGCGCCACGCGGTTCTGCCTACTGGTCACGGAACCGGCGTTGCAAACACACCCGTCGCTGTATTCGCGAATTATTGTCAAATTTTCGCTCAAGCTTTACGAGTCCCGCTTTAACACGGGACACGGATAAATTTCCGTTGGATTTTTCATTATTCTTTCTTTTTATTGATAACGTCGCGTCGTTATAATTTTGAGTTTATATATACATATATATTGTGTTTTTTCGATTCACAAGGCGACTCCGGCTACCGATACAGATAACGTTCTCGCTTTCTGGTTCCCTTCGAGTCGCCACTCTGCCCGGAAGCTGTGCTCTCGGGTTGATCCGTATTTGTGCAAGGGCTGAGAAAATAATTAGTAAAATTTATTCCAACTCTACAATTGTCCTATCGTTATTTTAAATCGATCGGATAATATCTCGACTGGTATATAAATTCGGTTGAAAAATTACAAAATTTGAAATCCCAACGATAAAAGAACTTCCGGTATCGAATGATCCCCCAAGGGGACGTTTCTTGCGCGTTGCGTAAGATTGCTCGTATCAGCAGGCAGTGTTTAAGGAAATAATCCAGGATCTCATAAGCAGCATATACAAGGATGTTGCGGGTGTGGGCGGAGTGTAGCAGTAAGAACAGGTGGTGCCTAAGGGTGAAGAGATTTGTAGTTTCATTAGGCAGCGGCTGCTGCTTATGACGTTGGGCTTCTGTTGTCTACAACCACTTACAAGACTACTTACCTGTGTCGTAAGTAATATCTCGATTTTCCCTTTACCCACGAGTAAGACAAATTTCAAATGGGAAATTACGAAGGGTTAAGCGAGTGAAATAAAGGAAAAATTTAATTCACCAGAAACATCGAGACACCCTATAAAATATTCGAGTATATCTTATAAAAATGATATTTTCAGAGATAAATTCAATTTCTTGTAAAAGTTGGAAAACGATATACCGTCTTCGCATCGAACGAATGACTTTTCTTCGAAAATTTTACTTCCGAGCTTAGCCAGACTTATACAGCACACACATAAGAAAGCTCGCTATGGCAAAGCGTTAAAACTTTTGATACCATTTTCACTGCGTTCGCGACTGCATTCGCATTCATGCATTCTTCCTAGAGAAAAGCTGTACCATAATATTCAGGAGTTCAAAGTGCGAAACAGCAGCTGGCATCCCTTATAGAGATTTTAACGAAAGATCATCCCGATCTTACGTCCCGTCGCAGGTCTCATCCTCCGTTCTAGGTCCATTCTAGCCTATCTCGAACGTTAACAGGATGACTCTTCGATTAACGCGTCAACCGCTATACTCGACCACGTATAGATATACAGGACGAACCTTTCCTAAGGATTATGCTTTTTCCAGAACGTGATGGACCGAAGGTCTCGCGGATTTGGATCCAGGCTACCACGCATGGGATACTCGCCAACCGCAAACCCTTGGCGAGCGGAATGTGGATTGTGGAACGCGAAACCATTTGACACCCTTGCAACCTGGGGATCCTACTCGGGTAACGTCACGAGTCCCGTACGTGTCTTTTTCTAGTTGTAATTACGTCTAGGTATCTTTTATGGCCAGGGTGAAGATATTTATACAGCCGTCACTGGGATGATCGAAGAGGGCTCCGGCTTCTAAGGGTGACGAGACACTTTCTTGTGCGAGGGAACGCTTACAGCGTGTTTCACTCGGGACGTATCGTATATGGGATACGAGGGGGTTGGTATCTCTCACATTGTGTATACACATAATAGGCCGAGTAACGAGCCGGTCCAGTACGGATGCTGCGTGTCAAAAATGAAATTCAACGAATGACAGTGGTAGTGGCTAGTCTCGTTATCGTAGTCAGACCAGGAACCTAAATATAAGCTAATCAGCAGGGAACATGTGGATTCCTGGGGTAGCCCGTATCTAAGAGTTTGAGTTAATTTCATAGCTGATCACCCCGGGTAATCCTGGCAGGGGCGGCATCGCTCGAGCGGAAAACAAAGCTGTGAGACTGGGGGGATGCAAGTCAACCCCCCTCTCGGAATCTTCCTCAGATTCGTGCGTCATAAGTGCTTCGGCGCTAGATTCATCATCTTAGTGAACCCCTGAGTCGATTTCCCACCCTGCTCTCCGCAGACTCGCTGGCCAGAATGCGGAAACGTTGGAATTGCCACCCTTGAAAAAGTTCATCCTCCCGGTACACTCCATAGAAAAAAGGTCACGGGGTAGATTTTTGTCATATTCTCTTTATCTGATATCGCTCCTACCCCATTCCATCTGGAAATTCATATAAATCCTAGTGGGCAGACAAAAATATGACGTGCCAAAATGCCCGCGAGAAATGTACACACCACCCCCCCCCCCCCAGCTACATTTAATCCTCTGCATAACAGGGGCTGTCGGATTCGTCGTGGTACTCTGCCACTCCGATAAATAAATCAACTCGTAAGCAGCCGCTATTAGGGTGATGTGGCGTGTATGCAATGTGCATCACGCCCTCCCCTTCTATTCGCACGCTTCTCCTACGCAACTGCGAACTGCAGAAAATAAATGCCCCGTTGCTTTACGTGCGTGTAAAATGTCCTGTGACATTGAGTATGGGCTGTGTGTATATCTATATAGGTGTAGGCACTCTCTAAACTTAATACCCGTGTCCCGATTACGTGTGTGGCTTAAACATGTGCCGCTTGTAAGGGATAAAGTCGATCCTTGCAGATGCAACTTACGACCGTGCGAAGGGAGCAAGAGAGGCAGGAGTCAAAGGATTTTATATGACCGTTGCATTAAATGCATGTGCAGCAATGCATTATTTTTACGTGTAAAAATCCTACTTGCCTCCACTTGATAATTAAAGCTCAGCCTTCCCGTGGAATGAGATTTACTCCATGGATTCTGTGTCAGTTGATTATTTTTTTTGGATTTGAATTTTTTGGGAATTTTTTTCTATAGACTTTCAGGGCTGGGTTACTAAGGGGCATGCATGCATACGGTATAAGGATATTGCGAGTGGTCATAATCGCGTGTGCAGTAGGCGAGGCACTCGGTAACGGAAATCACGTTTCCTATAATCTGCGGTAATCTCATAAATAATGTGCAGTCTATGGAGAAGGCGGGGAGGGAGAGAGAGAGGGGGGGGGGAGAGAGAGAGAATAAGCTAACACCAGAAGCAGCTACAAGAACGCACGTAGAGTCCGGGAGTGGCCGAGTGAGTAAAGCATGTATAGTATACAGGAGCGGCCCTGACGGTATATTCATCCCTTATGCACCCCGAAGCAAAGCCAGTAACTCCACGCTAGAAATCATCCCCTACACTCGTGAGAGCGAACCCGGCTCTTGGCCCATCCCCCGTTTCTCTCTCATGATTTGACGCTGTGCAAACACATCGGCCAATTATTTACAGCTCTTCCCCTTTTTCGGATTTCATGGCCATTATTGTACCGCACTCGGACACCCCATACCGACCCTCGTCGTATTGTCCTGCGACCCTACGGACGATTTTTCAGTGCTGCCATCCTCGCCTGCTTACCAATCAGATATTAGTAGTCCAGTTTGACGAAGAAAAAAAAATACCATTAAAAATTAATACAAAATTACAACCCTGTCCCAACGCGGCATAACGAATCTTCGATCGGGAAGACGAAATGGGGGTAGAAAAAATTTGGAATAAAAAAACAAGGAATCTCAAAGAAAGTAAGACACGTGATCGGGAATGAAAATCGTGTTTCGTTCGACACAGCAGGATTCAGTGACACGTCACACTCGGCGACTTCGGTATTGGCTGCTTCCACTTTCTCATTCTACCGTATCCACGTTTCCCTATTCGAGCCATCCTTCGCCACCCCCCCACCCCCCCGGCAGTAGTCTTGTCGAAATCCTTTCAATATATCAGCAGGCCAGAGGGGAAACATTCTGTCATAGGAGCCGGCGTGCGCGAGACCCAGGACAAAGGAAGCATTTTATTATTGAGTAGAAACATTCGCTCCTCGAGCGACTCGATCTTTCTCTTTCCCTTACTCCAATAATATTTGCCCGTAGTCCTAACCCTTTCTCTCTTCCCTATCCAAGTGGCTGCTAATTTATGTCTCGTAACACTCGAACCGACCCTGTACAGTCATACCAACACGACTCTTGGTTCAAGAGAACCTTAATAAACCATTTTCTTCGCATTCATCCAAAACGGCGATTCGCCCTCTCTTTATTATTAAATCACTGGTCGGACGATAATAATAATATTTTATATTATATACAGCACATACATAGATATACCATTCAGGATATACAGTCCCATGTATAAGCTTTTGTATAAGCGCACCCAAAAGTTTCACGATTGACCGACATAATACCAGACCCAATACCACTTCGGTCCTTTATGCCGCAACCACAACGGAGCTCTATTCGACCGCTTGCAATTTCCCGACAAGGCTAATATACACTGTGCCAACTAGCCAGAGTTCTAGCTACTTACTACACGCTCAGCCGTTAGGGTCGTTTATTTCGATCGCCCGTCTCCAGCCCCCCTCTGCCCCCCCCCCCCCCAGCCCCTATTACCTTACTACACTGTTTCCATGCACGCGATATTCCCTGAGGCACATTCAACAATTTTTACCAGATACTGTCTGGCAATTAAAATACACAGTAGGTATTCGAGACAGTAATTGTTTAATATTACGAGGGTGCGTTCATAAACAACCCTTAATCGGTTGGGAAGAAAAATAAAAATCCAAAAAATATATTAAGGGTGAGTATCAAAGATTCTTTGTCAAATAATTGATATCTGTCTGACAATTATTTTTCTATTTTTTTCTAATTTTTTTTTCGGTACCGAATAGACAGGGCTGTTTCGCAACGAACGATGTCGTTAAAGCGAAGTGCAGCGGGAACATTCAAGCTCCGCTTTGAATATAATATGGCGGCAATAAAGAGTTTTGACAAACGGGCCCGTGTAAGGGCGCAAGGTATGTCGGTAATTTTTTTGTTTTCATTTAACCGTAGAAAAAACGAATGAACGTTCAGCATCCGACAAACAGCGAGCACATCGCGTACATGAATACGCGGCCGGTAGTCCGCTCGCGCAGTAACCCGTATTAAAACAAATCATTGTTTCTACTGAATAATTTCCCTCTCCGGCGGCTTTGCATCATATCGTCGAGCTTGTCCGTTGTAAACGCGACCTCATGCTCGTGTGCGCTTCCACTGGATTCTCGTATCCGTACACGAGAGGCTGCACAGTGACTGACCGGTTGCAGTAGACAGTATCATCAGAGAATTTAATCAATACCGAAAGGCATTATTATCACGCGAGCCCGAAACAAAGCATCGGGCAGACTGTGGGACGTTGATAAAAAATTAATTAGCTAACGAGGAAATATTATAAATAACAAAAATAACACGTGAACCGATTAAAAAGATAATTACACAAATTAATCAGCAATCTTTGATCGATCTGTCGGACGACGCACCGAATATAATAAATTGGTAGATAGCGTTCGTCAAATAAATAATTAATCCCCTGTACCGGGTGTGTCAATAAATTTTACTTCCATGTCAAATTTCAATCGTCCGTATTCTGTACAAATAACAAGTCACTGATAACAGGACGAAACTTTTCCATTCGGATTCCAACCAATCCCCATCAATGACAACACGATGTATCACATGCTCGGTACACACCTGCACCCTCGTCATCGGCCCCCACCGGCGGAATCATCGAACGATGAAACACTCGATTACTGCATTAACAATGCTACTAATTCCGCCACCCCATTTCGATTTATGCATTCCCGTTACGTAACCGATATCATACACATACACATACAAAATCGACAGGGCGGCCACAGGCGGAGCGACTGGAAATGCTATTTCGAACGTTGTAAAACAGTTAAATGACCAATCGCGTCGGATACATAATTTCCAATGTTCGCGACTGCAGTTGCGGATATAATCGACAAGCGATTGGCATCGAGCTTGGATTCGCCGGTAATCGAATCCACAGGGTATCCAATCCGTACAGGTAAGCGACACGTGCAAGTTACCATCGATAGACTATAGAAAGAAAAATCGACTCTATAGAAAAGTTACAGTACTTCGCAGTAGCCCCGGCGCAGCCTTCCCATAGAGTATGCATAGCTGGAGGGTAAATATCGTATATATAAATGGTGTATATGGAGACTTAAGAGAGACAATGGGTGCATGGAGGGGAGCGAGATGGAGATACGGCGGCAAGGGAGGGAGCGAGAGAGAGATGCAGATATAAAAAAGAGAATAAGTGAATATTTCGATCGGGCCCGTTGCCTGTGCCTCGTCCCCTCGAAGCAATGAATACGAATAGGTTCGCGATACGATCTGGATCGCGGGGTTAAATTAAATGATTTGCATAAGTAGGTGGGTGTCGACACTGGCAAACATTGACAAACGCGTGCTGTGGGGACTGGCTACCTCCCCTCCCCCTTGCACTCTGACACCCCCCGATGCCACAGTCGAACAGAGAGGTTATAAGAAGAATATATTATTAGGGATAATAGAAACAGCGGTACAGTAGCCTCGATAAGGGTTACACGGGGTGGCGACACGTGTCTACGAGCCTGTCGCTCGCTGATACAGCCATTCGCAATTATCATACATACTCTTGGTCCACTAGTGTACACGATGGAAATGCCTATTTTGAATGGACGTCTATTTGGAATAACAAGTCATCCCCCTTTGCCCGGACGCACTCTGGCTAAGAGGTTGTCGAAGAGGGTGGGATTTCTTTTCTTTTTTTTCCAAGTATCGACAAGCTTGGTACAGGGAAAAGACGTTGACGTGTAATATCGTGTGTCCGGTGTATCTCGAAAGGGCTTTTCGCGATATTGTCGGTGGGGGGAGGGGGAGGTAAAAAAAAATAAATAAAGCTAGGAGAATTTCAGAAATGGAAATTGTAGATGGGGTCGGTGTATATAGTGCTGTACCGTGCCGTCGAGAGTTTGGAGAAGCTGCGAATGTCAGAGTGGCTGTTGATGTTGCGACAGGCTGGGCCACGTGTCAATTCGCATTATTGCTATTTGCCCAGAGACAGACTATGGGGAGAGTTTCGTGGGAAAAGGCAACACAAACAAAATAAAATGGATATAGATAAAGTGACGTAGTCGACTGAATATATCGAGGGTCGGTACTGTGTAGGACCAACCGTAAGGGATCCCGCACACCCTACTAGTCTAATCCTGGATTGACTCGTGTCACTTATTAATATTTTATGCAAACACTCTGATTTACGACTCGCGGATATATCGTGCGGCTTACTCTTCGGCCAAAGCCGATAACATTCCCGCGGTAACAGCCTTATCTGCCAACTTTGAGTCCGATCGGTTCTAATTATTTCGTCACGAGTGGGCAGGAGGGGGGGTGTCGGATTAAAGTCACGATGCCCATGTCAGGGGTTCGTAAAGTTTGTCTGTCGTATGGATATTTATCTGGACCGGGAAGCCATCTTGAAAATAAAATAGGGGTGAGAGTGGTTATATCTTTGGGGAACACGACTTACTTTGGGGGTAAATTCGTAAAGTCGTCATTTATATATTTTCTTCTGCGAAAAGTTGACTAGAGGATTGGTATAGGAATTGGGGGGGGGGGGGGGATGACGAGGACCTGCGATAAATGGCGACGGGGATACAGGATGCGGTAGGGGGCGGAGGTTGGAGGGAGAAAGGAAAAGGGAAATCTGCAAACCAAAACGAATCAAAGTAATCCTACTCCGCGTTCTAAAAACTCTAGCGGGTGGTTGTGGCGCAGAGGGGGAGGGGCCAGGGGGGGTCGACGCCACGTCGGTCGATGAGCATTTCGTAAATGGATCTCTCTTTCCTCTATCGCGCCCCCCCCCCCCTCCCCCTGTGCCACAGCAGCTTCACCAACGCTGGTACCCATTCCTGCAGCGGGGGGGGTAGCCACCCCCTAACTCACCCAACCCTCCTCACAGTGTCAGCCTGTGAGCCTCACGGTGGCTCACGGTGGCTCACCACCCCTCACGCAAAAGCCTGTCCTTGCCAGCGTCGTCGTTTTAAATTGCTGATGAGCATTTTTAGATTGGTTACGTTAAGTGAATTGGTACATAGACGGCTCTGTGTTTTCCCGATAAAAGTCTTAATGAATCCGGGAAGATGGGCTCGCAGCCCGCATCCGGGGCAGTTTTGAAATTGTCCTTGCGACGCGGCCCCAGTATATCCGGAAGCACGTGGATCGATTTCCGCTCTGCTAGATCGGTTCGATTCTCGTGGAATTCTCATCCCTTAAAAGCAGCGACCCCTCCCCTCCGTGCCCGATACGTAGAAAAAGAGACCAACACTGTACACACTGTATACAGTGTGTGTATATATACCAAGCCTGGAAAATCTCCTGGCGCACAAGCTGGACAGGAGGTGTTCCTCTTGGTCAGGGCAGACATCACTTTTCCTGAGAACAACAGAGGGTGCACCTAGCCGACCTCCCCGACACAGGGAAACCCGCTGACACACGTAAATACCTACGGAAACGGGCAAATTCCGTCGAGTTAATTAAAGCCCCTCGACATTAGAGTCAAATCGAGAGCCTCCCACCCCCTTTCCCCCTTTCCTCGTCCTTCGGACCTCCGGGGCTCCTGTACCTATATCTAGAACTCTGTCCTCTTACACCCTCAGCTCCGGTCGACCGTAGGCTCTCTCCAGGGTCTGCAGGGTCTGCAGTCGGTAGTGACGACCCTGGCGCCCCTCTTTCTACACACGAGAGCATCTACCTCCATACACAGCTGCTGGGGCTCCGGACTAGACTGCCTTCTGGCCTCATCCGATAAAAGGAACGGGTAGTCAGCCAGACCATCCGGGCAGCGCAACAACAATAATGTCGTCGTCAGTTCGTTAAGCACTTCTTTCAAAGAGTCGACTCTCGAGGCTCGGACGGTCAGGAAGGTGCGAGCACGAGATAACTAACTGGTTGTGTTACGACATTAACGGCGGCTATGCGTGCGTGACTTGGTCACCTGAGATAATATCAGCATCCATCGCGACTATCCATCCATCGCGTCAGAATTCCCAAAGAAGAGAATGGACCACGGAACGAGCACTTACGACCGGAACTCCACTCCGTGTATACGTGGAACGGTGACGTCGCCAGCTGTCAGCTTCGAAGAATCGAAGTAAAATATACATTTTTCGTACGAGAGATTTTTTCGAAATTCTAAGTTTACCCGAAACAAAAAAATTATAGACTAGAACCAATCGTCATCTTTAAACTTCCTTGCCCTACCACTCGGCACTTTATTCCTTTCTTTCGTCGTTATCAGTCACCAAGTCGATCTGACGCAGTCTCGATAAGGACTCCTCCAGATGGTATTTCAACCAGGATGACGATGCCATACGTCCACGAGGATGATGTCCCGTGCGGTCAATCCCCTATCCGACAACTTGATGGATCGTTAGTATACAATAAGTCAGCGCGCTCGTCGTCGAGCTACTTACAAACTTGTCTACCGTGAGGAATCTTCACCGGGAGCGATAATCTCTCTTGATCCTGTGACACTCTAACCTAACCTCAAATTATACGACATAACCTATCCAATCCCTTACCAGGCGGAGTGAACAAAAAAATATAGATATACACACCAGCCGATCGTAGCTCCGCATTACGTCACAGAAATCTATTCCGATACAACGACAGGATTAATTTGCGGCTCTGGTCCATGTGTGACTCACCGGTTACCGAGTGTGACATGACACGTTACACACGGTTGACGCATATCTTGTTAACGAAACCAGAGAGATTTGGCAGCAGATGCCTTTCATGACGATTCACCCGTGACACTCGGGGACGTCGACGATTGACATATTTTCCAGGACACCAGCATCCAAATCATTTTCGGTACCGTGATTTTTCCAGGATCTCCATCGATTTATGGTCCATGATCCAGAATCGCATTGTTACCTCATTCTCCTTACTTTTTTCTCTCGCGATCCTTACATACGTCATAGGATGCTGCACTCGACTCTCTTCCTCTCTCCCAAGAGGAACGCTGCTGATCGCAAGTGACAGATGGACTAAGCTTCACGCAGAGATGAAAATAGAGAAAAGAAAGGCGTAACAAGTTAATGCCTCGGGTCCTATGGGTCGTGTCAAGTTTCATGACGTGACAGGCAAATATGCACCACTTGGCAGCTGGATACAATGCCTAACCGGTATACCCTGACGTTCAGATTTGAAACGTAACACCCGTTAGAGTGATCTCATAGCGAGGGAGTCACGATCCGGCCGAACTTACCGCTGTTCTCGTCTCTTCGCTTCCCTCTGACATCGTAGAACCGAGCGACATGTTTAATTGGTAATCCGTTTAAAGGATTAGTAACTCACGATGGGTATTAGGACATGTCGCCAGGGTCCTGCCTGCAGCTTGTCCGTTTCGCATAGACAAGCCAAAAGGACACGATCCGGGTCCCGTCGATGCTTCTCGACGAATCGTGGATATGGTTTACGAGGACTAGTTTCTTTTTTTAGTACTCGTAACTCGATATAGGGACTTTTTTTTTAAGCGGTTAACAATGCCACGTCATACCTTGACACGGTTTCAAGATACTCGACGTTGTTACGCGTAAATTTCTGAAGCTTTTGGCCTAGGGAATTTTATATAGTAATATTTTTAACCAGGGATTTTTTTTCTTGGGGTCCAATTCCATTGATACCTACATTGTTATCGTGTTTGATACTTTTTTCTTTTGTATTTATATTTCAACTCTTATCTACCCGATCGCTCTCTTGTACCCCCTCCCTCTCCACTTCCCGCAGGGTGCACGATGCTCACTTTTCAAACAAGCTTACTCTTTGCTGCGCGAGGGGCACGAGTAGCTAGGGGTTCGAAATCCGGGTTGATCTAATAGGGATTAAAAGAGTGACAAATGTAAGAGTTAGTGACGGGAAGGGCGATGGTCCTGTTAGGCTACAGCATCCGAACCCTGTTCATCCAGTTATACGAGTGTCCTTAAAAATTAAATAAAGGAGTTAATCGAGAGTCCCGACCAGCTTCTACGATTTAATTATCGTCATACGGTGAATCATCCGAAATCCTTATTAACAGCCACCCTCGAGATGAAATCTCATCGTTGATACTCATTAAGGGTTCGACGAGTCTAAATGAGACTGATGAACTCCAATGCCGTACATAGCGTACGCGTCGCGCACGGGTACGTAAATTGTCTTGGAAATTCTTGTGAAGTTACGACGAAGAACTTTTTATTATAAATACGCAAGAGTATACGGGATACTAGAGCCAGTAGACCATTAAGGCCTCAGCGATAAACCCAGAATGGAATCCCTTACGATCGGGTCGATCCATAGAAACGCCGCGACATTCCTTCGCGACGACTGGATTCGCCGCGAGTCAAGTTCGTGACTCGTTGCTAATCTTGGATCATCACGTGGTAGATATCGCGAACGAACCCTACTCCGCGGGGAGTGTCTCGGTATCATCCCCGGAAAGGATACACACGACTAACAGAGTATAGCGAAATCTGTAGCACTATGGAAACATGACCATATAGGTTTAACGCGTACATGATATACATGCACGATATAGGTATACATCCAGGCAGCAATAAAACTCAGCCGGTAATTGGTCATCCAAGACTAGAATTACCAGGACTGGAAAGGCGCTAAACTCACCCGCTGGCATCATCAATCATCGAGTCTTCCGAGCATCTGGCTCCATTTATGTCCATACCGTAGGTCGAGGCAGAAATTTTAGACAACTCGTTGAGTCTAATTCGAAAAATTATTCTTTGACGAAGATCATGAGATTTTGGGTATCCGACTAGAATTCGATTTGTATTTTGCGAGTGATTTAAATCATTTGGAAAAATGTATTCGAGTCCTTCGAAGAATTTTACTTACTTGCTCTATACCCACCGAGCCAATGGTAAATAATAATATGGCGAAGTATCGGCCTGTATCGGGATTCGTGCAATAAATCAAATAGCTTTTTCAGTAACGGTCGACATCGAGATAAAATGGTAATGAAAACATGCCCGATACAATGCGATAACATTCCCGGTCGGCGATGGGACACGCGTCCTCATACGATATAACGTCGCACAGCAAAACCACTCAGCCATCTCGCATTCTCATTGTCCACCACATACGGCGTACATATATATATATACTCCTTTCGATCCTTCCGATCCTCCTATTCGCAATAATATCCTCCCTTGAAGCTGTATGTATATATATACTGTAGATTTTATATGGAGTAGTATATATATATTAGATATATATAGTCTGAATAATTTACTATCGACATATGAGTATTCTGACATATGTACGTCACCATGTATAATCTACGTGTATGCCACGCACGTTATTTAATGCCAAAAAATACAGCGGTCCATCATCGATCTCTACGGATCTCGCGTTCGATGTGAACGCGACCGTACGTCGCTCTATAAAACATGTGTAGGTACGACATGAAAACTGCCTTTTGCTGGCCGGATCCAGTACTGACTTTACCTACTTACTGCCGGGAACGAAGATACGAGTGGGCGTTTACGCCGGTGGAATTACTTTTGATTAACCAAAGATAAGGGACGGGCTGTTCTCTTTGGTGAATTATTCAACTGGCTCTTTTCATCTTCCTTTGGGAATACGTCATTTCCATTTCGATTTTGCTCGCGTGATCGAATCTCGCCTTTATGGGATAGAATGGATTCGAGCCTAAAACACGAACAACTGGCCCTTATTAACATTCCGTGGGATGCTGGAAGAACCTGAGAGAAGACCTGATCTCGTACTACCTTCAGGCTTATATCTTCCTGCCAGTCTGCCTACCTACCCATCTTCCTGGCTGCTCGACTACCTACCTACTTGTTCCTTCAGCAGATCCAACCGCTTCAGTTTCAATCGGTCAACTTCCCTTAGCTCAACTACGGAACTGACTCTTTGGCATTCCCTTAAGTTACGCTGAATTAAAGTATCATTTGACACCCGATATAATCGTCGATCTAAAACTAACCTATCGAGCCAGACAGTGGTAGGCCATGTACACTACACTGTGTACGCTTAGCAAACTACCCAAAGGACCAAGTGCACTTGCGTCATCGGAATCTTCAGAGTGACTGTGAACTTTTTTCAAGCGAATCGCTCGCCGTCATTATCCAGGAATAAAATGATCGACGGTGATACCAAGTAACTATACAGTTCTAATATAAGATATTTATTTAATTAAAAAAAATAATATTCCATTTTCGTTCGTCACGACGTCATTGCCCACTGCTCGAGTGTCCGTAACATGGGCTGTACGTTAATACCGTAAAGCGACGTGAGCAAAGTGAAAGATGGCGCCACCGTACAGGAGAGAAGTAACACGTCCGAAATATGCATCCCAACAGGCACAGAGTCAAGTAAGCCAAACCGGACCGGTATGCAAATTAATTGACAGAGTCACAAAGTTCCTCTAATAAAACTCGTTAGTCTAAATATACTCGGACCGATACACTATTCCTTTTACACGAGAAGGTAGGAAATCTGCCTTTGTCTTCGAGTGCGGTTATGTATACAGGGTGTACGGATTGATTGGCGTATAATAATAAGGTAAAGAATGGCGGATCTGGTATTTACCTGTGGTCCATCCAAACCGTTATGCCTCGCTTTATGCCGGAGGCTGCAGCATCACCTCCTACCTCGAAGACGCAGTTCAATTCGGGATTCAATATTCAGTGGAATTGTTTTGCTTCGGATGACTTCGGTATATATGACAAGCATATGTATAGATATATGTACGAGCTATACCGAAGGCAGCTATAGAGATCGCAGACGAGATTCCCCCGGAATAAAATCTGGCCGCATTATTCAATCGGATCTCATTGGAATGCGCGGATCAAACTTAATAATGTGCGTCGAAGAAAAAAAAAGAGAACGTAGAGCGCGTGGGCTGCATGCGAGATCATCCCCCTGACGCCGGGCATCGCGACGCCCGACAATTAATACGCTCTCTGTCCTGCTCCTACTTCTACTCTCTACTGATCTCTCTCTCTCTCTCTCCCTCTCTCTCCCCCTCTCGCGTTATCATACTCCGCAGCATCTTCCTCTCTCAATGGCTACCCATATCCGTATGCCTGGCACGAGCCGACGTTCGATTGTCTCTTGCGCCAAGATATGCCGAGCGTCCAGCATCCAGAATCACTGTGAATATCGAGAATTTTCAAAATCCCGTATCTTGGCTTTACGTCTGACGAAAGATAGTCAGATAAAATATTATCTGTAAGCAAAGATTATATTTTATTTGTATTTGGCGTGCTTTGACTTTTCTCTATCCTGTATATATATATACATATACCTTTTAAAGTATACAGTATACATGATAGTCCTCATTAGAGCGACAAACCTCAAAGGCTTAATTACAATCGCAAAGTGGGTGGGCCCACCCCTTGGGCGATTTTTTTTTCACCATTTGCCAACTTTCACTCTCTCTCTCTCTCTCTCTCTCTCTCTCTCTCTCTCTCTCTCTCTCTCTCTCTCTCACACACTCTCTCTCTATCTCTTTAGTCTCAAACGTTTACGTCATAAAATTCGACTCCGGATGCCAATTATTCAGGCACGTTAATTAAGTTAGCTCCGAGCGATCTCATAAATCGTTCGATGCGCGTTAACCCTTAGGTGCATCCACACCAGTAGCGAAGACAATACACGTTCGAATAATGAGACACGCAAGACGGCAGCTGTCCCTTATTGCAGTGAAAAACAGGTGCGGCAGTATCGCGAAAAATTTGGATTTACAACGATACGCGTAAAGGCAGTAAGACGAAAGAAAAAGATGCTAAGATTTCGATCGATCGTCAATCATCGTTAAGTCGAACAGTCTATTTCGAATGAGCCATTCCAAGTAGAGGCAGTTTAATATATCACGTCTCCCGTGCTCCCTTGTGTTCTGTATGCTCTACATGCCCTATATCTATGGTCCGTGAGCATCCTCATATTCAGACCCATGCCGGAGACGGGATAAGAGATTGGAAACGTCAACACGTCGAGTGCGCCAGAAGGACAAATCTACCGAGGGCGACGAGCGGCCGAAACGTAAGCGCGGCTTTTCAACGAGCGACCTCCACATATTTGTATTCTACTCTGGTTTGTTTGCCGAAACATAATATTTCGGCTCGTACGTACGAGCACTCGTTTTTGTTTGCGCCGACGTCTTCCTACGTTATATATGCATAAATATACATAGATATATAATATGTGCACACAAGCGCTACTATCGCGTCGACAGATTTTTCGGCAAATCCCCTTTGTAGGCTCGTTAGCGTAATACGGCCTTAATCACTCGTAATTAAAAATTTTTACCGTCTGCGATCACCACGTGCGTTACGTAATTATTTATATCCTTTATCACGGCACGCGTATGCACTTCTACGAACGTATACGTATCCTGGAGCACGGGAGATCGATCGCATCAATTCGTGTTCCTGACGCGTCGTAACTTTCCTCGAACTTAACACTTTGGGACTTATACGTTTGTTGGGGCCTCAGGACGGAGGAACACGGGCGAATTGCTATCGAAAAACTCGGTTGGGTCGCCAAACTTTTTCCTTGCTAGTCGTGCAATCATTTGTTCAACACACCGCCAACAAATCCAATACAGTGCGAATAGTGTGGGTGTACGTGTAAGTCTGTATAGAGGAGGTCGAGTGGAGTTCGATAGGTACGTGTACGTCGAGCGGCAGTGTATCCTATACATATATTCTAAGTACATATGCACCTATAGGATCGTGTACAGGATACATTTGGACTCTATCGGGTCGCTACGAATTCTTTATAAAGCTTCGTAATACCTATATGTATACATACGTATGTACATATATGTACCTTGAGATCGAGAAAGTACAGTCCAACCGGAAATTCACGTTCGTAGGAAAGTCCGGGATAAATGTCAGTGGCGCTATGGTACCCGTGAAATAGGGGGTACACCGATTAGCTAGCGAGGACGGTCGGTAAGGTAGAGAACTACTAATGGTTGTTAAACCCTAGTCATGGAGAACGGTAATTTCAATTTTCCCAGCTGGGATCACGCGAGTCCTGGGAATTACGTCTGTACCACAGTGTATATGGTGTTCAATATATACAGGAATGGGGCGAACGAAACGATTCGCGCGAGTAAGTTGCGAGGGTGCGAGAAGAGGCTGTCCAGGGCATTTGGATTTATTCGCGGACACTTACCAGCCAGGGGTAGCAGAGACGCGTCGCGGCGGACTCTCCGGCAGGAAGGGCCGATTTTCTAATATTCCCTGGAGACTTTGGGATCAGATACGCATTGCTAGGGTTTCGGGTATCTATTCAATATGCCTCCATTATTTGGTAGGTGATAAGACCAGCCCGAGAAGTCGAGGAGGCTGGGGCTTGAGAACCCTTGGCGAAACTAAACTCACCCCAGGACTCGATCCCGTCTCCCACGACCACCACCACTGTGCCTATCTTCGACCCCCCGGGGAGTCATGCGATGAGTGATAGTGTCCCAGCCTCCCTCTGTATCTTTCCATTTTCTCTCTTCTCTCTCACTCCGCGCATCCTTTCCGGTAACACGGACGCATTAGCTACCTTCCTGTGAACTGGACTTGCTAAGGATCCTATTGAGCTTGCATTTTTTTTCGCCATAATTTCTCTTTCTACCTACGGGGGTACCCGATACGGCAACGGTCAATGGGTACCAACCTCTTTTTTCTCCAGAGTAAAAATCTCCTCCTGGCACTCGGGCCCGATCTACAAGAGTTATTTGTTTGTCGAGCTGCCGGCGCGAATGCGTCCCGGCGACCGGGGTTAACGTTCCTACTAACGATGCTTTTTTCTCGGGCTGAATGCTACTGCGATTTCCACTCGACGTGTGTAGCTGAGCTTTTCAAAGAAGAAACATGGTGTACGTTCTAAAAAGCTTGCCGTATCTCGGCTCGTATCTAGACGGTAAAACCGCCGGGGGGTGCGAGCCCGTAAGGGTACACAATAGGGCCCATATGTTTGCGGGGGTGTATAACGTTCTGCACCCCCTGGGGGACCTCGATCAACCCCTCGCTGAAATGACTATATTCACGGATGTATATATATATATGTATACACACACACTTGAACATCGTCCTAGTGGGTACGGCATTGACTCTGTCCTTTCTGGTGAAAGTATAAAGTCTGCAAATTTAACCCGGATGTTATCGGGACGCATGCGCAATGCAATCACCCGACCACCTTTCTTTGCTCTACGTTGCGCAGACTTCCGACATCAGTCGAGACTCCGATAATCTTTCCAAACGTATCAATATTTATCCTGCGACTATTTATTTATTTTTTCTTCTCTCTTTCGCGAACGTCACTTCCCATTACTCACCGTACACAGCATCCGGTATCTCTGCGTGTATTTGGCAAAGGTGGGCAGAGTAAAAAAAATAAAATGAACCGATCCCTCAGACTCCTTTCGAAGAAAACGATAAGAACAAACGTAAAACTGGAAGAATCGCTTCTCGCAAAACCATTCGAAAAGAGCGACAACTTGCTCCTCGCTCGAACGAATAGCCAGGGTTTTCATCCCTTTCGCGTCGAACGTTTCTCCCGCAAAAAGCCACCCTCCTCCTTCAACCCCTACTCCCCCCCGGCTCACCCACCGTAAAATACACTCGGAAACTAGAAGCGACTCTTGCCGCGACTTTATTCCTCTCTCGATCCACAGTCTGACATCTTCTTGATACTCTTAGACATCCTAACCTCACTCTTTATACCTGACACGCGAAACATACGGGGTCCGTGCGGAGCACAGCGATCGAAAGAAAAAGTTTGTATAAGATTACAATAAATTTTTCATTGAAAATAAATATATTTTATCACTATGTTTTTTAATTTACACCGAGCCAATTTTTTTAGGATTTAATATAGTAAAAAAATTTTTTTTCGATACGGCCCTATGCTACTTAACCGAACCTGTCAAAATCTGACTGATGCATATCCACTGGATATCCCTCTCTACACCCCTATGTATAAATTACGTGCAAAAGTACTACGTTACTGTCCCTAAAACCGGAAGTTGCCCGTGGTAGGTTATATCCGCGTAAAGTATCTGCCACAGGGCTCCAGTCTCTATGGAACCTTTCAGGCTTTTTACGCTACCAAGCTACGCTCGCGCGAGAACTAAGACTGGCGGAAGCTCAGGAGGATAAGAAAGCCAGCTAACCGGCCCTCCTGGTAGACATTTTTTTTACTCCTACCCTTCACTCCCAAGCCACGGCTAGCACTCCGGACCCACCTTTTTCTTATTCGCCGAGTAACAGAGATTTAAATTACTCCGGTACTAAGTACCGTAACTACGAAGCTTTATAGATACACGTATACAGGTTATGTGTCGAGCCTGTAACACGCAAGCACCATTTATGCTCGTACCTACCTGAGATCCCATGTAAATATGTACATGCCAGAAGAGACGAAAGCATCTATAACGGGTGATTTTGAAATTTATATCTGTCCCCTGGTGGGTCTTTTTTGACGTACCGTATACATCTATAATAGACTCTGGAGTATGGTGCTTGCAATCGCTAATGTTAATGGGTTCGATATGCCAAGTACCTAAACCAACCTGACTACCTACTTTCCAAGTTAAAAGCTTACTCTCCTGGTATCGATCAAGCTACCTACTCCACCTTCTTGGAGGCGAACCTGCAGCCGCCAGCAGATAAAGCCCAGTACCTTTTTCCTTAGAGCTTCAAGGCACCATAACCCTATCGAGCTGCACAGTGTACTCAGAATTTTAATTCATTCGGCTCGCATGCTCGACTCAAGCGTGCACGGGACTCCCGTTTCGATCAGATAGGACGATATGGGTACAAGGAGTACCGATAGCTTCGATCCCCTGAAACTGACTTAACGTTATCTCATGGAAGATCGGCAGTCACACACGCCATCGTAAATTAACGCATTTACCGATTAAAGCTTCGAATTTTTATGCTCGACATCTTCATCGACTGCCTAACCGGTTACTTTGGGCTATTGGTTATTGGCAGAAGATTCACTGGGTTCATTGATATTCCTGCGAGCGTCGACCGATTTCGCGATCGGCACGACGTATTAGCGTGGTCATTAGAATTAGTCGGTATACCTTATATAATTGATGGTTCGATCCATTAATTAAGCACTTACTCAATTTTTATAATTATCTGACCTTTTTTGCTTATCAATGTTAAATCTCGTACGAGAACGTAATCAGTATCGGTTCGTTAGCCCTGTAACCACTGTTGAAACGGTCGCCGATTAGCTGTACTGTAATCACAATGATTATCGCTCACGTTATACAGATACGAACGCGCCTAAAATTACTTAAATGTCCGAGAGCTATTCGGTACAGCCATTACAAAAGTCCATTAAACGTAATGCGGGTAGAGTGTACGTGGGCAACCTGCGTTATCGATACAAGCGCCATTTTTTAATTTGATTTCCAATTAGCATGTTGCACATACAAGATCGATTATGAATATTTATAACAAAGTAGAAAATTGACAAATTTTTCAAAATTTTCCATCGTCCACAAATCCATTATCGATTTTTTTTTTTTCCATCGACGTCATTATACGCGTCCTGTGAACGCTGCATTACGCCTCTCGGATAAGCATTCACACGCAGCTGGCACGCAGTCGACTTGAGGACTCTTAACAAATAACTTAACCTTATAAGCATGCCTTTAATCTCGAAATGTCGTTCCTCAGCCATAAAAGCGGATGTCACCGGTTTCCCACTCTTGCGACAAACTGCTTAGCTCTTCGCTCAAATCGTGAACGTACGAACGGATGAACGGACGGACGGGCGAACAGACGCTGTGCTATATAGACAAGTACAGTCGCCGACAGAATTATCGACGAATCGAAACCCTAAATGCATTCGTACATATATCAACAAAATACCTGCAGCACAGAACCCAGGAGCGACATGAATTTTGAAAAAAAACTTTCTATGAAGAAAAATTACTTTTCATCATTTTAATCGTAAAAATTTCATTATTTATCAGGTGGCCAACCTGCCCTTAAATAATGACATAATTATTTAATCATCCACCCAGAAACCACGCACAATTCTAGTACCGACTATACACACGGTATAGAGAACGAAGATGGGCGCTGACATCCGCCGACTGATCTCTTCGTAGATACATACGCGATCAGCTCGTTCTTACGTATACCTGAATTAATTAGAGGCAATCGCCGTCACTCTAATTGGACTAATTAACGTACGTTAGGCAACTGTACGAGCAGTGATGAGGGTCCGAAGAAGTAAGCGCGACCAGCAAAGTATCCCCCTATACAGTAAAGTGTGACAATGAAGTCCGATAAATACAATATAATATGCATATACAGCCCACATATGCTCCACCTCGTACATATGTAGAACCCTGTTGGAAATCACCATAGACACTATAAATTCATATAGAAACGCAGCATCTTCGATAGACTCGATAAATGTACCAAGGTTACAGCCAACATGCAATTTGTAATACGGCAGCTGTAATTACCTCGTAAAAAGCCAATAACTTCTTTTTTTTCTTCTTCTTCTTAATAACACACTTATCAAGCCTACGCAAACCGATCTACGTTCTCGCTCTCGACTTACCAAAGAACTTGATCTTACGTACGCGTATGAGAATACCTATATATGCTTCCTACGTCATAAACGCGCGTGCCTGGTACCACGTATGTGCAATTGCACATGCAGTCCGATGCACAAGTACTTATCCCAGTGAACCTGCAATTATTGCACTCTGTTGCACTCTGGTAATTTACACTTAGTATATGTATATCTATACTTCCTGACTATATATATATATACAAGCTCACGTGAGCAACCAATAAAGGATTGACAGTGCAACTCGTTCAGGAATGTCAGAAAGGGTCGAACGAGGAAATCCTATGGAATTCTCCTTAAGGTTAACGACCCCCTCAAATTTATTCCCGCGGTAGAGTCCTGGACTTCGTACGCGAGATCGACTTAATTTACCTCTTTGGTAAATCTAGATGCTGTGTGTTAACGTTAACGCGTATATTATATATATACCTATATAATACGCGTGGAAGCAGGGGCCAACCATCATTAAAATAATGCACTGACAAAATCAATATAATTAATAAACACACGTTCGAGCGACATATCCTTATCTCGTTTCGTATCACCGTAAGGGCGTCGCGTGTTCACACCACGTGTCCTTCGGAGAATCCCAAAGACAAGATGATTAATATTTTTTTTACTTTCACTTTCCTAATTACTAAAAATGCATTTCTGGGCCACGAATGCGTCCTTCGTATTGTCGCCCCTATTGTTCGCACGTATAATATATATATATATATTGCCAGTAATAACGACTTTTTTTCGAAGAATCGTAAGCTGCACGCAATCCTCGGAGTCCTTGAGGCTCCCTCCGGTTCTCCAATAAGGACACAGGCTATTGTCACGAAGTCTGCCTTATTAGGGTTGAGCGATTACAATACGGGTAGTTTGCGATCTATCGGCACGTATAACGTGAAGAAAAATCGGCAAGGAACAGGTGGCTCATCGAGGGGGCAGCTGCAGCAAGTATATTCCGTGGCTGTGGCAAAACCGAAGAAAGGGATTGGAGGGGTAGAGCAGAAGCAGGAGGGGGGAGATGGACCACTTATACCCAGAGCAAGTGATCCCCATAAGTGACTGGCTCGATGATTAGACGTCGTTGTGACTCTTATCAAACCACTCGCAGCCTCCGGTGCCGAATGGGATGCCCTCTGAGTTCGTTCCGGATGCTGCAAGCTAATCGGATCGGGAAGCACAGCGCAAATCCTGTTCTACGGTATTAACTCTCCTGCAGGTACTGCGAGAGTCTGTCTGGTTTAACAAGATCGAAGTATACAAGCTTTATATTACCGTGGTGTCTTCTTTTCGGTTTATTAGTTTATTAAGCCTGTGACGTCATTTCATTACTTTTTTTCACTCTCCAATAAAAATCTACAGATATCGATAAGACTCGCGGAAGCGGCAGATGCACGGGACAGCCTAAAGGTATCCAAGAACCTATGCATATCCGTGTATAAAATGTATACACATATCTACTTGGATAATTTTCGATAATTAGGTATTTATGTAAATTTACATGAAAGCTGCTGCGGCTTATCCGTATTCTTACCGGGTTCCCAATCCTCCGGCAATTCAGCGCCAACCTTCTTGTCTGCTTACGTTGTAGCTCGTATACCTCGGATACGCCAGGGCTCATGCCGAAGTCAGGTGAGCGCTAACTTCCTCTTCGCTCGCTGGTCATTATCCTGCCGAGGATGGAGAATGGAAGAGTAATCGCGAAGAGGTTGTAGAACTTCGTCACCCCGGGCTATTTCGCCTTTTGTCGAGCATGTCAGCTACCGACCGAACTGACTCCCGACTGTCGGAGCCTGGGAGTACCGGTCCTGTCGTATTCCGGTACGTACGGCTACTACACCGAAGGCAGCTTCCTTGTCTTGCTCCTTAGCTGTCTAATCTCACGTCGCAGTCGAAACCCCGAGGCAATTTCCTTGGCCGAGATATATCGGAGATGGAGTTCCTCTTGTCGGCTCTTTTGGTCTGAGCTTGCACGTTCGGGTACACCTGGGTCAAGTCGTACGTAAGGAGTTGGGTATAAAAAAAAGTGAAATTCAAGTAAAAAGTGGACTTATGGGTAACGCACGAGAATTTTTGTGGCGGATGATAAATTTTTTTAATGGAGTCGAAACCGTTACGGAACGAGGATTCGAGTCCTTTTAATATTGTATGGCGGCTGAGTTCATTATCGTCCCTTAATGGGTACGATTTACTGTAAAAGAAAAAAAAGAGACTAGGCGACACCAACTGAATGAGCCATTACCCGGGCCTACAGAAATAATTATCGTAGCAATGACACAAAAGGGAGGGCGTAGACTTGGCGAATGTCTCATTGGCGGCATAGAGAGACGTAGAGATGTATATTATGAAGGCTTGCGTATTTTCAGTACAAAAGGGTCACACCCCCCTCCCCCAGACCCGGTACCGTCTCTCTTCAGCTTCTCTAGCTCCTCTCGTACTACCCCTGCCTCACTCTTTAGCCAAGCAGAGGGCATCGGTGGCGGCGCGCTCGGAAAGCCAGATTGTTTGTTTGTTGGGAGCTCTCGTGCGCACAAACAAGTGGAAACAAATAATATCCTGGCTGCGTTACTTGGCAAGGGAGAGAGAGATAGAGCGAGAGCGAGAGAGAGAGAGAGAGAGAGAGAGAGAGAGAGAGAGAGAGAGAGAGAGAGAGGCAATGGCTTGGGCGCCTATCCCGTGCCCTACGGCCACGGTAACGAGGCGGACGAGAGCCGTACCCGTCATTAATGCCGGCCTCGGGCCCACACGTTTCACTTATACTTGTACTCCCGTCTCCTGGACCCAGGACCACCCTCTCAATCTCGCCATTGATCTCGCCTTATCTTCCGAAGCCTTGTTAGAGAAGACGCCCGCGAGTGTGCAGCCTCCGTGATGCGAGAGGGTAGGATGGGAAACAAAGATGGCGCGACGTCCTGGCGCATTGGATTAACTACTCGAAGGTCCAGGGGGGTTGGGGCTGTCAAATTGGATATGGGAAATATCCAGGACTTCCTGGGAAATCATGTATACGCTGTGTATATATATGTACGCGTATACCGTCGCGATATGATCTTGGCGAATTTCTATGGGAGCTCCGTACGATACTAATCTTTTCCCTGGAACGGATGGGAAACATTGTTGCCAGTTGTATTGTTCTTGGTAGCACGTAATTTTTTTTCCTATCAGACTTTTTCTCCTAATTCGTCCTTTTCTTCATTGGTAGCTTCCAGCCAAACCGGTAGACCAGGGGTACCACTCGCGCGGCGATACAGGACTGGGTGCGGAAAGACCGAAATTGGAGGTGGGGTCGTAAACGTATAAAACACTTGTGTCATAAAAGGGAGCGACGGACCGTGGATAGGAATTGCGAAGGAATACGGGAGGCTGTGGTACTTAGTGATTTTTTTTGTTCACCCATACAGGGTCCATCCATACAGTTATGATAGTTATGATTAATAACGGAGCAGTCAGGATGACCCCTCGTAAACTCACGGGAGGTCCAAGGTCTTTGTTAATTGATCGCCAGGACGCCGGTTACCTAGGAATTCACCCTTAGGCTTGAACGTGAAAAAAAAAAGTGACAGCCAATCAACAAACGACCTACATGAGAATCACGTGCTTCTCCTGACCAAATAATCCTATATATCCGTAGCTATTCGGAACCGATGGCACGGGCAATGAAAATTGACAGTACAGGTGGGTCCATGAACTTGGGACTCTATGGAATCTATAGTCCGTACCTTCTAACGGACGCGTAACGTCAAGGCGCTTCCGCCGCGAGCGAAGGAGACTCGGCGCTCGCCTAGAGTTTCGTGAGAACCAACAGGTTCGTAGTGTTATTGAACATATGTGAGGAGCGGATAAGGCTACGTTTTTACCAGCCATATCTCTGTGTAACCGCGTGTATATCTGTTATTTATTCTCTGTTCGGACGTGACCGGTTTAATTGCTTAGCCAACATTGGCAGCGCTACCTCCATTAGGCCGAAAGTGCTTTATATACACAACTCGTGCTCGTACGTTATACATACGTACGAACCCTTTCGGCATGCGTGTTTTGTTGAACAGGATTCTCGTCGCATCTGGCCTCCTCTTAGTCGCCAATCGTACGATGATTAGAGCCAGGCGCTTTCCGTCCGGGAGACAATCTCACTGCGGCTCTGGGACTCTCGCTACAAGTTCCCTGGAGTACATTGCACACATAGTCGCTAATGGCTCGCTCCACATTGCTAATCCTACCGAATGACCGACTCCTAATAGTCTGGTACCTGGACGCGACGGTTCGACGACACTGTCGCCTCGTCAGGACACGTGTAAACGGGACCTACCGAAACGGATGGAGACGGCCCTGTTAGCTCCGTACCAAGTCCGCCCTATCCGATACACGGCTTTGATACCGAGAACAATTTGGAAAGCTGGATCCGAGCTAGGGAAGATGACGCGTCAGTTTTAAAAATAAATTTGACGACTCGTTACCGGGAAACCAAAAGTAAAATTTTTTGACGCGACGTACAAGGACGACTGTTCTCCAAGCAAGGATAAATTGGAGAACGGTTGGTTTCAGGACTGGCTGTACCAGGTGCTATTTGTTTTCAGGAAATTTAACGCGCATTTATTATCAGGGGTAGCTATAACGTAAACCCGTGTCGATTCCGGGTTCACGTAGGAAAGGGGACCTTTGACCTTCTGCAGGCTGGGGCGAAGAAATAAAAGAGGATACCCATCCTGGGTAAAATAGGGATGCGATTCTCAGTAGCGACAAGTTCCTCCTCGCTCCAGACGCCTTTACTCAGGGATGCTGTTTGCTCCTGAGCTTTCACCCCTCTGGGAGCTTTCACAGGCAGACAAAGCCATCCCCAGAAATCTCATCCCTACCATGCCGCCGTAGCATTGATTGCAAGTTCACAGTCTGGAACTTCAATTGTCACATCTAAGGCGCGTTTCCACGCCTCGAACAATCGCTCTGTCGTTATAGGTGACGCGAGGGAAAAGGAAGCGTCGCGACGCCCTTGCGACGCCGTACGGATTCCACCGTAAAATTATCCCCCTCGATTCCAGAGCTCCGTTTCGCGGAGCTACATCCAAGCAGATTTCAATGTCCTCCTTATATGGCCCATAGTGCGTATTAATGGGATCTCGTGATTCCTTCGGCCTTTAATCTGCCTGATAAAAATTCCTTCGGATTACTTTTGGACACGCTACTCATTATCAAAGGGAGGTGGTAGTGGATGGTCGTTAAGGGCGGTGACAGCGGTAATAACGTTTCCTCGGAACGTCCTACGTGCAAGGAGGAGTCCCGCCTGTAATCTTTATGCACATCAAAGCACTAAACGCGTTATGGAACGGAGACTCGGGGTTCAGGCGCGTACCCGCTGCGCTCAGGGCCCCGAGAGCCTCTTCCTTTCTCTCGAATGGTATGGCGCGAGAGGTGGCCCCCTGGCTGTCGGGCAACCTCTCATTATGTACCAGAGCCCGTTATTAAAGGTGTTTCTCACTTTTATGAAACAAAGAAGCGCAAATTAAGTAATAAATATATCCCCCTGCTCCCTCTACCCACCCAGCCAGACCGAAGCTGCTCGGCTGGGTAGGAAACTTACGGTGTCCTCTACATCGGTATACGGCGTAAAGGCTGGTTATACGGTATGTTCGGATGAAATTTTGTCGAGGACAAAGTTATTTTTTTTTACTGAAATCGTAAGTGGTTTACTTTTATCTTTTTTTTTGTGAAAGTATGAGAAACGGGGAATGATAAAATTGCGGAACGACAAGGTGCGACGGCGCATAAATAAATTAACGCGGGATGGGTCAGGGCGAAAGGGTGCGGGGGGGACACTATGGAGACAGGGTGACGTAACAGGATCGGCAGAGGGTACCCTTTCTTTGGCAATGGTTACTTTGTCCAGGAAGTTTAACAGCGGTATCCAGACACCCCTCTCCTGGTAGCTACAGAAACTTCTGACGTGTAGTAAAAATGTGAGAATGGGGTAAAAACAAAAGTTCACCTTCTGCCCGTTATCGTGCTTCTCACTGGTACTGCACGCGTACTCGGTTAATCTACCTACTTTATTCATCAGCCACCCTGTAGTTTGTTTGCTGGAAACAAGACAGTAGGACGGTACGTCGAAGGCTGTAAGAGTGATGCCTGAACGAAGAAAAGAAAAATTGAAAAAATCCGTTAAAAGCGTTATGTATTAGCCAACGAAAATAGTCAGCAGCGTCGAGGCGCCGTACGATAATCCACGCGAATATAGTGTAAACTTTGGAAACAAACTTTCACGAATATCCCCAAGTGCATAAGGGATGCACCATGAGAATAATCCTGGGGCGATATTCTTATGCGGTGCATCAGAATGCACCCCATTCGGAAAAGCGACTGGTAATCATCCTCCCTGCCATTGCCCGTCTACTTACTTTCGCGTACGAAACTTTCTCCACGAGGAAAGTTTCGCTAGGGATTTTTGTGGGCGTCCCTGATACTCCCAACGGTGTTTCGAGTATCGTTAATTAGACTGGTCGGCGTAACGAAGTGTCAATGAAAAAGTTAAAACGACCAGAGGGCGCAGACTCTGCGCTTTATAAGGCGGCAGTAACCGCTTAACCGGCAAACAGGGTTGCCATTCAAAGTGCAAAACCAGTGGATACCATAGACACGTAGTACCGCTGCCAACGAGAACAAGCCTTAATGAAATTGAAGAATTCCCTAATACCGCTAACTCCCTAGGGTCCTAGGGAATTTCTAAAGATTTCCTCCCCGCGTCATTCTAAAGTCACCGACAGCACAGCGACTGAGAGGGACGGAAGCGAAGTCAGGGGAGATCCAGCATCCAGTGACCAGCCTGGCTTAGCGTCGAACAAGGAGATAAATGTAGGTGGGTCTGTCGCGCGTACCTATCAGCCGTCATAACGCATATTTCCCCAGTGGGAGAGCCTGAAGGGTCCATACTGGAATGAACCCGAGGGCATAAGGATGCAGCCGCCTAATGCGCGTTTCGTGTCAAGGGGGGTGGGTTCTATAGCGTGGAAAGGAGTCGCGCGGAGGGTGTGCCAGAGTAGCTGACTGTACTAAAGTGGGGAGGGGGTGAGAGTAGGAACAGGGTATAGCAAGAATAAAGGGGAGAGAGAGAGAGAGAGAGAGAGAGAGAGAGAGAGAGAGAAAAGAGAGAGAGAGAGAGAGAGAGAGAGAGAGAGAGAATACAACGAGGTCGCCTTCAAGGATAGAAAGGAACAGGGGGTTAGGAGACACGTGTTTCCAGGAGCCCGATTACCCACTGCCTTACACGAGTACGTCGCCGCTCCAGTAATATTCCTGTCGATAACGCCTTAAGGACCCAACCCATAACCTACGACCCCTAACCACCTTGCGCCAAGAATATTCGAAATCTTGGTCCAGATCAATTCACACAGAGACGCCAAAGGAGCTCACTTTGCACAGTCGCTTCCGGTAACGGTATAAATACGCCTTTCGGGATCCCCCGTTACATCAGCCACTGTTTATCGCTCCTGGATAGGATATTCCTGCGAGTTCCTTGGCTTCATTTCCGCCACTCGAAAGTACCACTGCGAGACCAGACAAACTCTCCTACCAAGATTCTATATCGACCCTTTGCCCAGGAAGAGGAGGATCCTACGGAAAGAGTCCTAAGTCTGGTCGGACCCGTGAAGGTGGAACCGGAGGTGGCTCCGTTTCACCAGAAAGAGAAAAGAGAGAGAGAGAGAGAGACACGGACAAACGGACAGAAGGACAAGGAAGGAAATCTTAGAAGATCCCAAACCTTCCTAGCCGTTATAAGGAACACGAGTACGCGCGTGTAGAGGTGACCCGGACTCTGAACGGGAGGTGGTCCAGCATCTCCGTATAGATGCCACGGCTGGATCCAGGAAGACAAGGAGGGCACTCGAGAAGAGGGAACGTGAGCTGTATCGCCAACCGCGGCTTTAATAAACCCCTAGGATTCCCAGCGACGTCCCATTGTGGCGTAGCCACCCCCCCCCCCCCACCCCTTCCGCCCCTCCCCGCCCCTCCTCCTCCACCGATCTAAGGTGCCTCCTGCTCTTAGGAGTCTCTCAATATCCCTTTGTTTAGGGTGCTTACGAGGAAGGGCGAGGATGTCGCTCCGACGAAAAGGCACACTCACACGGAGACACAACTAGAGACACCAATACACATAGCTACTCCCTATCTCACACCCTTCTTAACAGCATCCTTCCCAATCCCTAACCGTCCTGCCCGTTCACCAGCTTCCCATTCGGCATCTCCCATCAAATGGACCTCGCACTCCCACTACCCGGCATGGACCGTACCCCGTACTTCTACTGGTATACCATACTCCGTAGTTCAATACGATTCACCTGAAACGTCAGACGTAGGTACTACCTTGGATATTGAGTGAGGATTCTCACGTAATTGGGATGCAGCCCTCAGATCGGAGAACACGCTTGGCTCTTGCCAAGGATTCCAATCAATTGTGCGAACGATCGATCCATGCCGATCACGTACGATCGCTTCGCGAAACCTCTCGTCTTCCTTTGTTGTGTGTGCTACCTATATGTATGTATAGTATAGTTCTGCCGATGATCATCCAAGACTTTTGTTCCTTGATTGCTCAGGTTTCGATAACTATCTGCGATTCGATAGGGTTATCTCGTACTTGTCCACGGATCGTGCATAATTAATTAGGCCTCGGTAGTACTGTCGGAAGTTTAATTAATTAATTTGTCTAATTAAGTCAATCGATCGGGTTGGTTATGTTGTTAATATAAATCATTTCTCCCTGTAGCAAAAATACAGCAGCCTATCTTTGATCCTTCGCTGGTAGATTTCTATGGCACGTGACCAAATCCGCCCTACGGTTTAAGGGTCATACACATTGTATCCAATCTCACATCGTCATTCATCTATTCTTCAGGGTCGTTCATTAGGGTGCCCCGGTAAGGGCCAATGCCTTTTTGCTTTGACTATACCGAACCACGTGTCACTACGTAATCTGTGTTTAGTGAGAAAATTAAAGGTTCGCCAATTTTCGGAGAGGTCATCGACCCTTGCATTATAAATATAGGAGATAATTTAATAACCATATCTGTTTAATTACATTGGTGCCTGTTAATTATTTAACCCAGAGATCGTTTTGAATATTTTAAAAAATGGCCGGTTCGCTACACGGATTTAGTAAAAGCTTGCGGATACGAATACGCAAGCTATCCCCCGATGCTAGAGAGCAGGGCCCCGTACCAATCTAGCCGCTACTGGAACCTATAGAGACAGTGAAACCAGAGAAAAAAGGAAGCGATGGAATAGGGAATAAGAGACAGGCCGACTGATATTAGCATTCCGTGATTTTTTAATTATTATTTACGAACAAACTCGGCCGACGTGATAAATGAATATGAAAAAGCACTTGGTTCTTTAATCGAATACGCGAACGAAGCTCTGGAATGAATTTTCATTTTTATTAAGTTTCACAACGATCAGACCTTCTACGGTGTACTATACCTATGTATATCCACAGTACACGTAACAATATTTACGCCATTCCCAACGGAGTTCGATGACAGCCGTAGCTGAAAAAATCTCTTCTATACATGTATATATCACACAAGTACCAACCCCATGAAAATCTATAAAAATATACTTCACCTTAGAATTTTCGCGTCTATGGGTATCGCCTTCGAACATCATCAGCTTAGGTATCAGCACCGATATAAATTCCCTAGGACTCGATGGCAATACTGTATCACGTTATACAGTGTATGTGTACATGTATCTACCTATAACTACCTCAACGTAACGTCCTTGGCAACGTCTTCTTCGACGATCCTGAGAATCAAGAGAGGATGCTCAGCCGTATTCTCTTCGAGGAAGAATGGGACTGAGAGAAATGAAAAATGATTCGAACGATTCCGTCGTCCCCGGATGACCCTGGCCCTTGACTATATACTTGCTCACCGAGTGAGCAAGCAGACCGAGCAAAATGAGAGCCGCTCGGCAAACTCTCCATGCTGCGCATTGACAACCGACTGGTTTCTCAGAAGGAACTACAGGGCTACCACCTTGCAAAATATCCATCGACACTAGAGACTGGCTACCACGATAAATAGTGCTACCAACTCCGCTATTCCCATTACTCCTCGGCCATTACTTTGGCGCCTGAAGGATCTTGCGACGTGCTCAGGATTCAGTGCCTCCTGTAATTCCTTGTAATTCCTACTCGACTCTTAAATTCACTTTGAGTTACTGTTCGCTGTCATTAATTTTTTTTTCAGAATGATAACAATTCGATAATTAATTACGAAAGATAACGATCCTGCACGATAACGCACCGTTGTCGAGATGGATTTGATGATATTAAAAATTGACATGAAATTCATCGTAAGAGAAATAGACCAATGAAAAATTATAATCCGAGTCCTATAACGCGTGTGGTCCATATTCGGATGCTGCTGCTTAGAATATCTTCCAATTAAGACCTTGCTCAGAGATACATACCAGACACAGTAATTCCTATCACGACTATCAGTGCAAACGTATAATTTGCGCGTGCATCGCCAAGAGGGTAAATAAAGTATACCAGGGCTATCAAAGGTAGCTACGTGTGCACACACGTGTGTTCAGCAATAAGAGTAAAAGTGAGAAAAGGCAAATAAAGATACGTGCACCTGATCAGAGAACACTGCTAATAAACTCCCCTAATTACCAGGTATTTCCACGGATAACGGAAATTAATGGTTAAAGTACTGATTAGAGTGATCGATATAATGATCTCCCTTTGCTAATGGGCTAATGGGCTAATGAGACATCGACAGCCTCGCCACTCGTATTTACAGTTTCAAAAAAAAATCATTCTGTTTCAACGACGCTCCAGTTTAAATGCATGATATTGCACACGCGACAGCCCAATGACGTCACGCAAGAAAATAAAGAAGGTACAAGGGCGAGAATCGTATCCGCCCCAATAATGATTGCCCAACAATTTCAGCGCGTTATCTCTTGTTCTCATACGGTCTACATCCTCGTGCGTGCATACGTGCCAGAAGCCAAAGCCTGGCCGGTCGCGACTGCCAAGTAAACACGGGCGAGTATAAAAAAGTATGGCTGCCGCAGTAATCCGTCCTTACGCACGTAACCGCCTTGCAACGCCTTTGTAACGGCATTACAAAACTGTCCGGGCCCCAGCATGGCCGGCGTTAGGTGTGCGACTATCGTGAACGGGGAACTTTCGTAGGAACCGCCCTCCGGAAGTTGGGTCCGTGTACATCGATCTTTACGCGAGAGATAGTAAATTCCGGGCACGGTGTTAGTACGTAATAAATATATTTCCCTGGTTGCCATCTTCTACCGCGAAACTTCACTGGATAATTATTAGCGTGGCGATCGCCGTGAAAACATTGACAGACTGGAGAATCGGCCGGTCGACGCTAGATGGCGCCACTGACTCACGGAATAATATATGTATATACTTCTTGCCAGCATAAATTCTTCCTCCTCCTTTCCATGTCTCTTCTCAACTTCCCTCATTTCTCGAACCCGACCAAGGCGATAATTATCGGCCGATTGCCCAACGGAGAGGAAGCCGCTCGAGTGAGTTACGTAAATTGCTAAAGGAATGGTCCATACTCTGTTGGCGCGGCAGAGTGCGTTAGCGTCGACTAATGAAATGCCTGGCAGCCACGTACGGCTCAAGCACGAGGTACAATCTACGTAGGCCAAGACACAAGCTGCACCAGAGGGAAGAGATGGTCAGCCGTGTAATTTAGCACTAAGCTGTTGGCAACACACCAGAGGGATCCCGAGGGCCTTTCGGGTGGTACGCTCGACGCTCGTTATTTTCAGCAATAAAGGAATCTCATCGAAACACAAGGCGGTGAGAGCCTAAGGCGGCGCGTCGCTCTTGATACGCGAAACGGGAGGCTCTTGACTCTTTGTATGACGGAGATTTATGTCTTGAAAAAAAAAAAAATTTACTCCCTCATTAAGAAACACCTTCAGGATCTTTTGCCAGAAGTAAAATATTTTCCTCGTACGAGTGACCGTCACGCATGACTGTGACGATGACAGTCTTGGTTGAGATTCTTGAGGATGCGGAATCCATATACTTCTCTCTCTCTCTCAGGCGGACTGGTTTTCGCGGAGCGAGACGAAGGGGATAAATATAATAGCTACGATCCACGCGTTCGGATGGTTTTGCTCGCGATCGACGATAATAAGCAACTTTGCCTTTTTTAGCTCGTTCCTCCTGCTTTGTATTTTTTTTTGAAATTTTTTTCTCCTTCATATTTATCCTTGTTCTTACCCTTCGTCCTCGTCCGCGCTCGCCTTTATTCTTCACTAGCTACAAGGAACCTGACGAAGAAGCTTAGCAGTCTTCGTACGGACAGGTCTCACGGGACACGCGACACTTTGGGTGGCCCTCGACGTCATCCCTGGGATAATGGATTCCACGGTACATCTTATGGCATCAGTTATTTTAATCCGGCGATTAAAAATGTCAGACACATGTTCGTAACGGGACGCGACTCTCCCTCCTGCGTTTCGTACAGGGATTATTCCTGAGTACGGCAAGCACGGACATCGAGTATGGGTTAAGATCATAAGAAGTAGGTATAATGTACAGCCACTCGACACGCCAAGTACCACAGTTTATATTAATACCCATGAAAGTCATTCGAAAGACGATATATACGCTATTCCCTAAACTCCCCCAAAAAATTATCCTCCGAAAAAATTTATTAAAAAAAATACCCGTCACGTTTCAGAAGACGCGTGAACCTGCAATTGGCATTTCATAATTTTTCGTCGACACCAAGCAGATGGCGCGATACCAGGTTGGTTAACGTCCCCGTCGACAAAGGTCCCGTAGGGGGTTAAAGACGCGTTCACAGGTGCGCGACGCGCACGGCACATTTTGCGGTGGCAAGTGGGCGTAGGTCGGGGGGCGGTCACAGGGTTTGGGGCAACAGAGGAGTAAGTAACTGACACCGCTACGAGGGTGATACAAGCCGCCATTAGCCGCGGCAAGTGGCGCAGTATTTCAAGTAGCTACCTCTTGTTCACCAGGAAGTCTCTAGCTGATACGTCCACGAAGATAGCACCGTGCGATAACCCCACCACGGGAGCTTATATCGCGCAATACTAGCTTTCGACGCGCACTGTACATACAGACCGTACTACGTCGTCTGTACCAATAACCAATACAATAGACATACCCTAGCTATACCTATATCGTGTTAGATTAACAATAAGGCTGTTTCCATGAAATATACTCGCGGGACCAGACAACTCAATAGTTTCGCAGCTTCGACGAGTCTGAAAGCGTTTCTCACTTGGTGTGATCTCTACGGAGTCAGGAAACACAGTCGCCCAGGTACACCGACAGCCACTTGGTTAGTTGCGTGGACGTGGAACAGAGTTTGGTCAGGTTGTACAGTAACGGAAAAAAGGAAATGTCCTGGGACGGAAAGAAGTGACAAACTTTTTTCACTCGAGCAGTTTCGTAATCGAGTCTTCGTTTTGTTAGATTAAGTGTCATATATATATGTACACACAAGAGATTGGGTATTGACTTTGATGCAACGGCGTTATTCAGGACCGTATCGCGAATTGATCCAGCAAGAAATTCGCTGGCAGGTATACTAACAGGTGGTGGTGTGGTCTCGGCATAAGGACACACCTGTCCACACGGGCTGTCCAAAGTGTCGAGTCTCGGACCGCTAACTAACTCATCCCCAGCTCTGCCACTGGTGTCCTTCGGATACTCGTTCCTGCATCCTTCCTTCCTGTTTCCCCGGCACGACCTCACGTGTGTACGACAGAGCGAACCGGTGAATCTCTACCAGCTTTATCTCCTGGGAAATAAACAGCAGTGTCCGCGTAACGTCGACTTTAATCTTGTTTCACAGCCAGAGAAGTCGCACCGTCATAATGCGTAAGGATGCTGGTCCGCGAATTCTGGATCAGCCCTTAAGCTAGCCACTGCACGTGCGAGATAACTTGGGGGGGGGAAGTCGCGTTCGACTAACCCCCCTCCCCCCGGCTCACTAGGAAACTTGGCGGAACTGCATAGATACATATGTATATACGTCTCGTACATGAATGTTCCAAGAGGACGTATTCGCTGGAATGGGCTAGGCCTGTGTCATATATATATTTTACGTCTGCGTCACTGGCAGGCAATCCACTCTTTGGGACGAAGGCAGTGAGTTCACTCGTATACTTAACTTCTTCTCATTCTCATACACGATGTATTCTCTCTCTCTCTCTCTCTCACTCTCTCTCCGTGCAGTGAGTTTTTTATCCAGTCAGTCTCGGGTTACTAATTAACGTACCTGGACTATAAATTTGAAATTGATCGGTCTTTTTGCACCAAGTGATTTGGTGGCTGTCGCCGACGTTCGGGTCCAGCTCGAGTCGGATAGAAGGCAGTTAAAGAGGCAGCCGATTCTGCAGGGACAAAGTGAGCGAGGAAGTGAGGCAGGTAGCGAGATAGCCAGACAAGAGCCAGAGGGGAACGATTGGCCAAGTATCGACTCTACATAATGCATAGCGTCGCTTGGATCGAGAATCCTGTATATGGTTATCCACTGGCATCGACCCGTTCAAATCTAATTAGACTATTAGTTACTTATTCATCGTGGGTAAAAAAAAAAAGACAAAGCGCCACGAAGTAAACGGGAGCGACCGTCGCGCCATCCACACGTCCGAGGCGCGAATTACAAAATCGTTCCTATAAAACCTTCCTGCGGAGCCGGTCTCCTTTGTTCCCCGTCTTCGCTCGCGAACTCGGCGACCACTTTGCTATCGGCGGGTCGATTATTCATTTTCAATTAGCGAGCGACCCTCGCGTGACGACACGATCTTACTCCGTGGCGAGTTCTCCCTGTACCAGGGTAAGGTTGGGTTATATAAAACGTTTCTAGGAATCTTTTTTGTGTATCTCCTTGATCTAGGGATTTTCTCTGGTGCTTTTTTTCTATTCAGTTTTTCGTACATAGATGTACCGCAGAAGCTCCTCGCCAAAAATTGCCCGTTACAAGGTACTCCAGTCGAAACGGGGTCCGAGGGTTCCAGGTGCATCCCAACAGTCCATAATTCGCAGTCCGTGAGTTACGGGGTTTACTCCCTACCGGGCAGCCTACGATCGTTCCTTGCTTCGTACGTACCAACCTACACGAGTATTATCGTGGTCAGTAGTGTCAGACCGGGCGTATATCATACACGGTGTTATGTACGACCCCGACACCACAACATGTATATATATACAAACGACACAATAACGCGACAACGTGCTATGAGAACCAGCCTCCTGGAGAAGGCCTGCAAGAAACCGTCTTCTTTATGGATGGTACCGGCAGTAACGGCCGTAGAATTCGGTAGAAGTTTCTCGAAAAAAATTATACAAAAAATAGAACAGTAATATTCGACGTCGAATATGGGACTTAAAATTTTTTTGAGAAACGAATGATTCGTGGAAAGTTGCATGAACTTTTTAAAACTGTCAAAATAATTCATTTTCGTATATGTGTACGCATATTCGGCGGCAATGATTGTCAAAAGAATCCGGACCGTCGTTATCGGGTGATCTGACGTGAAATTTTTTTCTTAAAACATGTGTCAAGACATGCGACGGCCGCTTCGCGTACATCAGTAGGTGGCGGCAGAAGCCAACGGCCCAGCCAGACGGCGTCTAACCATCCCGGGTAATGTAGTACCTCACGCAAACAGGACTGCGCGAACGGTACCGACGGCAAAACATGGAAGCTCGCGGATACGACATCGCTATCGCGGTTCTGTCGCGGGTATAAATATCAGGGAGCGCACGGGGCCACAATGCTATCTAGCCGGTCCGATCAAATTGTTGAAGGAACGAACATATTTTCAGTGACCTCGGTATAACGCGCGCGCGACCGAGCGCAGCTCAATTCCTCGCGAATACCTCGATATATTTGTTGGTACCAACAGCCAAGCCAGGAGTCTCAACTGGGTATAAATCTCATGGGAATGTAATGCAGAGACTGTATACTGTATCCCGGGATGCTGGAGTCGTTCGTTCCGGTTTAAGTCGTGCAAGTGGGAAGGACGAGAAGAGAGCCTGGAGGGTTCCGAAAGATCCTAAATTTCAAAATTTTTATATATATATTCCTATAAACTGCCGTGTTACAGATACGAGTAATTATAATTTATATGAAATTGTTATCGATAAGAGGACTGTTATTGTACTCGATAAGGATTGAGATTTTTTTTCTCTGTTCGTACATTCAGATTTTTATCTCCGGCAAACCTCTACTTATATGGCGCCTGTATTGTCTATCTTCCGTTCGTTTATCCTTTTTTTTTATTCATCTCCTCTCGCTACTTCTTCGACGGTCGTTTTATCTTCCAACTTCCTCGAGAACTATAGGTATATAAGCGCATTAAGATGCCGACGAACGGAGATCGTTCCGCCTTACGGTTTCCGCTGGTTGTACCGAATTTTAATGAAGATTCTTCGAGGTAGATTCTTTAAAATAATAATACAGCTATTTGCATCGTGATTTTCAACGCTACTATTTTCATCCTCTTTCTACCCGAGTTGGATGATCAGACTCCGGATGCTGGGTCCATTACGAGATTTTACGTGAATTTGGGATATAATTAATTGTTTAATTCCTAAAATTAAACTAATTAATTATAATCCGAGAGATCGATTATCGATTATAAATTCACGTGTCTCATAGACTGCAGGCGATGTATTGAAATAAATATCTGACGGACCACGGTATTGGATAATCGATAAAATCGAATATCAATCAATTGCCGGAGCTTCGTTTTATTCGCAACGGTCGATACTTTCCTACGTAGTGTCAATGATAATATGTATATAAATATATTCAGACAAGAAGCGGGCAATGTATTGTTTCACATCGAAAGCTGGAAGAAACCAGGCAGTTGGTCGATTGCATCTGCGTCGCATCTATTATAGAATGCAGAAGTTTATTTGTGTCCTTCTTCGTCTTTTTTTAATCTTTGAAAGAAAAAACTTGATAACAAGCCCAGAACGCACCTGCCTAAAACGAATGCAGGACACTCGTGGAATATGGAAGGACATTCATCCGTTTCGCTTGTAATCGCTTTATCGCTAAACTTTTGCGAAATATCAATAATTGGCATTTAGACTTGTCGGTTCGGTTCAGGACTTTGCACCTGTCCCGCCGTAGCACGATTCGCATACAAATGTTATACACGCGTAACATACGTTGCGAGTGCATTATAATTGCACGGAGAAGCGTCCAGCGATTAATCGTGTTGTTAGCCTATGGCGCCTTGGTTAAAGGACTAATTTGTCTTTTTTTTTACAGCTAGTGTAATAATTATACATTACATTTCTCTGCCTCTCATTATTTATTTAATAATAAAATATGTATGGCGATCTACCTCGCATTTGTTAAACGCGTTATTATGAATTATTAACAGGCTGAAAGTTACACGAGTGAAGTTGGACCCTACGACTAATTTCTATAGTAAAGCCAATAGTAAAGTATAGTAAAGTAAATAGTGATTTTGGTTACGAAACGAAATCGGCAGGGTTGGCGTAAAGAGGAGAAAGGGGTAAAAACTGAATTGAGGATGTACAAGAAGTATATGGAACCGTAAGAGCAAACACAGAGCATCCATTTTGATAACGAGTTTCGACGGCACCGAGCCTGGATTGGAGGTCGAGCCAATTTTCGAGAAACTACGACAGCGGAATAAAGCACCGGTCGGGTAAGCAATTTTCTTATCAGGACGTCATTTCCGGCCGTTTATCTCATGGCTTGTAGTTAGAAAAGGGACATTGATTAAAAGCCCATTTTAACTCCGGGAATCCAGGCGCTCCACCGTGCTCCGTTCTCATTTCGTTTCTTTGATTCAATTTACGAGGAAGATAGCGTCAATAAATGCCTGTTCGCTCGCAGCATCCGTCTCGGCATCCGCTAAGGTTGCTCTTTGCTCTATAGAGGTAGCCCAACTGTACTCACCTTCTCCGTGAACCTCCGGCAACTTCCAGCCAATCGACTTATCAGCACACGATCAAATCATTCGGAACTCCTGAACGTTCCTTTATTTAACTCGAATGGCCATAATCACTCTGCTGCTTTTAGTCGATCTGTAATATAATCCATAGTGATAACGCAAGTGATAAGAAGAATAGCAAAGGGGGTTCCAATCGAAATTGCTCATCCTCCGTTTTAGCTCCACTTACCGGTACGCTCGAGGTTGTACCTAAAGGTTCTTTTCATTGATCGACAACCCCCCCTTCGCCCCTGCACTATGTGGCTGATAACAGCGTGCACGCGTGTAATCAGCCACCGTGTATGGGAGATGCAGTACCGTTAAGGGCTGTAAAGAAATTTTTCTTTTAATAATAGGTACCACCCTGTATGATTTTATATATTTTTATAATTTATTTCAGGTATGTATATATATTTTTATCCGAGAATTTCGTAAAATCTACTATCAGTGTCAAATTCACAAGATGGAGGCTGTGTGGTAGCGGGCAAACAAGATGCGCGAGGAGTTTGATGTCGTCGTTGAAAAGTCTCGCATTGTCTAAAAGTTGATGGCGGCGTCACCCCAAGAAGGAAGATAACATCTGGTGCTGCCTCCATCAACAACCCCGATGCCGCACGACTACCCCTGCATCCATCGCAACGAAGGAAACTCCTCTTCAATTATTCTTGTACCCACCTCCTTTCTCTCTTAGTGGCAGATCTCTTCAATTTCTCTCTCTTTCTCTCTCTCTTCCTCTCCCTCTCTCTCCTGTACTATAGCTTACCTAGCTCTGTCCCAGCATCCGGTACGCCCATCCGTTCGCCTATCTTTGTCTGTCTCTCTGACTGTCCGTCCCGTCTGTCACGGAGCTCTGACGAACAACGAATTTATGGAATTACAAAAGCAACGGAATTAATTTGCATACATAAAAAATATATCAAACTTTGAACCAGCCGGAAAGGGGAGTCTCTCTCTCCCCTCACTCTCTCCCCTCTCTCTCTTTCTTGACTTAGATGTTATAATTGGGGTGGAACGTGGGTTTGCATGCGCGCGCATAAAATACATCGAAGAAATAAATAAAAAGTAGATATTTATTAATTAAAAGACTGTGCTGATTTTTAATTAATTATTAATTTACCTATAAATTTTATATATTTTGTATAAAAATATTATTGACAATAACAACTGTTCCAAATTTTTTTCGATATCTTATAATTTTTCAATCGTCTTTCCATATCCAAGAAGGACCGATGGAAGAGAAGTGAACTCACAATGAAAAATCCTTATGATACTTATCGGGTGACTGTTAACAGGGAAGTGTTATTAAATTGAGAAGTTCTAATCCTATTAATCAAAATATATTAAAAGCCACCAAGACCACCGCCGCTCCTGGGCGTGTTCACCCCTTTAATAATCTCCAAGGCGGAAGGTAAAGGCACGGTTTAAAGAGTTTCGAGGGAAGAAAGAGGGCGCCAGTTGAATTGAAATCCTGCGTTAGAAAGCTCAGCGAAATCGCTTCCCTCGAACCCTTTTGAAGCTGCCTGGTAACTACTTAATTCTAAAAGACAGCATCACCCGTTCGCTGCCGAGCGGACACGTCGCCATCTTTGCATGACAAAGGAACCGCAGGAAATTCCAATTCCTAGGGATTTTACCGCTGACTGTGTTCTTAGGTTTTTCATTTTTCTTTAATTTCTTTTCTCCTTCAGTCTTTTCTAGCGGTTAGTCCATTTATCTGCCAACTTGATGGGAAAATCCTTTTTTTTTAATAATAAGCATACCAATCGCTATTTTTAATAAAATTATTCCAAGACGAATTCCCTTACGGCATCAATAATGTAAAGCAATTATCATTCCGGTGATTACAAGCAACGAGTACAGGGGCTTGAATTGCACTAATCGTACCCGACGGTATCTACATGGAAGGAAACCTTTATTCTGACTTTAAATATAATTTTCTTATTACCCTTATCGTTTCGCTGCGTTGGTAATTGTGAATTACTCGCCATTACGTCACTACCTGATCTCGTTAACCAACGGGGTGGGTCATCCAAACGAGTAATAAGCTACGTTTTCATGAGTGCTCCGTGTATTTCATTATTTCCCAAGTACCTGGTACAAACATTTTTATCTTAACAATAATTTCTATCGCTATTACCAGCAAGGGGAAGTAAAATGATTTTGAACGTTGAAAAAAAAAATAAGGCTAAAATAGTAAACACCTTTGTCCCCAATGGATAATATATAAATGAAAACCCCATAGACTGCTCTCAGTCTCCATGCAATATTTCACAGGTTCACAGTCCCCACCGTCCTATAGCTCCCTTACGAAAATGCGCAATTTGCCAGACTTAAATTTCAATTTAGTCCCGTGAAATTTCGTGTATCGGGTCACGAAGTCACGACGGAAGAGTCGCTCCCGACCAATTTACCGAACCACTTCCGGAAGTGTCTTTGGTAAGTAAACGATGGTTCCACCTGGTAACGAACCAACCCCTATATCCGGTATCACTTTCGCATCGCAACGGTAGGAGAATAAAAAGTTTCGCATACCGACAATTGCATGTGAGTAGCGATGAAAATTTTTTGGAAAAAAATGAAAAATTATTTTTTTTTCGTCGAGCATAAAATATATGTTTAGCTATGGTATTCGCTGAATAGGGGATCCACTGGTTGGCAACTGAGTGCATTTAAGTAAGACATGCTCTGGTAGAACACGAGTAACATAACGTGTGTCGAGTCGTCGTCCTGACGTAGGTACAGGTTGGGGGTGGAGGGTGTAGGACGGTGTGTCCAAAGCTTCTCCGGGGAGCGATCAATGATAGGCCGGGGGGACGAGTCACGTGACCCCGCCACGGGGAGTTCGCGCAATGCATCACCAACCAGCCACCCCTACATTCCCCTAGTCACCCCGCAACACCCCCGCAACACCACCCACCCCCATTCCAACCCTACTACTTTGCCTCGGTTACTCTCCACCATTCCCTTCTTCGGAGCTACCCTTACCACCAGCATCCTCCAGCACCCTCTGCTTCCTGGATTCGCCACTCTTCCTCTCTGCCAATCGCCCCAGAGTCTTCTCTGCCCAGCATCTTCTTCGAGCACTAAACGGCGTTGTCGCCATAGCCTGGTGAGCAGCCAGTGTCATCTTTCAGAGATCTCCAAGGTCTTCCAAGCTATTCGGAAAATGATTGATTTACATGATTCAGCAATTTTATTGGAATCACAAATAATTATCGGATGGGGTGGAAGGTTATTGACAGAGAAAAAAAAATTTTGTGGAATTTATGTGAAATTAAAATTGTCATTAATTTTGATATATTAAATCAATTTTTTTTTCGTGTAATGGTTCAAGTTCCGATACGTCACACTAGGTAGAGCACAAAGGATAAATTTCCAGCCCTTGGCTCTTTGCTGCGCGTCGTAGCGACAATGTATTGACAAATTTTTCGACCGTTTCCCGACGCCCATTGTGCACCCGCCCCCGAGCTCGAAACGCGACGGAAGTTAGCGGAACGAGATGCAGTTTGCGCGTTTCAATAGTCCAAACTGTCGGAGTGGGGGCGTTTCAATCGCTGAAATATAAACGGTTTGCGGTCGTTGGGGAGGACCGTTAGCGCGAGTGCGCCGGGGATCGTACGGGAACGGCGATAGTTTTGTCCAAAAGAGGGAGGGGACCTTGTGGCTTTCAGGAAATGGCCGCGAAACGACCCATGCCCACTTGAAAAGCAGCTTTATCCCGCGATATTACGAGGACCCTACACGCATTACCCCGAACCGCGAGGATAAGTGCCAGCTGATAAAGAGACACGCACGAAGTTTAATTGACACGAGGAGGTTATCGTGTAAAAATGAAAAATACATAAAAAAATGCATCCGACATTTTGGCAATTTTTATTACTTTGTACTTTTTCAATCAAAATTCGTTAATTTCCATTTTTTCCCCATCTCAGAAAAAAAAAGCCAAATGAAAATGGTCGAGGCACTCTGTTCTTTATGTCTCGCCACTCGGAAGATCGTTTGGCGGTGAACCTGCGCGGCTACGAACAATACCAAAGAAGGGAAACATATCGCATCGATGTAGCTATAAAAAGCATACCTACTACCGTATCGCAAAACCTAACAGTATGGGTACCAGGGACAAACCCAGAATGCAATGGTTATATAGGTATGCAAAAGAGAAAGATACCCGCACGAAACGTATGGTAAAACAGAAAGGGACAAAGGATCGGCAGAGGGGGTGTTATGTTATGGGGACGTTAAAGTCGGCCCGATGAGCCCAGCTCACACCACCGATGTGTCCGCTAACACCGTGGCTTCGCTAGACACCCATAAAAATACGACCTCCCCGTAGATGGGTGCCCCGCCGCTCGCTAGCCACGCCATTCCAGTATTATACTGCCCGGAGAACCGTCTGTTTGCATACTAAAAAGGTTTAAAACTCCCGAGACAGAAATAATATTCGCTCCGTACGGCTGCTGATACGCCTTTCTTTTTTTTGCAATTTCACTCATTTCCAAAACACTCGACAACGTAGCTCATTGATACAAATTCTCATTGATGCAAACAAACGTTTGTTAGATACTTTTATATTTTTACAAAATCTTTATATTCCGTCATAGAAGACCATACCCCGTTCTTATCTCGGAGCCTGAACTGATAAAGTATCAAAAGACAAGAGTCTCTCGTTAAATGGCCCTTATCGACCATTTGCAAAAGAGCCGTTGACACTGGTCCATAGCAACGACGCCATTATGTTCCTAACAGGCAATTCTACAGCGCATCATCCAACGCTATCTCCCAATCGGGTCCATCGCAGCCAACAGAATCCTTCGGGGAATATACGATCCTGGACAACGACAGTGTAAACAGGTCTTAGTGGCCATAACGGCAGCGACAGTCTTCGCCACTTCGGCCGGTAACTTGCTATTCGGTGCGCCACGTGGTTACGGCCCTGTCAAATTCACCATAACTCGCTACCACTACCTCTCAACATTTCCCGTAACTACTAAGCGTCCATCTCCAACCGATTAACTATTACCTCCCAGTGGTACCAATTCCCGAATGCCACTTGGCAAAAAAATTATCGACCAACAATTCCATACACCACCTGTTTTACCCCGTATCTACTTAATACCATATCTATCTACCACGTCAGCACGTATCCCGTACAGAAGAGCAAAGCGTAGCATGCGGTCTGAGGATGTTAGGATTGGGCGCGTGCGAGCCGAATTTATGGCCTCCATTATGACGTTGATGTATCACCTCCGTAAGAGTCCTAAACCAAAATCCAAACGAACCCTAAAGCCTCGGAGGCCAAACCGCGTCGGCCACAGGTCGTCGGGGCTAGACGCGTTCACTAAGCTGAGAATATTTGCCTTATACGGTAGACCGAACCGTCTCCCAATGGACATAGGAACTAGACACAGACATAGTAGGTTAGTCTTACGTGGTCCGTGTCAAGTTATACGAGCGTGTATGGATATACCGATATTTTATTACCAACCCAATCCTATTGGCTGGCACGTGGAATGCGTTCCGGTATCTTAGGAAAGTTTGATTCGGGTATTAGGTGTATATAGGTATATGAAAGAATGTAGGAGCGTGATCGTTTAGCCTGCTTTGGGGGTAAAGGAAGAGGAAATAGTTCGGAGGGCGAACCTTGAGTCGGCAGGGCGTCACGCTTATACGTAGGCATTAAACGTGATTTTTCTCGGTTGTAAACAACCACTAATGACAAATACGTGGCGTGTTAAGCGGCCATACGTAGCGGCTAAGTATGCCGGAGTAGGTTGTACCACGTCGAAGTTCGCATGTCGCCTATATTTTACGTGCCACCCTGGCGAATCGCGGACGAGACGGAATTACTGAAATACCGCACTACCCGGTAACATCTCGAACATGGTTATCGGGAAGCTAAATAGTTGGTGATAACATTAGCGTATACGGTAGAACCAGTCGGCACTTAAAATCTACAGGATTTATATCGGTAAAGGTAGATTTCTTCTAATTGGGATAACCGGAAGCTACGGGTTGGTCAAATATTTTCTAATTGCCTGAGCGACAGAGAAATCAGTTTATCTGATCGACGAAGACAGTATAGAGTATAATAAAAATATTAATAATAATACATGATGTAACAAGAAGTCGGGAAATTTGCAGTTACGGATAAGTGCGGTAACAGCGAGACCGAAGTAACCGCTGTCTCCGGCTAAGTTATTGGCATTTTCCGTTCTGTAATGGTTGTCTACGCTGCAGTCTCGAGAGGGGTCCATGGCACGATTTAAAGGGCGTGCGAAGCATTTTATGCGTCGGATGTGGTGGACCCGATTCAATTTATACCCTCTCCCGTACTTCCGGTTGCAACCGGCGCGCTACATCTTTCGGGATTGCGCCACTCTGGACCGCTTCCGGATTTTCGTTCTATGAAATATGGGCCGTTTCGGTACGGCCGTTACAGAACTATGGGATATAGTGAATTGGTGGGGTGGGAGGGGGGGCGGGTGAAATAAATTGCGCTACAAAATGGATTTTCATAGAGAGCGTTACGCGTGAGCGAGTGTCAAATACCGTGGAGCGTTACGTAAGTGCCAATTAAAGTAAGGAAGGACGGAAGAGGGGGGAGGGAGGAGGTTGGACACAAAACAACATAGTTCACCTCGTTACACTATTGAGATATAGAATGTTTAAAAAATTTCAAAAATCCAAAATTTCATTCCAGAAGTTCCCCTGGTAAGGACTAATTCTTCCGGCAGGGGGATGGTTCCAGGATGCGTACCAGGGGGTGAAGCTGAGAATAGGAAAATTTGAGGTTATATGGAACATCGCGTGAATCTGTAATCTTGATCCTGGAAATTCACGGAAACTGGATTTAGCGGCTCGCCTAACATTCCCCTAGGGTGGGGGTTGAAGGAGTCAAGAGTGGCGGCCCTGAGCCGTAAGAGAGATTGAGACGGACTATCTTTGAGGCTAGGATATTGAATATCGAAGCACGTGTCCCCGAGGTTCGTTCACGAAATACCAACCCCTAAAGGCAAAAACAAAATACCCCAAAACGATAGCAAGGTATGGGTCGACCCAGGGTGGTTGGCTACCCCAGCGATGAGCTCGTCGCTCCTACCCGTCCTTGGAGCATATCACCGAACCGTTTCCAGGCCATGATTTCAGGTTTTTCAGGGTGGAGGCACTGGGAAGGTAAGACCCGAAGAAACAAATGGCTGCAGTTATCTAGGTGGTAGGGCCAGAAGCCACTGGGGAGGGGGGGTCGTGAATGCTGAGAGTCAGGGAGAGAAGATGGGATGAAAACATCGATTGCAGGGGCTTGTAACACTGCGGTACGAACAGAGGGATCAGGCTGAGCGATAAACCAAGCGGCCTGGAAAATGCTGGATCAACGACGCGATGTTTCAGCAAAAACTGTCTCGAATCAGAGCCGGGGCTCAGATCTGACTCCCCGTGTCCCCCTGCCGGCCCCCCGTCGAAGCCACTGAGCCGGCGCTCTTCTATTCGGTAGTCTCTTGGCATTGGCCTAACCTAACCCATCCAATGTCGGTAAAGCATACCTACTTTCACGTTATACGTTAGTTTATACCGCCCTCACTGCGAATCCGTTGGATTTATGGGGGAAGTAATACGAATTAAACTAACGTCTGCCTTATGATGCTACAATAAAAGTTAGGGGAAATGTTAATGGCCGGCAGTAAAGGCCGCCGGTATGCAGTTAGTGATTTCATGCCGTGGAATCATTTGAATGCTATCGTTATCCGCGAGTTTGTAGCGTGCGGAATTCTATATATGTATATGTATATATATGCAGAACATCGAATCGCTTAATGGTCGACCGATCTTTAAACTACCCGCACGCCTCTACCTTGCTTTATCGCTCTTACCAGGACTTTATCATTGCCCACTTCCGCCGGTAAGACAGCCAATTCGACATTGGACGAGGCTGTTCCAAGTGCGTGACGAGATTCCTAATTTTTTTTCCTAGTAATGCCAATCTTTGAAACGACCTATAAAATGGTAGAACAATTTAAATAGAACGTTTTCTCTTGTACGATAGTTTCGATTGAATGGCGAGAAAGGAGATAAAATGCTTAATGGTATTGGATACTCGTGTTAGATAGACATGCGATGGCTCCTGCAACTGTATTGCAGTGCTGTAACGTATATCTAATAGTGTATAGGACATTTATTATTCTGTTTACCTCTTTCTAGTATCCATTTTCCAACGTGAAAGAACCCTGTGGTGGTTGGCGATTGGGATAATTTCTTTCTAAAAAGAGTTAAACTCAATCTGCCATCTTCGATGCTGCTTCAGAAATAGGAGACACATTGTCAAACTCAATCGGAAGAGTAACAGGATTTCGTCGTTCATTGGATTATTTCTCAACTATCAGTACATGATCTACTGATAATAGCTAAACCGTAGCAGAATTGTACCGATAAAGAATAAGTGCGATCGTCGGTATTACAGATATCGTTGTTACCGTTCGTAAGTAATAGTCATATTAACCCTTAAGATCTTTTTATTATATTCATCTAGAACCATTAAATGGTATTTATACGTTAAATCTATATTACATAGAATTCTATAATTAATTGCAAAATTTCAAGACTGATTCGTACCAAATCAACGGATGCTGTCAGTTATTCTTAGATATTGCATGTTTTAATAATAAAAAATGTCTTTTCTGATAAATTCACGCTTTCCCATAGCGACGAATCTATTTTAAAAAACCCGGTTGCAGCTTCCTAAATCGCTCCAGAAGATGGCCCGGCCCGGCTTTAATGCTCGCAACGCTACCGGCGGCAAGAAAGAAAAGCATTACAATTTTTTACCCGGGTCGATAAGCATTGCGACGTTAGCTAGCTCGGTGCAAGGAAAAAAAAAGCTTAGAGTGATAAGTGAATTCAGTGCAATAACGCACTATATTCTTGGCTGTCATAAGTAAACCAGCACCCACGAAAAAAGGTACGTTCTCACCTCAATTTTCATCATTAGGCCATCAAAAATAGCTCCGATCCTCGTGTAAACGAAGCCTCGAGCCATTATTGTTGTTTTGCTGGCGACGCATCCAGACGCATCCCAAGCTAGCGTGGCAGCCGGCACAGTCATGTCTAACAAAAGGGACGGTCAGCCGGTTGCGCCACGCAGCGAGGAAATCGTAATACTAGAATTCGCCCCAGGTATTTTTATAATCCACCAATAATACACCTGTTGTACCTGGAACACAAATATACATTTCATATGAGAAATCAGACTGATGTCTGAAACCAGCGTTTTGTAAAAATAATGGACGATTTCACGAAGCCCAACTGCAATTTATCATACTAAAGATAATTACAAAATTTATCTCATATACACACAGTGCAGTCGGTTTATCTCGACGTTCAATGAACAGGAAAATATGTAGCAGTGTATTTGTATTCTAATCGAAGTTAAAGTGATAAGTAGGATGCAGTATGCGGTGGATCGTTATCAGCTGGGTGATAATAACTACAATCCACTGTACATGCCATATACTATATCATTGAATGAAAATGATAGAGGTAAAATCTGATTGATAATAAAAATTAATTTAATTATCACATTGATCAATTTAATTATCTCCTTATTATTTATTTCTTGCAATATATACACACACCTCATTACAGATTTCCAAGTCAAAGATTTCCAGACAATCCAAGTCTAGCAAAAGTTAGCTATTATGCAAGATAAATGAGACTCTGCAGGAAGTACAATTTGTATCGTTCGCTAAGATAGCAGGGATTTCGTGCCAGCATCCAGGTCCAGCCGTACGATCCGTACTTTTGCTATCTCACTTTTCTCATTTCTCCAACTCCCCTCACTCTTTCTTACCATCTCTGACTGTATCCATTCTGCGAGAACCCACGCAACCTATTTACTTGCCTAATTGCTCCAAACTACAGTAGTTTACTTGTTCAACTTACCATCTCTGCGAATATCCTCTGGAGCGATGGCCACGGGAAGCCGGAGTTTCTTTGGCTGTAAATACGAATGTGTAATTTAGCTAAAATTGGATTTACTTGAAAATAGAAAAAAAAATCCCTATATCCCTAGTCCCTAAAGAATTATCAGTCATCCGGCTTATCTCCCTGAAATAGTATCTCGTTCATAAAATATGATAAAACATTTTTCTACCTGTTTATCACTCGAAACTCAAATTCCCTTTACGTATAAATCATAAACATAAAACATATACGTTGATATGTTTGTTCAGAAATTTTGCATTTCTCGCAACGTGCTCGGTCGGTAACTGATAGGTGTCGATGATAACCGCCCATATGGTACTCCCGTCTCTCGAATATGCCAATCGATAAATTTCCTCCAATTTCATCTTCATATTCAATCGACCTCGATCGATACTCCCAAGCTGGATCGACTTGAAATCAATAAATAATACAGACTTTGTTAAAATTATTTTAAATCTTGTATAACAAAATTTTGTGTATCATTTTAATCACTATGATAACGTAGTATGTTAACCACAGGCTAGTTCGATTCTTTATGACTTCGTAATGATCTTCTTTGAAAAATCTTATCTTGTCAGTATTTCTTTTATGGATTGTTCAAATAGTATCAATTATTATTAATGAAATTAATAAATTATCGATAACCTATTTCTGAGAAACTTTCTGAAACTTAACACTGTCCTTTGCCTAGCAGATACGAACCTATCGTGTACTGATTAAATTAACGAAGCTGACCTTACCTTGCGTTTCTCACCGATAAGGATCCACACTCTGGAATAAGGTTACTTCTCGTTTCATTTAATCCAATCGTCAGGGCAGCCAACTGCGCCTCGGCATTACCAACCGTAATAAAATAGGGTTGCCAATAATTTAATCATACCACGGAATATCAGATTCCTCCCAATTTCTGTAGGTTAGACTTCCACTAGGGAAGCATTCTAAGGGAGGATACTGGTTGACGTAAAGAAAGAAAAAATTAATAATTCGTTCCTTACCGTAAAAGCCCTCCTTACCCAATAGACTTCACGATAAATTTCTCCAAAGAATTTCAAACCCACGAAATTATTTATTTTCAACATTCACCCCATATACTTATGGTAGAAGATGGTATGCTATGGTATTTTCGAATTTTCTCCAGTATATACAAATTAGATGAAACAAAAGACTGACAAAGAATCTCTGTACTCCTTACAAGCCCCTTACAATTTTTCTTTCATATTTTAGGCACCGAAAAAAATTTTTTTAATAATTAAAATATTCTTACCAATCAAAAAGGGATTAAGAGATATCGCAAGAAACAGTTTAGCAGCGTATACAAGTTGTGGGATGTCTGTTACCTTTAGTACAGCGCGACCGGTGGCATAGTCAACACCGTCTACCCCCCCCCCTCACCCCAATAAGCCTTTGTGTAATATATATATATATATATATATATATATATCGTGCTCGTTAAACTTTATCACCAAAAGTTTTACAGTGTGAATAAAAAGTAACTAGATTCTCGTTTATCGGAGGAAATTATAAGAAAAATAATTGAAGCAATCACATGCCGTGTATTCGATCGGTGGGAACAGAGATCAATAAGAAAGATGTTCCCGACGTTATCATCGTTCAAGGCCACTGAAATGACCGCCAAATGGATAAATTTACGATTAGGTGCTGCCATCTATTGGTTATTATAGATCATCCGATATAATACATAATACTATACAAGGTGTCTTACGTAGTGTCATAGTGACGTCACGAAGGATTGAGAAATACGATACGCGTTCATTGAGACTCGATGAGTAATTTGATATGATTTGTATAAATTGTCAACAGGTATGTCAAAGGGCACCAATGGAAAGGCCGAAATCGCTAACGACGACGGAGTGCCGATCCTCAAGCCGCACCATGATCTCCAGTCAAGACTGACAACCTTGGCTAATGACTTTAAATCCCGTTTTCAAGAAGAGCCGGAATTTTTCGTCAGAGTGCCCGGAAGGTGAAATAAAAATATTTTTCACGATACCCAATTCTATTAACAGAAAATTTAATTGCTGCATTTTTGAAATGCAGTTTCTTTTTAGCCATCCAATACAAATGTCCTATCTCCATTTCTGTCGAGGACACTGGCAATAGAATCTAATCGAATTCTCTTCTCCGTTCGTCCACAGGGTCAATCTGATTGGTGAGCATGTCGACTACTGTGGATACTCAGTATGTCCCATGGCCATTGAACAAGACATTCTGCTAGCTGTTGCCACCAGCAAGGAAGCCAAACTTCGTTTGATCAACTTCAATCCTAAGTATCCGGACTTTCAATGGGACTTGAAAGCGATCGGGTGGGTAAAGGAAGATTAATTATTTCCCTCGAATCAAAGGAATTCAGCTGTCACGTTGATGGCGCTAAAATTTAAAATCGATGCGTTTACCCAAAAGAGATTGGATCGATAGCTCAATTATTTCAGCAATTTTTTTAGCCTAAAACGCCGAAAAATTTCGTGACGACTATCGATCAAGATACGAAATCAAGAGATCCACATAACTTTAATGGAAACTCCCGTAATCGACACCTGCCTCAAAATTTTTATTTCCGTCGGCTAATTGGATTCGTAATACCACGTTACTGAAACACTGGAATTTTGCCTGTCATACTTATCCCTGTCATAGATTTATTCGGAAAAATACGGCAAGCTTAAGAGCTTTGGACTTCACGAAGCTTCTTGTTATTCCAGGATTATTTTTAATACTTTTGAACTCAATATAGAATTTTAATCAGCCTTATCAGTCTGGGTGGTCCTTCTTGACACTCGAGACCTTCCTAAAATTATCTTCGTTCAAAGACGCATTCATTGTAGAGCCCATTCGAGAAAGGGTACCATTCGTAAATTTAACCAAAAGTATGGCTGTCTCTCTCTTACCCACGTAAACTCTCATAAGCTTGTCTCTCTCGCACTCGCGGCAGGTATAGGAAAATTGAAAAATCCAATTCCTCTCTCGTCGGCTCAAATTAACGACTCGTCGACTGATACTCAATCAAAGCTATCGGGTGACAGCTGTCAAATATTTCTGTTACATATTTATTATGTATACCTATATACACACCAGACTGTACAAACATCCGTCCACGTACTTCCCACTCGGTTGGACACACCGGAAGCATGTGGCTTTTTGCGGCACAAGGATAAAAGATTAACGCGGTGTAAACATCGTGAGCTCAGGTGAAATATACTAAAGGACCATTTGTCAAGAGTTTAATGGGAAATGGCGACTCTGCTGCAATTGCCCAGGACGTTATCGAATCCATTACCGAGATTCTCTACTTAAAGATATAACATTGTGTCAGTGACAAACTAGAACGATATATATATATTCTCTTCACTGGATATCCGAACCGATATCGCGTTACTGATTTATCGAATAACATGGCGACAGGCTTGAAACAAATATGAACTGAGTACAATTTTTCGGATAAATACGGAATCGGAAAATGAATTTCGCGTCGGTTTCTTTTTTTCATGAAAATCTGAAAGAAAAATAAACAAAAGGATACGTGGAGGGACGAATGTAGAAAATTTATGAAGCTTAAACACGTATATATACAGATACAAAAAAAAATAATATTATACACAGTACTGTGTAAATGACTAAAGTTACACGATAGCTGTTTAAACTGGATACAGGAAACTCGTAGTTGAGCGGCCTGAGGACTGATTCGAGGAAAACTAGTTTAATGTCGATTGCCCGTTTCGATGCCGCCTCGTTGAATTACAAGCGCGTAATAAAAAGCGCGAATGGCCGACGTCCAATTTCATTAGCGTCGAACTGTCTCGTCGGAGGCGTCGCTGGCGTCGGTCTATGCGTGACGCCAGCGTCACGGCAACGTGACCCAACGTCGATGCTTGAAAACTCTTACGTAACAGCCCCAATGTAACTTACAGTACAATTACGAAGATTTTTGTCGAAGTACAATCGATAAACCGTCATCGGGTGTTACGTAAAATTGAATGACCTTGAAATTGAGAGCAACTCCATGACACCGTACAACTGCAATTTAAATGAGATCCAATTACAGATTAATTAATCGCAAAATTTCCTACGTTCCTCGCAAACGTTTGGACGTACAATTCTACCTAAATCCCCACTCGCCCCTACGTATTCCCAATGTTCATTGTATGCGAATACCATCCACCCTATCGCTCCCTTCCAATTTGCATTAGCCTGAAAATTAATCCAGAAATAGACGTAGGTAGGCGCTTCGCGTTCCTAATTTTTGGTAGGGTTCTCTCGCAATAATTATATCTGCTAATTATACAAAGTCCGAGCTGCAACCCTTTCACGTAAATTAAAGGTATCTTTAGGCGTATTCGTGTGCTTGTAAAATGCAATTAGTCAATCAATATTTTTTTTTTAGAATATTTTATCCATTTCTGATTCGATCGAACCCTCTTATCGGACTGTTATCTTACAGGCAATGGACCAAAACCGGAAAGGGAGCACCCCTATGGCACGAGTACTTCCTTTGTGGGGTCAAGGGTGCCATGGAAGTCATTCCCGAAGGACATCTTCCTACGGGTATCCTGGTTAACCTGTCAGGGAACATACCACCCGGTTCAGGACTCTCGAGCTCAAGTGCACTCGTATCAGCTGCAGCTCTTGCTACTATGCACATCAGCAAGGTAAGCCGGATCGTATTCTACTCTATGATCGAGATCCTTCCGACAGGATAACACGAGATGCTGAGGATGATCGATCGGAGAACCCGCTGTTAGATCCCTGATAGGTGCGACCTTTGACCTCAGCTGGAAAAATAGGACGCGTTACGAGGTACGGCTCTTATAACTTACTTCTATGCTAAATTTGGGTAGTTTTCCTTTTTCTCATTTTACACTTATTTGTTACAGTGTTACCCGCTGTCTGGAAGGATCCATGAAATTCATAGGCGAAAAGCAGAATTTTATTGTTCAGAGTTATTATTATTATGGGTAAAGTTCCCGGGCGTAATGTCCATTCTCAATGGCAATTCTACGATCCTAACCTCTTTTCAATCGAATCCGCCTTTATTGTCGGACCAGTCCTGGTGATTTAGATGTGTACGGAGATTCTGGTTAGTCGAGTTGAACGCAAGGATTAACGGAGAACCATTAGCATCCGACTCCTTTCAAATAATGAAGGAGGAATTATGCCAGGATCAGATTCTCGAGTTATAGTAAATTAGAAATACGTCATTACTGTATAGTACCTGTGATCTAATATCGTCGCCAGGACAAAATCGTGTCCTTTCTTATTTTATTGACCATAAAATTTTGAAAAAAAAATTACAGTAGTACGATATTAACATCTTTAGTATATACAGTCAAAAACAGTATTTGCAAAGTATACAAAGATGTGTAGAATTTTCAAAATTTTTCTTTTAATTGTCTATTCATATATTATCAGCGTCATCTTTCTTTTGATATGCCCAAAATATTTATTCAATCTGAAGAATATATTGTTCGGTATATACATTTGTAAACGTTATACTTTGCTGTTATAATTATTGTACAGTATCCAATACAGAGCAAAGATTAAACGATTCTCTCAAGTCCAAACTATAAGAAGAAAAGTTTCTGGCTTTAGCACAAAGTTAGGAACAAGATGAGTCTCAGACGGGAAGATGAGAAGGTGGCCTAGGTAGGTAAGTAAGTAATTAAGTATAGGTATTTCTGTCACGACGATATTCACTCAGTCGACTTAGGGAGTTTTCAGTGATTAATTGCTCGACTTGCCTCGAGTCTCATCTATCCTGACGGCAGTCATATTTATACAACAAGGAAAATATTTCTATGTCACAGTAAATAGAAAGGAAAAATTTTCTGATTTTTTTTTGAAAACACCCACTCTGTCTCTCACGAGGCTTGCCTGCGATACGTCGGAAAGCATGATCATTAATTTTCAGCATCCCTCGTCAATGGAAACAATGGCCATTGTGTTGGTTCCTGGGATCAGAAGTTTCATTGTCATGGCTCTAGTCTCGTTCTTGAAGAAATCGATATCGATAATCCAGGACTGGAGAGTTTTACGTTTTTAATTCAGAAAGTTACACAGGGGTCTGATTACGTTCTTCTCTACTCCGCTCGTGCGAACATACATTTTATTTTAGAAAAAACATTTCAAAGCGTTATCTCCACCTGCTACTCGTCTGAACTCCTTTTACCTTCCACTACCGTTCCCACTTTTATGTCTTTTTTTTTCTTTTTTTTTTATGCCCCTGAAATACACTCGGCTTTCATGGGATACGTTTGGATAAGTTTTATAGCCAGGTTTTTTACATGGAACTTCTTCGTTTGAGTACGTGGCCGAGTTAACGGTACTTATGCACGCTAACTTCAAATTTTAAATGAAGATTTGACGATTCTGAAATTTTTGACTGAAATCTGAATGCGTTAATGGCTTAACGATTTTGCAGCTGTTTGCAAAGAAAAAAGAAAATTTTTTATCATTTATTGCTTGATCCTACGTATTATTATTTAGTACTTCCCACGTTTATGTATTATAGTTACAGATCTATATTTGTATAATATTCGCCGTTTTGACTCCATTCGAATTCCAAAATTCTCCAGCCGCAAAGGAGCTTTAACTGTTGACAAATATATATTAACTTCGTACACGAAACTTTCTGGCAGAATCATCCACGGGATAACTTTTCGTCTTTCACGATTCTCATTGCAGTGTCAACTGTCAAAAAAAGGCATGGCGACCCTAACCTCCAAAGCCGAGAGATACATTGGAACTGAGGGTGGCGGTATGGATCAAGCAATCGCTTTTCTGGGAAAACAAGGTAAACCTTATGAAATAAGAATGAGTAGAAGATATGAATTTTCAAAACCTGGATGAAAGAGCACGTAAAATTTGATTTAATGAATAATAAAATTACACATAAAAATACAGTATAAAGGGTGTACCGTGAATTTGAAAATATCACGAATCATTTTTATTTTATATTAAAAAAGAAAGGTGGAAAAAATGAAAAAGATTGAACATTTCTACCGATCTCGTAATAATCTTAATTAACGATTTACCCCATGGCAGGGTCTGCAAAACTCATCGAATTCAACCCTCTGAGAGCTACGGATGTGACGTTACCGGAAAGCGCCGTGTTCGTGATAGCACACAGTCTAGCTTCGCACAATAAAGCATCCACGGACGATTACAACCTGAGAGTGGCAGAATGTCGAATGGCGGCGCAAGTACGTACAGACCGAATGGTTAATTATCCAACGTTATAAAATACGCAGTGCATTAGCAAGTCCAAGCAAATGAAAACTTGACCTGAGAAATTCGTGGCCGACGCCAACGATGGCTTTGGCACTTTGCTCTAATTTAAATTTCACATCGTCCAAACATAGAAGCTCGTTTACGATTCCAGTTGAGGATGAACCTTTCTATCTGTAAACTGCTATCCGAGCAAATCGTTCCTGTTTATGTATTTTTTTTTCTTTGTTTCTCTCTCGCTCCTGCTCCTGACCTCTTCTCTCTCTCCATTTCTGTCTCGCTAGACAGAATTCATCATTCGAAATATACCTTATGGCCTGTACATTTTTCCACGCAATTTTCAGAACGCTCAAATTTATTTTACAAGCTATGAAATAACGGCTTACCCTCGCGTTACCTTCAGCCATTAGCGCCATTGCGTATAAACGTCTGTTGTATTACTGGCGCTGTCGGACATCGGGCGAACAATAAATGTCTTTTATGCTGAACTTGGGTGGGGCTAATCTAATATAATTAATGACTTAAACACGCGCCGCGTAATTCGTGCATTTCGATCCGGATGACGTTTATCTGTTACAATAATTTTAATATAAAGAAAAATCTTTTTACTACTTTCACTGTGACATTAGCCAACTTTTAAAAATCACCGTACAGTCGTACCTTATTTTATCTTCGGTTTGTAAAATCTCCCTGATCCCTTTGAGCCCTTTTTCCACTTGATTTATTCGTACACCTGACAGCGAACTTTAACTCCGGTATTCGTTGTAATAAGTGCCGAGCTTTAAAGGAGCTAAAAAGCGTTTCAGGCAGCTTTCAGACTCCGGGATATAAAACGTAGAATCGATTCACGTTGAAGCTCTTGACTGATGGGTCTGTTTAACTAAAATATTATCCCCGTCAATTCCGAAAGACTTGCACGATGAACTATCCGTCTGGTATTGGCTCGATTTTTCGTGCTTTTTTTTTTTCATAACGAAATCATCGTGGATCGTCAAAATTTTTGTAACCCCTTCGCAGGTAATCGCTAAGAAGAGAAGCTGTCAGTGGGAGTACGCGAAAAAGCTCTCGGACGTGCAGAAAAAAATTGGCAAGAACTTGGAAGAGATGTCTGCCATAGCTATGGAGGACTTGCACGAGGAGCCTTATACGTTTGAAGAGGTAAGAAAAGCTCCTTGTTGTGTGTATATATATATGTATATATAACGGGTGTACGAAATAATCTGATTAAAATCTTGGATGAAAAGGACATTTAATATCGTGCGGACGAAGCGACGAATACAAAATTTGATTTTGACCGTCATAAAAGTTTCCTTTTCAAGGGAACAACTTCCGGACGATGTTACCTCCTGAAAATTTAATTCAAAGCAGATTCTCAGTGTATATTCGCTTTGTGGGACACGGCATTCCTTCAGCTACGTGGCTACTTTATATATATATATACTTCCTTGCTTTTTTTTCGTATATCCTGTACTCGTACCGAGATCCGTCCGACTTTTTCAAGCAGCTGTCAAAGCTCTATTGCGGATGATAAGAATTTTTATATTATTATATATATGCATATATTATCCACCTAGATATGCAATATCCTGGAGACGACGCAGGAACACATGAAAGCGGCCGGTTTAACGACAACCTTTAGTACCTCGCAAAATTTCAAACTTCAGCAGAGGGCGCTGCATGTATTTCAGGGTGAGTCTTCACCGACAATAATTTAAGCCAGCTTTTCACGATCCTGGCCAATTATCTTTTTCATTCCGTACTTAACGCGGTACTTTGCCGACTTCTGGAAGGAGGAACCCTCCTTCTCTGTTTTCCTTAGTTATTTTTAGTAGCGTGGTGAAACTGCACTTTGCGCCGCGCCGTAAGGAGATACGGCCGAACTGGTCAGACGGCTTTAAGAACGATCGTTCGACGGAAGTGGTGATTTCTCGAGATTGCGTGTCCCGAGCTTCATGTGGATCTCTGCTGCAACGATTTCCTGAAACTTCTTAGCAATTTTATATATATATATGGACGCTCGCGTGTTAAGATTTCATCAACGCGATAAGACTTATCTATCAAAAACGCATGTTCCGTCATGAGAACGTGAACATTGGCGGTGTCTTCATTGCTTCTAGAAGTTTTTGAAATTACTTCATGAATCGTTAAAAAATATATAACCATCGGAATTTTATCGATCGCGTATCGACCGCATTGCATCTGCAACTGCACACTGCATTTATCTGGCATACGTTTCTCATAGAAATATTTTATTATCTTTTGCGCGAGGAAATACGTGAAAAATTCAGATTGAAATACCCAAGTATAATACTCGACTCTTTCACCCGTCAGATTTCCAATATCGCCTGCTAAAATTTTGACGTTTCCCTCCTTTCTCCGATATCCCTAAGGACTCGCGTCCTATATTCGATTATCTCTGTCCATGCGTAATTCGCTGTTCCGTCAACTTTATCAAATTTCTTTTTCGCTTTCTTTTTTTTTTTTTGTTCACTTTGCGTCGTAGCGCTCCGACTCGATTATTTCGTTCTTGGAATTTGTCACTCTTTTAATATTGGAAAATTTCTTTGCTTTATCAGAAGCTTCCAGGGTACAAGTGTTTCGTGATACTTGCCAGGAGAAGAAAGGAAACGAGACTGAAAAACTTCGTCGTCTGGGCAGTCTTATGTCGAAGAGTCACGCCAGCCTGCGACTACTTTACGAGTGCAGTCATCCGAACGTCGACGCCCTCGTCGATGACGCCGTCAGCTGTGGCGCCCTGGGTGCCAGACTCACTGGAGCTGGGTGAGTTGACAGGCCGACGTTGGATATTGATAGAAATTTTTTTTAAGCTCTCCAGAGAAAATGAAATGAATTTTGAGATCCAGCAAAAATTATATTCGTACCAGGTATTGTGGATTATTGAGAAGACTGATAAGAGCGTATGCTATTGTTATCATTACCATTGATTTCTGGCTGTGCGATATAGGTATACTGTATATGCAATAGGTAAAAATTACTGGAAAGTAATATACTTTTTTTCAAAAAAATACTTTTTGATAAATTATTGATGATCCAACGTTGTTGTTGTTTTTAACGAAATTCCAAAAATTTATTATCAGCATTTTCTTTTACGATAACACACTCCATACCTGGCAATACGTGTATAAAAGAATTTTCGAGCAATGGCTAAGCTATCGTTGTGACAAAAGCACACGGAAATTCCTTCGAAAAAATAAAAGAAACCACGTATGCTTTTTGTAAGGAAAAAAAAATTTTCTTTACTCTCATTGGAATTAGTAGGAAAGGCATTCTTAAACAAAGAAAAAAATATTAATATTTTCTGTACCGACTGAAATTTACCATACAATAGTAGTAACCGAAAGTAGCTTTTCGATGAAATACACAATTTATTTATTTTTTTAATTTCCAGCTGGGGTGGATGCGTGGTTGCCATCACGACCAAAGGTAAGGCTCAGGAATTTATGCGGGCTCTTGAAAATAAATTTTATAAAATTCGCAAGCACGAGAACACTGAAATCAAGGATCTTCTCTTCGTCACTCAACCAAATCAAGGCGCCGCGATATACACACTCTAAGCCCTAATAAAATTACCTCGTTATATTAAAATACAAAGGACCAACATCTTATACGATCTTATCATACGTATCGTACCGAATAAAATTTTATTGTAATAAAATGAATATTAAAAAAAATGTCAATTCGTATAGCTATTTCTCATTGTTATCACACCGAAGAGGCAAGAAAGGTCGACGTCGGCGTCGTTCTGCAACAAATGGATTTCGGAATCCAAGTAGTGAGCGCGACGGACAGAAAAAAGAATTTAAGTTCTTCTCTCCTCCCCCCCCCCCCCTCTGTCCATCTTGATCCTTGTCACTTTTTCCCACTCCCTCCCCATCTTTTTTTTTTACTTCAAGTCCAGGCACAATCGTTAACAACCCTCAGCGTAAACGAGGGCTGGACCTAAATGTCTGCAGAAGACTCACACCAGCGACAGCTTTTACCAAGCTTAAGCTTGAAAAATAAAAGGGAGTCAAAAGGTCAGGGTTGTCGACGCCAATTTTCTCGATACCAACCGATCTCGTGTGCTTGCGTAATCCAAAGCGAAGAAAGGCCACACCGTCGGGACGCTTATCGTCCTCGACTTCTCTCACATATGTACGCGCCTTTATTCTCTCCCTCTCACATACACTCTACTCTCCCGAGGTTCGCTCCTACGTACACAAACTCCTCCTATATACAGTAGCACATATATACCTACGTCCCACATTATCACTGATATCGATTAGTACAAATTCCGATTGACTATCGATTCTACGAAATGCCAACCAGCTGTTAATCCTGGCTTAAGTAACCCCAGCGCCAGTGACTTTCACGCTTCGAATTACCAGCACGAGCTCCCTAACGAATGACATTAGAATTTCCCTAGATAAAGTCCCACAGTCTGGCCAATATTCGCGGATAATTTTTGCCACGGTTGGTAATCCTGTTGCTGGTGCAAAAGCTCGCAGCGTTTTCATTAAAGGCTTTGAACCTCGTAAAATCCTGGCTAACGGGTCGGCTGCGACGCTGAAATACATTTTTATTTTTTCTCCTCCTCTCTCCTTATCTTTCCCCCTCTTTCTCTCTCCGTTTCCCTCTGATCAAACGAATCGATCTCTCTCTTTCCTTTCACTCCCATCGACGATCGAGCATCAATTTTTTCCAGTTTCAACGGATACGTTTAAGCGACGCTCGACCTAGCGACGTTATACCAGGGCGTAAAGAAGAAGTATGGAGTAATTAGGGCTTAATTACATTGTATCTATCAGGGTTGGCAGGAGGGTTAAATCCGTGCGGAGAATCTATGTTGTATTATCTATTCCTACCAGAGATAAGTCGAGCGATGGGATTTCGTAAATGATAAAAAAAAAAGTTAATGAATTTTTCATGCGTTCTCACGTACGCTGGAAAAATTTATAAATCAGAGTATCTTTTTTTTTCAACTACTCAATTACGACATGACCCCTTTCTCTGTACAATTACGCGCTCGCTTAATCTCGTTACCATTGAGGGGATTTGCTGTTATACTTTTTCCTCGTTTCAAATAAAAACTCCGCGAATACACAGAATCTGCGGAAATCACATTCAGGGTATTACGCTATGCGGAATTAAAACCGCTTACGGTAAAAGCAATTGGTACCAATGATTACGGGTCTGTGTATATGTCTATATATGTACTATATATATATATTGTGACGTGGTTTTTCGATTCACAAGGCGACTCCAGCTACCGATTTGGTTAACGTTCTTGCTTCCTGGTTACCTTTAAGTCGCCACCCTGATCAGAAGCTACGTTCTCGGATCGATTCGTACAGTTACGCCGATGCTATCGTAAAAATTTTTTATTATTTAGTCCAGGTGTTCGAATCTGCCGTTAAGAAATCTTGAGGTACCGGGTTGCCCGGTAGAGGAGACGTCCCGACGGAGACGTCTTCAGGACCGGCAGATCCGGGTGAGATACCGACGTCTCCTGGGGTCCTCAATTCCTGGTGGAAAAAGAATTGGCTGGCGTCCGCCTGGCACGCGGATGCACGAAGGATCTACGGCCGAAGGTGACGTAGCTCTCGGATTTACGTTATCGGCGTCGAGTTAAGAAAGTACGCTAAGATATATACAAGCAGCTACGGACACATTTACCTTAAACATTGTATGACGTCATTGGCGTATTTTCAATTCCCGCAAGTCGGACCCTCAGCTTATGCAAATTTCGGAAAAAACCCTCTCGAACTGCACCGACCCCTACAGCCATCAGTACCGTACGATTAGAGGGTCCTGGCGTCCCTGGAGGCCATTTTTGTTCACTACTCCAGGGCTCCTCGGAATCGTTAGGAGACGACCTGGCCGAGATAAAATACTAAATACACGCACCGGATCTGGCTCGTTTAAAGGTTCTTACGTAAAATCATCCTCAGCCTTCCATTAGCAAAAGACACGTCAGAAAGTATCCTCGGCCTACCCCCCCCAAACTTTTGTTTCTCATTTCCAAGGACTTTGTCGTCCTTTTTTAATTTTTAACGCAGACTGTACACATGCTGTTTCTACACACGCGCAACGTAGTTGTACTCCTTGCCGAAGTGTCTGGCCGGTACGAATTCCAGGCTTGCTCTACTGTGGAGTGCGGTCGAGTAGACTAGTGGAAGAGGGTCGAGTGAGTCAGACCTGGTAGCACGTTGCTACCGCAGGGACACTCGGCCTGGACTTAAACCCATCAAAAGCTGCGCGTAATTGATTTACGTTGAGGTTATGGTTAGACGGAAGCCTATAAGTTCTTGTCTAGCCACGCTGTAATATGTCAGGCACTCTGGCCGAAGGTAACGGACATGGCTAAGGTATTGCATAGCAAGGCCTTCAGGATCAAAATACAGGATACCCTATGACCCCTTAATCCATCTGAGGTCCTGCAAGAAATTTTGTAAAACGTTAGCTAATTAATCATAGACATTTTTCTTCGCCTCATATACGACATGAGGGTTTCATTTGATTTATTAACAAGGACGAGGCACATCGATTGGGCACTTATTCGCCTCACTGGCATCTTTTAATTTATTATGAAAATTATATTTTTTGCTTTTACATTCGCCATTTATCGATCGTCCTGTACACCTTTCAGTGTATTATGATTTGTAACGATACCGTTCAAGGATTAATTTCTTTGTTTCTATTAAATTCGGGCGAATTTTCATGCTTACGTAAACCTATTTACATGGAAAGGTTCTATTCCATGGGGATCCGCAGTAATTCGACAAGGTACTTTAAGGCTTTTCCTACGGGATTTTACGGTCTGAAGATTTATGAAAGCAAATCGGTACGATCGTCGCAAATTGCAGAAATACATATAGAGATGTGTGATACATGTATACGATACATTTTCGAAAATCTCGAGGCTATTTACAGTGTGTGATATCAGGTGATACATTTATAACTTTCTAATATTTTTTTGACGCTGCTTCATAAGCTAACCGAGGAAGCACTGTTTTTCATTTGAGCCAGGGATAAATGTGTTAAATATTTTTTGAAAAAAAAAAACTATTGTAAATAGCTTTAATATCGAGTCAGATAATATCGTTATCGCAGCTAGGTAGGTAGATAGAGCAGTCTGGGTGGGTCGAGTGGTCCAGGCTTTTTCGTTAAAAATTGACAAAATAATTTTTTGAAAATTAAAAAAACTTCAAATTATAAAGTTTGAAATTTTTTTGTCTCCAACACGACAGAAGAAAGTACACGGAGCAATAATACTCCTATTTCAAAGGGAAGTAGTGTCTCGTGGAAATTCATAAGACAAACTTCCAGTCTACTAATAAACTTTCGCGAACAAGCATCCCAGAGGTAAACATGATCCAAGATACAAGACTTTGGAAATCGGTGTAGAAATTGTTATTTCGTTTCTCAAATTAAATTCCTCCGTTCGATATTACTCAAGTCCTAAGAGCGAAACCTTTATTTAATTTTGTACCTCGGGAGAATCATTTGCAAAATAAATATTTGTACGAAGTAATGAAAAAGACGAAGGATTGTAAAGTTCTACAATTATTTTACCCCTGCTTAGTATCGTTCCACAATTTGGTTACGTGATAATAAAAATTTCTGAAATTTTCAAATTGATAACAAAATTACGTCTACCGATAGCGAAAATACTGATCGCGGCGAGTCAGCAGCTTCGGGAAGATCGAGCGAGGATTTAAACATCGAAAAAATAGTTGCCATCATCCCCCACAGATGTCTTACATATTCATTGTCCTTAGTATCCACGGGAAATGTCATTACAGCATCCGGTATCTCGGGAGACAAGATTTATTCAGTAGTCCAAGTACACTGCTTATACTAGATTCGGTGAATATTAATGGCAGTAATATTTTTTTATGGCTGAATCAAAATAAAAATTTACTACGAGGATAACATTCTTCTAAAGGGGTCTCTATGTCGTAACCATGGCAACGGTAATCTATAGGCTATACTTCTCTCGCACTATAATCTGCCTAAACAGTGGCCACTGGTGGAACATTACTCCGGGCGATATCTGCCTGACATTATACAGTACGTTCAACTTTGTCGATGAAAATGTAAGGGTTGACAAAGTTCTGATGAATTTTGTGCCAATTTACCAGGGCTATATAACCGTGCTACATTTCGTACGTTAACGGAGAATAATTCATGAGCGAGACTTCCTGCCGTTGGCCAAGGACGAAGAGGGAAAAATCTTTGTTACATAATGCTAAAGCGAGAGAGAGAATTCGGAAACGAAAAGAACGTAGAATGAGGCTCGAATATATTTTATCATTTCAGACAATTTTATAGATCGCGAATATTGTTCATTTATGAAACCTATATTGAAATTCATGAATCCATACTTAAAACTAAGCAGAAATATTTCTTGGAGAACGATGTAAAAAAAAATTCAAGTCATTTCACACTGATCCAAGTAACGGATGTCTGATTGTTTTTATCGATGGAAATTGGATAATCGTATTGTAACATCCAAAGTGGCGTTTCGTGCTGAGTCGTTGGTAACGGAAGGGCCAACTTTGATAGACACGCGATAACGTTATAAGAGATAGAAACTCGTTTTAGAAATTTCCGGTATTATTCAATTTTATCTCCTCCATTCTTGCGCAATGGAGGTGAACTTTAAGGAAGATAGGAAAGTACACTATCTAAGAGATCACGCGATTCCAATAAATTTTGTATGGGGTGTTTCGAAATTTTCATGTGGAAATTTTTTTTAATTCTACGCAACATACTGAGTGGATTTTTTCCTCGAAACGAAGTACCGGGAGAGTTAAGGTTTGAAGTCAAAAATGAATAATAATATTCAATAACAAAAAGAGACATAGAAGTGTACAGTCAGGAATTGCCTTGGTAACTTTATGTTTTTGAATTTGACAAGTTAGTGAACTATCGTCAATCAAACTTTAGGAATTTCCTTATTTACACAGGACCTACCCGGTACATCAGCAGTCTATGTATACATTGATTTTGTGAATCCTTGACTCGTCAAACATTCTCTAGATTGAATTTTTAATGAATTAAAAACTAGCAAATCAAATTCACCCTCTGATTAAATATTTAGGGTTAAACTGACTCGGAGCTCTATGGATATTTAATTAATTACTATGGTACAGAGTACAGCACAGTTTCAGATGATTGATCAGGGCTCTATTGATTTCTGGAAGATTTCTAACGTAAGAAATTTGTAATTCTGTGCTAATTATTGACCTGAAAAATAAATGCTGGACTAAGGCAGAACAGCTAATTAAGGATCTTTAATTTTATTCGATACAGTAGAGAATTTTTGCATGAAAATTATTTGAAAAATTTCTTATCGGGTTATGGATGCTGCGAAAAGTAATATTTAAGGCGCACGAGCATTTACGAATAGTCGTTCGATTTGAATATCGTATAAAGAGTTTGGATGCTGAATTAAGTAAAACGATGAATCATCCGAAAATGTATTTTCTATCTCGGAAATTTTCTATCTTGTTTCCTCCTGGCATCACTGAGCTCTGTCACTTTTTTTTTCAATATGAATAACCCTAAGGGTTGCTGGCTGAATCGATAATATTCTCTGAAAGATATCGGTGTGAGGATACGATGCAAGGGATGAAAAAAATAAAGAAATTTGACAAGCGTAAAAGCGGGAGACTCTTTGGATAATGAAAGTTAAGGTATTGTAGAATTACCAGAGAAGTTGAAAAATGACAGAACTTTCGAATGGGGGGGGGGGGGGTGAAAAAGGAGATTTAGGACTGAGGGAGAATAAAAGAAAATAGATAAGAAAACTTAATGTAGTATTTGATCAAAATTTATGAATAGAAAAATTAAGACTGGTATCGTTGAGTATCCATAGCAAAAAAAAATCTATGAACAAGAATCTACCACTTAAATTATTATTTCGTTTTTTCAAATTTCCCGCCACTGAACAATTTCCGAGATAATCAATTCCCAGTATCCGTAATTGTTCGAAAGCTTACTGTCTGAGAAATCTGTACAGTCTTTTTCTTTTTCCCTCTTTCGAATCCTTATCTATCCGGCGATAGCTATTGTTATTGCTCGCCTTTTCTTTCGATCTTCACGTTTTGCTTTTTGTTTTCCATCTTTTCCTCGCCTTCGCGGAAACTTCCACAAACAAGTCGGACCCGTTGCCGCAGGAGTAAACGAGTTTTCCATGGAGCGTGCCGGCCTTCGCGCCGCTCAGAAGTTACCAGGCTTTATGTTTTACGTGTTATCCCTGCCGTCAATTCGATTCTTTCATATAAGGCGAATCCTGGCTGTACGAGTCGTGAAAACGAAAACAGTCCAGGCAGGTGATAATTCGAAACTCCCGCGTTATAAACGTGCTCGGATAATTCTCCGGATATTATTTATGAGAAGGAAGTATGTGTTTTTGTTTTGTTATTAAATTTTTTTTCTATATACAACCCCTAGAAAAAAGCATGTAAAAATGGTCCACCAAAATAACATTGTAAATTACTTTTAAATATTACTGCTGTCTGAACGTGGGACTGGTGGAGTCAATGAGGAAGGGAAAATTATGATCTCATTTGCTTTCTCTCTCGGGGTGAAATTGACTCTCCCCTATATCACATATTAACACTACCAGGAGGCGAACATTGCAATCAGGCTGGAATTATTTGACTTGGGGTTCAAATCTGAGATTATGCCTGATTAAACAATAGACATTGAAAAGATCGTGGAGGGTAGTGAAATCTCAAATGTTGAAATTGAACAGGGCCTTATAAGGGAGGACAACTTGAAAGTCTGATTTTCAATCAACATTATTTCCATGTCCTTAACAAATCTCATATCTCGTTATTCCACGATGAAAACTATTCGAACGTTTTTTTTTTTTAAATTTCTTTTTTTTCCAATGCTATCTTTGCTCCGTTACCTTTTGTTCTATTTATTCGGAACGTCCCTTTTCTACTCAGGCATTTAGTCCTGGCGCACAAATTGTCTGTCCTGCCTGTCATGGAACTTGGTTACTCCCTCGCCATTTTAACAAAAGCCATTGTTCCTTGGCTGTTCCCATTCACCTTCTGTATATTGATATTCTAACAAAGCCATTCCTCATTCTTAGTCTGACAAATTATCAATTAAATATTATCATGAACCGACAACGTTCAAGGAGCAAATTAAAGAAGATAGATCGTCAATTATTAGCTGCAAGTTCACTGCACGATAACTTCAACCAGCCTGGGGTCAACTGGATAAGTTATTGGTTATTAAAAAAAAAATGAAAATTTAGTGGCGATAAAAAAATAAAATTCAATTTGACAATGACGTCATGATTTCGAAGGTGTGAAGATAAAAAAATTGTGGAGTATTTACCTAATTTCCCGATCCCTAAAGTCGGTCTTCGGGAAAGACTTCAGAGACGTCGCCTTGGGTGTCAGAAAATGGTTCTAACCTCACAAGGTTCAAATTGAATTTTACAGTCTAGTTAATCTGAGTTATTCATTATACGTGTAATAGGACGATCGAATTTGTGACATGGATCTTCAAGCTTAATCACATTTTCTGTCACTGGATACGTCATCAACGTAGTTTGCCACAAGTAACCGACGTGTACGCAAATAAAAGGCAAAGATTAATAACGGACTCGTTTTGCCAAAAATTGCCCCTCTCATCCTGAAAGGGTATCTTAAACTATGTAAAAATGTTTACAAAATTTATACTTGTTCCTTAAAGAAGTTTGACGTGTAATATGCTGGGCCGAGCATCTTCACCTTGAATCTCCTTCGCATCCCCAAGAAAGTCAAACAACTTGGTAGCCTCAAGGACTTTCGCTTGTGCGTACAGTGTTCTCTTCGAGGAAAAAGTCTGAACGAAACTCCATCGATTATGCGCATGAAATCTCAGAGAGATAGAAACAACATACCGCCCTGTTATACAAATTTGCTATTTGAATATCTTCTCGAGTGGAAGATGACGAAATAAAATACGAAAAGTGGAAACGTATGGATGGAAAAAAAGTATTCAAATAGAATGTAAGAATAACAGACTCCCGAAGAAGAAGCTGTGCAGAAGAGAAAGGAATTTTTGGAAAAATATGATTATCGATATTTGAATAATAAACGACAATGGAAAATGTCTGCCGACGTAGACACGCAGTACGCGCGATATAATATATAAAAATATTTTTTAAATTTTCCAAAACGTCAAACCAATCTGTGCATTAACCAAATACAAAAAATCACTCATACATAAACTAGCAATTAACAATATGAATTTGATATCTATGGATCGTAGGGTCTGGCCGCATTTCAAACATTCGTAACGTTCGTATAATTTCGTTACCACTGCGCATGCGCGTCGAAGTATTTCGCACGCTGCCCGAGACGCCTGTAGAGCTTACAAAGAGTCCAAGTGCCGTCAGTCGGCTTTAAGCCTTCGCGCGGTAACTTTGTCGTCTTGGCGCGGAAACAGGTATACTCGGGCGCGTACGGAAGATCGCGAATCTACAATAAAAATCTCAATTAGAGATGCCGCTCCGGCGTAACCTTTGTTTTCTACTTTGAATGTATTTTCGCATAGAGGAACGGTCTGAAAAATGAATTTTATATCGCGTCAGTAACCAAACGGATTGACTGATCCATGTGCGGGCAGCATGGCCATCATGCAATCGTGTTGCTGTTGGCGTTCGGTGCGGAGGGGTAGTTTCGCATGTGCAGTTTACACTGGAGTGAGTACATATGTGCTTTATACCTACTTTCAGTTAAAACAGGATACCAACCTTACGACTGATGAGGGTCGTTAAAGGTTCTAGTTAACCTAATCAAACACGTGCCTGCGGCGTGCTTACGTTCCTTGTTTAATGTGATACAAACATAATGTCTAATGTTTTACTCACTGGGGATCTTTGTACGTGTTTCGAATTCGTAAACAGCACTGAGTTTACGTGGAATAGAAAGCCCAGTCATTTTCCCTAGTTCCTTGTACATAGCATGTATCTAGTTATTTTCATGGTAGACGCTGGACAAGCTTGCTTACATACGTAAATTGCTGATTTGCGTGACAGACTAGTGAGCTTTTACTATACCTCTATAGATAAGCTTCATAGGTGTGAAATTTTATTAATTCAATTGAATCAATAATCGATTAACGTATACGTATAATAATACACAAGGTAATACGCCTTATGGTATAATAGCGTCCAACATCCTTTGCTCACCCTAGTGAAGATAATATATTCCGTACGTAGGTCGAGACGTTATTTACATGTGACTACGTAAATTTTTACGGTTACGCAACATTGTGGCGATCCCTTTAGTCGGCCCATTTCGTGATTAAAACTCCGAAGTACGTAAGTATACTAGAATAATTATTGTACCAGTGATATATATTCAGGGTTCGGATTTTGCAAATTTTATTACTAAGCCTTTAGACAGAATTGATTGATTTTCATTGCACGCACCTACGTGTATACGTATACACATGTATATATACAGTATAGGAACTTCAAGGCGCCGTCAAATGTAATCGACACCTACATAAGCTTTACTGTGTTATTTATAGCAGAAAGTTACGATACGTGGATATTCCAGAGCTTCTCCGTTTAATGAAAAGGCCTGCCCGTCTCTTACTACAGGATCAATTTTCAGATAGTCTTCATTTCTCGCACAACCCAAATTCTCTTTACCTTTACATCATCTACTCTTTACATTCTCTTTACCCAAATGTCACGTCCCGAAGACGCTTTAATCTTTTTTTTTTGAATGTTCAACTATTCCGATATCACGAGAAACTGTTCGCATATTTATAATATATATATATCACTGTGGTACAGTCTTTGTAGAAATTTACCTTGAGGCAAAATAAATGCAAGAAGTTCGTGAATTTTTCACCTATCCAAAGATTCGACTAGGCATCGAAGCTTTTTTTTATATATACCGCTCTAAGAACCAGTGCATTTTGCGGTCTGTCGTCCATTAGAAATATCCAAAATATCTGTTGGGATTCAAAGGATACTGTAACCTTCTTCCTTTCGACTAATTAATTCTATGACATATTAATATTCAGTTTGAAACATACGCGATTAATATGTAAATAGAAATTAAATTTTGCGGCCTTAGCGTTTATCGCAACTCGTCGTTCTAAGTTTTAACGACGAAATAAATACGCGAGTCAGACGAATGACTTGGAGTTTATTACCATAAAATTAATGTGCAGGATTGGACGTATTTTTTAATATTCCACGCTGTCACTGCTTCGTAATTTCCACTGTAACCGATTGTCACGTCATAATCGCTGTTACAAAAGGTGTCGTTCAATCATAACGATCCATCACGGGACAATTCACGAGAGATGCTGGTTACCACTTTTAACGTGAGAACGTCCACGGCTCCAGCTTCTTTCTTCTAATGAACCTCTGTATCAATTATCGATCCAATTACGAAAGCTTCCTACAATTTTTACGATGCAATGCGTCAGGAACGAAGAACGTTGTTTGTTACTCGATGCACCGAGAGGAGCTTATAATTGCCTGATCGTCGATAAAAGAAAATGGCCGCTCAGGCGGAAATCTGACATTGTCAGGACAGTATCGTAAAATAAGATCATTATCGGGTATCAAATTAATAACAGAATAACAGGAAGACGAGCGAGGCAAAATATTTTTCGATTTTCGCGTTTTCACGTATCAAAATGGGCGCTTCGACATCGGTTATGTAAATTAGAAGAGATACGCTGTCGTACTTGTAATTTTCACCGTTGTAATTTCGTCCGCGATGCCACGAAGTTCTTTAAAAACTTGTCATGGATATAAAGGGTGGGCGGGAAAAAAATCCCGTGCCTTCGATTAAGGGCAAACTAGAGAAAGGCACAATCTCTGTTGCAGAAAACGATTTCCTTATTTTATTCAGGGAACTAAAACGCGAATCGGGAAAGATCGTGTATTCCCCTTTTGGCGTGTCCGAGGGAAAAAAAATGACGCCATGTTTGCTCGTTTATCAGAGCTCTCCAGCACGTGAAAATTCAAGCCATTTATTTTTTGTATCTTCTCCTCTCGACGATCCAAAGGAGAATGACGGCAACATTCAGCTCTCACGGTCTTTCGATTTCTCATCGAAGTTCAGCCTTTATTTCTTTCCCCCAAATATTCAAAGTCCCTTGTATAATATTGAGCCTATAGTATATACACATATATCTGCACGTCCACTATGTTACGGATCCTTCGCAAAGACCAGGGTAGATAGGGCTGATTTCGCTACAGAGAGCTAGCTTCATCTATCTTCGTTCTTGGATACACACTTAAAGGTACTTTCCACCCTGATGGCACGGGCATTACAAAATCAGGGAAAAACATTATTCATAACTCCTTGTCAGAAACTTCTTGCTTCTTCCGGGATTTTGCATCAGGACTCGGTAACGTCGACTTTAGACATTCGCCGTGAGGGTAATGATTTAAGGATGCTTTCTGACGAGAACCACTTCCTACCGGCATGGAGTCAGATTTTAGTTAAAGCAAGGCCCCTTCCCCCCTCTCCCATACTTATTCAGGGCCGCCCTCATAACTAAAGCCTCCTGAACTTTCACGTGTATCGGATAAATCATCGACATTTTTTTATCTTCTTTTTTAACTTACAGGGAAATAAAAATTTTTTACTCTCTTCGATACAATTCGTATCTCGGCTCTCGCATCGAGACGAATAACTCCTCGACGATAAATTCTGTTTGATCGGGAAATGTTCGATGAATCACTCCTGTCGTAATAAATAGTCGCGTCTGCCTCGAACAAAATCAATACAACATATCAGGTTTTCTTTTTCGGTACACCCCAATCGAAGTGCACGCACGTTATCGTCCTTATATTCACACCCGGTACATTCCGAACAATACACGTTGCATTCGCGTGTGATCCATTTGTAACATGAGAATTTGAACTCGGCTGGAATAGGGGGAGGGGGAGGGGGTGTCGCACTTGTAAAATAATATTTTTACATGAAATATAAAAAATTCTCGTGTCACTAGAAATATCAGATTTTCGGAAACCTCGAATGACAATTGACCCTGAAAGATTTTCCGTGTTGAGAAAAATGAAGTTTTCCCGTATATCATGAAATACCGTAGTCTGCAAAGAAAATCTAAAAATATAATAATTTATGTAATTGAGTATATCGGTGCTCGTGGATATGCGAATTATTGCCATAATCGTGTTTTTCGCATTTGGAAATTGAGTACTGAGATTCGGAGCTTTTTGTGCCCGATACTACAATCTCATTTTTCTTCGTGCAATATCCAATAGTACGATTACATTTTTTAGCGCCACTGACAAGATCTCGTTTTCTGTATTAGATTGTAGGGGCGGGGGGGGGGAAGGGCAAAAAAGGCAGATACGAAAGTAGAAATATGTAACTGGTTCAGGGAGAAAGGGACGCGTAAGGGATGAAACACGAAGGTCTTCGAGGGATTTGAGGGTCCAGAAGAGAATTTAATCTCCTCATTAATAGCAAGTAGGAACATTGGTCCTAAGGTTTCGTTTAACGTGAGAACTATTATTTGGCTTTGACCCTCTGGCCTCCCACTTTTTACAACAATATATCTACACGTGCGCCATTAATGCACTACACCCTCGTCGAGACTAATCTGTCAAAAGAGCCTCAGAGGCTAAATATATATATATATAAAAGACTATTAGCTTTCCTACGGAACATTCAGGAGTTGTTACACATTGTTCTACGCCCTGATATTATCTAAGCTAACTTCATCATTGTCGTGCACTTCGCATTATTTAGTCCCAGACAACGTGACACTCTGTATAGTCCAACTAGGGATGTTTTCGTAGCATACAATTTTTTTTGTCTCTTCCAATTTTCTGTCTGAAAGATTCTGCCGTCCTTAATGGTCGAGTGGACGTCCGGTAGAAAAAACCCCCCAATGCCTCCTCCCCACGTGCGACATTATTCTGTCAAGGCTGACACTTGGTCCGAAATAAATGTTGCAAGGAAAATTCATTTCGAAACGCTTTCGCCGTCGAATCGGACTTACGAAATATTTGTTCGTTTCCATCGGTATCGGCTGTATGACGTGTGACGGTTTGTCAAAAAAAAATATCGCAGTCCCTCTACCCGTTACCATTCGCAACGTCGCGCGCAGCTCATCGAGTTACGCCGAAGGCACCGGGCAGCAGCTGTCCATTGTTTTCGTGTGTTCTGACATCCGATGATTCCGGCCTACCGTGGATTAAGCTGGATTTCACGGTGACCCCCTGAGTACGCAAACACGTGTCCACTCGAAAACACGGGGTAACGAAGTAGACTAGACCGTAGGGACGGGAAGCGGGTATTTAGGGGCGACCGTTAAAAACGCGAGGACTTATTGGAAATGGAAATAAAAAAGAAATCTATCAAAATCGTCCTGCCACGAGCCATACGTAATACGCGACGTTAAATTCTCTCGCCTGTTGCCTCCATTATTGTTTGGGCGACCCCGCGTCAATAAAAGCGTCACTTAATTTAACACTGGGCTCCCTGCCTCGTACAGGGATACTTTTCACTCGCGTTAAATCCTTTCGGCATCGAATCTTCACTCCCTTCCTTCAAACGATCTTTTACCTTCTTATCTCGTCGAATTATTTTTATTCGATGAGGATTCAATTTCGTTTCACTCAATCGCCGTCGGGGAACCCAGTCGTTTCGGAAGAAATCTTTTTTTTTCCCAGACAAAGCCAACCAACTTTTTAACGAAATAAGTTTTTCTTTCAAACATCACACTCTCGTATCAGAAATTGCTCGACGCGTCCTCACGAATCTTTCTACGGTCTCGTACGGCTTCCCGGTTACTTTGAATATTGTAATTTCCGTTAAAGCGTAGATCGAAGATAGGTGAGAGCGTCGACGGGGAAAATGAAACGGACTGGGGGCGGGAGGGGGTGGGGTGGGGTCGAGCGAAAATCTCTGTTTCTCATAACAGACGCGACACAGCGTTCAAGTGAAAGCCTTTTATACGTCTACGCTAAGAACGCTTTCGACCTGACTGCTAACGATACTACGAGTAGTATTTATAATTTCTTCGCTACTTTTCGACTTGCGTTATATCCCACGTCCCGATAGCATCTGCGACATGTGTTACGCGCACGTCACCTAAATCTCTGTGTAACGTGGAAGTATCTTGGCTCCCGTACCACAAGCGTCCCAGAGGACGGACGTTCGATCGAGATGCACGGGAATCCTAACCTCGTCGATCGAATTCACTTTCGTTCGATCCGATCGAATATCGACCGTAACGTTATCGTTGACCGTAAATTCGCTTCCTGGCGCACGGCAATATGCCTTTATTAACTGTATGGTAATAGGGCGAGTTTACATCGAGCGACGTAACCCATTGCCCGGAAAGCCCACTCGAGAGCACAATATCACGTTACGTTGGTATTCACGTGCCTTCTCGAGGTCCCCACGTATTCAGGGACCGAGGACGTTTCGGCTACGTACATGAAAAATAAAGATACAAGGTAGCATAGTCGAATAAAACGACGAAAAATCAAACGAGCTGAATATATTGAACTTGTGAGAAATATAACTTGAATTTATTAATATCGAGTGGGGCAGCTTGAACCGATTGTAGTTCTTTTGGGATATATATATAAGTATACGTACCAGTGCGCCTCCTTCGCGAGCCTTTAATATCCGTTCGAACTTCCTAAACTCTTTGTTCGCCAGCTCCTTTGTGCGGCCCATCGCAATTTAATGAAAGCGCGACGGGGTGGTAAGGGGGACTACTGAAAAATACTATAATTTCGTACTCGGACTGCTCTCACCTGGCGCGATACATTTATTGCACTAGCGTGTGCGTTCGTCGGGCAATTTATTTGTAAAATAATAAAAATTTTCATAATCCACACGTGACCGAAAAACATCTTACGAATGCGTCTCCATAAGAATTTGGGAGGAAAGATCTCTCAGAAATAGTATATCCTTGAGGAGGATCTTCAAAGCGCCATCAACATTTTTCATTAATACGAAAGAATTCGTCAGGATCGTCCTTCCTCTCGTCATCTGCCCACCTGGCACGGTAATACGTGACCATTCTAAAGCGACGGAGTCGAATTCGCGATCGAACGATTCGCGAAAACGTTTCCGTGCAATTTTCGCTGACACCGACGAATCGACATTTTCAGTCGATCCGCCACGTAGAAAATTTCGCCGAATGACGCGGAACAGTCAGACCAGTAAGTAAATTCGAACGCGATAGCTTCGCGTCTCTGTCACGCGGAACGAATGAAGTCCCAGAGGTTCCTAGAGGTGTGTGTACCGGTACTGATGAAAGGTAGAACTGCGTGGCGCTTCCGGGTAAAAGGGTTCGTTGAATTTGTTCGGAATACGAATGACGGGGAAATGGTTAGGAGGGGGGGTGGGGGGGGTGGACGATTCTTGCAACTCGATCGCTTCGTCTCGGCAATCGCATTACTTTTATTGCACCGGAAACTACCGAGGCGTCGCGTCCCTACGCGTGCAGAACTCCTTCAGCAGACTCCCCCCCCCCCCCCCGGCCCCCGGGTAGGCATCCAATTCTTACGACCCCTCGTCACGGTGCTTAACTTCAATCGCACAATGCGATATCGAGAATGTCCCTCGTGGTCGGCGATCGATTTTCATCGGACTTTATTTACATGAAAATTATTCGCGAACGTGTCATTTGCGTGTCAGCAGCGATAGATCGAAATTATATGGTAATTATTGGTATATAATGGGATGCAGATTGACGATGTCGATCGATTTGAAAAATTGGCTAATTCGGGGGAGGGGTAGGGGGAGGGTGAAAATAACAAATATAATCAGCAGTTACCAGGAAGCCCTGCCGGCTCGACACGGTAACAGAGTATGGGGCACGATGGCGATTTCGTTGAAAATCTTATCATCTCTGCTGCCTGTATGGTTCGTTAACAGTTCAATCACGTCGACCAGGTATGACGTTCAACGATGGTTAATGACGTGCGTAGCCCCTGGTCGCCTGGCAAGGCTTGCCCTTACAGGACTTCGACTCCGAGCAGCCCCTTTAAGCTCACCTTCGAAGGCGCAGGCTAATTAACGTGCGACGGCCGCTGAGAACTTTCGGTGTTCAGGGTCTTCTTCAGCCACTTTGGAGAATAAAAGACGACGTCCCTCCTCTCTGGCTGTCTCTCCGAATGACTGGTATTCCAGGCGGGGAAACTTCGCGGCGCCGAATACGCGGGAATATCGTTGTCGTATGCATGTGAACCGGGCTTTGCTCGTTGCGCAACGGCCGAGTCTTCGATTGGCCCGGAGAATGGGTTTGCATTGGCACGTGGGACGATCAGCGGGAAAATAGCGCCACTTCGCTCGGGTAACGTGTCCTGGCTGAAAGTCCAGAACATTCGCCCATCCCTCGGGGCGCTTATGGTTGCTCGGTGGAGTTTTGGTTTTTCCTTTTCGCGTATTCCGCTTGATATTGTGGGGAAGAGCGACCGTTTCGCAGTCTTGCTTCTGGCATCCGAAATATCCTGATCGTCGCATCCTCTGGCGTTTTATTTTGGAACTCTTCGCGAGAAGGTCAATAAAACTCGAAGCGCCGCGGTGATAAGTCGAGATAAAATGTATTTCGAAATTTGGGAACTGTTTGAGAGCCAGTCGAGTGGTCTGTATGTTTTTTTTTTGTTTTTTGTGCATTTTTCAACGGCTAATGCCATCTTCGTGTCTTCCTACATCCCACCCCACCTCGTCCCCCTTCCACCCTCTTGCCACCGAAAATGGTCTGTGCCACCCTTCGGATTCTTTTCATATGAGAAAAATATTAGATACGAATTTTAGGATTGGATCACGTATGAATTTTATATGATATTTATGACTCACGGGAATTGTACCTGTCAACCCGTGTGCTGTCAAATTACCCTAATCTAAACGCCCTTACCGGCTGATATGTGAGGCACGATCGAATCTCCCTCAGAGTTTGAGCGCGACGTGTGTACCGTTTGTGTACGTGTGTGTGTGTGTGTGATATACAGTGTGAAATTGTCCAAATTACGATTATTTTATACAGGAGAATATTGTGTTTCTCCAATACCGATCGTCGAATGTAATATTTGGAAATGGAAGAAATCACGTTAATATTCCCGTACGCGTTCGATGCAATGGAAATTTCGTAAAATTACGTAAATTCAACGTGCAACGATATCACGCGACGGAATTGTTTACTGTGCAATGCGTAATTGTGATTTTTCCTGGTTTCCAATTTTTCAGTATGAAGCGTTACGTCGTGCTGTCGTAAAATCTTTACAGGCATACCGGGATCGGTCCGCGGATCCAATCGTCGTTAACGACATATAGCAAGGGAGGATTGGCTGGCAAGAGGGAAGGTCGATAGCCGTTAACGACTTATGAGTCGAGCGATATAAACTAAGCGATTCGATTCTCGGGGCGCGTCGCGTCTTTAACTGGCGCTAACGGCCGGAGCCCACGACGACGGCACTAAAGTTTTAACTTCGTCGGCCCGCGTACCGACCTAACACCGACGGAATAACGGCAAAGTGAAATAGTCCATAAAATTGCCGTTGCGGTAGACGTTGACGGCGCTGGAGGAAGAATTTGAATATTTATTTTACACGGGAGCTTCGAGATGATTCGGCGGCGGGAACGTTTAAAAGGGCATTCGTTCTTTTTTTTTTACTCTTGCACAGGAACACTCGACTGGCGCAAATTTTACACTTGCCTACGTACCTTTACACCGTAGTTACTCGTAAAACCGTAACTGTAACTCGTCGAAAAGTATTTTTGCAGACCAGGATTCGTTCCCTCCCTCCTTCCGGAGAAGGGGGGGGGGGTGCCAGACCAAATTTCTGACATATTATTATTCACCGTTTAACGTGGAGGCAATTCAGCTGATGTCGAAAAGTCACGGCTTAATGGTTCATTGCTTGTGCTCGAATGGCTCGATACTTGGTTGCTCGGGAATTGATGATGGGTATACAAAAAAAAAAGAAACGTATGTTTAGGGTAATTCGGTTTTTTTTTTGAGTTTCGAAATTCTCTGGAGGATCGATACACCCGTAGCACGGATCATGACGTAATGACTGATATTAGGGATATCACACTGTTCCTTTCGCCATTCGTTCAGTCACCGATCGATCGAGGTTTTTTGGTTTTTTTTACCAGGTCATTTTCAGATTTGGCTCTTTCTTCGTGACTCGGCGGTACCTCTTTGGAATTATCTTGGAATACTCGGAGGAGGAGGGGTGGGGGTGGGGGGTTATCGATACTCTTCATTTTTTTTAATGGAAATATATTTTGAGATTTAAACAATTTTCTGTGCACGCGACATTGCCCAACTGTAGCTATAACTTTTTATTATTAATTATTTTATTACTCTTGAGCTACGTGATTCAAAACGATGTTTCGTGTGACGTCCGTGACGATGTGGGACGTCTTGTACCACGGGTGGTAAATTTGTTTCCTCAATGTAATTTACGGACTGGCATTAAACCGAGGGGGAGGATATGAGATTGAGGAAAGGGTTGATATCGAAATCCCCAAATCCTAGGGGGGAGGTGAGAGGGGAGAGAGAAGTATCTTTGTCGATGACAGGCAACGTAGCCGTCGGATATTAAGGTTAAGAAACGTCTTTGCCATACGGAAGGGATATTAGGTGAAAAAAAAAACTGTTTAAGAAGACTTTGTATGCGAATCCATCATCCTGTATACAGGTTATACAGACTTATATACGATATATCGTTCTGGCACATTATTGCATTTTCCTTGAAGATATAACTCTGTCATTTTTATTATTTAAGATAGTGTACATATTTTTTTTTGGAATTCTCTCCCCTCGATCCAATTAGTACGCAGTCCTGTCAAAGTTTCAAAAATCGTTATCGTTCCTTATATCACCGTTGTACCTCTTTACCCTTTCTCCTGCCATCTCCTTTCATTATTTTTTCTTTGCCGAAAATAAAATGGTCCGCCATCCTTTTTCTCGCTCTAAGGCCATTAACCTACCGTTTTACGCGAATTCGATAATTTGTCAACGCTCTTTATTACGTCATCACGAAAAATTCCGTACGACAACGTTATACGCCTGACTGGTAGAAATTCTGACCATCGTGGTCGAATCTCCGAGGAATTTTTATGAGGGATCCTACGAGCCAGTACCTTAATGCTTCTGTCGGAAGCGGATTTACGAAGACGTCGGATGATTTGACGAGCCGCGAATTAACGATCGGATCTACGAGGTCACGTGGTTTCTGCCTTCTACGCTTTCGCCTTTGAGCGATTGCGTAACGTTCCGGAAGACTTGAAACGCGTACTGAGTTAACGTCCGTGTATTGAAAATCTTGACGGGTAAGCGTACAGAAAATTTTTACAACCGTACAGCATACATTTTTCGCGTACATTTTTACGTGAAAACGCTCGTTGGACACGTTCCATACGTTTCGCTCTTCGACGCTCCGGAATAATCAGCTGTAGATTTAAACGCGGCAGCCATTAGTATATACCGCTGGGAGAACACCGTAAACACATTCGTTTTTACGAACGGGCACTTTTACTGCCGCGCTTCGTGTACGCTGTACGGACGTTCCTGTATTAGTCCCATTCTACGAAGCTGCCACGAGGGCGAATAAAAACGTCGGCAAGAGCCGAACGATAAGAAAATTTCCTTTTTCCCGTTTATCGCCCATTTTGTTCTACAGGGTATTACCCGCGGATAAAACGTGCTTTCATGAGTTTTACGTAATTTTAACGAAAATCATCGTCAAAGTATCGGCACTACGGACCGGCGTGAAAATCGAGTTTTTTTATGCTACCCCTATGTCCCTCTCTCTCTCCCGCATACAACAGCCCGTAAGTCCCTCTCTCTCGCACTCGCGGCGAGTATATAATATTTAAAGAAAAATCTAAGCGTATCCACTCTTTATCCATCTTTCTTGATTCGCGACTGGGATCGATCGAATTATCCGCCATAACCTAAAAGCACGAGGGACTGTACTTCCGTCTCGTGCAATCGACATTATTATTTGGTCGATTCGCGACTTCGTATCTCCGGGCGTATATATTTACCTGGACAAATGAAATCTCCGACCGTCGCCAATCCTCATCCCTTTCCCCGCCGTTAGACGAACTTGACGAAGTCAAACAAGAAATCCAATTACCCTCGGCTGACGCAGGGACCTGGATTGTCTAACCGCTGACTTATGGGAGGCTGAGACTCGAACAAGTGGAAGCTTCGGTGTAGCCTGTCGGTTTCTTTTGAGACTGGTGTAAGGCAACGACAAGATCACGTGCGAGGGGCATTGAAAATAAACAAGCGTATGGTATACCTCTGAGAGGCAGTGACGTCATAAGGGAAATAAAATAAATAGCGAATCACATCTATACCGAACTTCCGACTACCTCACGTTCCGGAAGCAGCCGAGGATGCTCGATATTGGGTTATCTTTCACGGGGCACATTTTTTTCTTCTTACTTTCTCTCCCTTGTTCCATACACTTTCACCCCCTACTTTCGTTCAAAGTTTTCCCGGCCGTTAGGTATATTAACCGCGTGACACGCTACTTGGAACGAAAATAAAAAGCAGTTCTGACGGTAAATTCAAGTTTTTACTCCGGAGCAAAGCGTCCATCGATCCTGTTCTCTTTTCTCGACTTTAGGAACGGAATAAAGGATCGGTATCATCAATCAGCTGATATATATATATATATATATATATACACAAACACACCGGCATATATTTATAAGGAAGAGCACGATCTACGTGCTTTCTCAAACTAATGTGTAATTCAAATTCTTAACTTACCTACCTACATATATTCATAGTCCTGGTTTACGTAGTTGAACAAGAACTTTTGAAATCAAAAGACACACGGATATCCGGGTCCTGTCTTCGATCTCGTATCTTGGCATCTGTCGTATTATCTGCATACGTGATTTAATTTAACTTTCGCCGAATAACTTCCTGATCGGGTTCGTTAATACCAATCAAACTCGAGCAGCTCTCGAATCTAACGGGGGAGCCTTTACCAACTTAGGACACTCGTTTCGCACCGTCCGCAAATTAAATTCCGTACCGGGATATTTAAATGGTAGAATGACGAATTAATCAAATTTCGGATTCGCACGAAATTCGCATTCGTCGTAATGGGATGAGACTCGAAAATTGATGTGACAAAAAAGTGTATATTACCCTTTTTTTTTTTACAAGCCCCTATTCGATCAGGGTTAGGGAACGATGAAACCAGACTGTTTTTTTTTTTCGAAAATTGTTCATTAATTTTTTTTCGTTGTTTCAGCTCTACTTCTTTCTTACGGCCATGATGACCGGTGCTGTTCTCCAAGAGGAACGCCAGTATCTGACGGGAAATCGTACCGAGCCCCAATCGCCCAGTTTCCTCGAACCACAGACAATATCGCCGAGTAAGTATACCGAGGTGGTTATATAACACGAGAAGCTACGCAGTGGGCGGATGATAAAAATAAACGTAAAAAAAAATATTTATCCCAAAAATCCCACGTGCTTTCAGCCACTGTCAGATTCAACGTAACACTGCTGACGTGCTCGTGTTGCGGTGTGCTCTGCTCCTTTCTACTGTTATACGGATTGTTTAAGGTAACGTAAGTATATGCCTAACATTTAATTTTTTACACAGAAAATTCCCTAAACATTTTTTTTAATTACGAATTTTGACATCGTCGGACAACAACAATCGCACGAACAGCCTTTGACTGTTTTTGAGTTATCGCGAAAAATTCTATTCCATTAAACGGATATCGTGCCATGCGCACATGGTGATCTATGAGATCCCTTGATCACTGACATCAGGGAACAAGTAGATCAGGATTTGAGATATCCGACTCCATAAGCCGTGTTTCCGTGTCGATGCTACGACAAACTAAATCCTTACGTATGCGAGCGTATATATATATATATATATATATATATATATATTCAACGTCAAATGATTTTCTTCCCTTATCTTTCCTTCGATCCGTACGTCTCTCTCTTTTACTCTCACTCTCCGACCTAATGCCTCCACTTTCTCCAGATTTTTATCGACCTTACTGTATATATATACATATATATCAGAATAGGGATGCTGATATATATATCCCCATCCCATTCCCCCATGTACCACATCCCTCCTCTTGTATCTACCTAGTGGCGTCTATTAGTTTATCCTAAATAAACGGGAATAGCTCCCTGCCGGCAAGGGCCAATGCAATTTACCGTATCGCGTGGATGGCTACGCCATTTTCCCATATCCCATGCATAAGTTGGATAAAGCCGCGCTGGGTTTGCGAATACGTAAATTACACGTGTATCCAGAATCACCACAGGCGTTTAACTGGCAATCGAAATCCTTTCGTACGACGGGGACGACGTACGATTATCACTTACCTATATGTATGCACTACCTGTAATAGACTTGAAGTTTGTACGTGGTTATACATGGTGTCTGGGATTTATGCTGAACTACGTGATAATTCGTCGGAGCTATAAACACTGGTTAAACTTTTGAGCTTGTTTATAGCTATGTCGTACTTGTCTTGTATGTATGTGTGTGTGTATATATATATTTCATAAGGTGGAATGTGAGCTGACGGATGCCGTGCGATTGATGAAACTTATCACAACTGTAACCGGAAAATTTATGAAGATCATAAGACGCTCCCGCTGGACCTATGTGACTTTGATCCTTAGTTTTCTTGCCGTTACGGAAGTTCGTTGCTGCTGGAAACTTGCTTCCGTGTCTCTTGTGGGAGTCTGTGGATTCTGTGCCGATGCGAGAGGAATACGTGAAGTCATTCGAATCGCGTATGGCGATTCCGTGAATTGTTTGAGGAAAAAATACACGTGGGATTTTGACAGGTCGCGGAGTCTCACGTCGATCACTGTATATATCAGGGATGCGTATCAGTTATTTGAATTATAGGATATTTTCGGGGTGTTCGAGAAATCGATGAAAAATGTCTATTCCATCGTGCTAAATCGATTACGGTGAATCAGCTGTTACTTACAGGAACATTTTAGAGACTTTCAGAACGCAGTCGCTGGTACTACGAGCTGTACCTGCTGTGTGAAGTTATATTTAGAAGGGAGAAAAAAAGAACTTGGCTCGTATCTTTTCTTAGAAGATTGACGTTTGATGTTTTCCTTTGGCCAACCGATAAAGTGGATGGAAGGAAAAGTGAGAGATGAAAAATGAAATGTTACACCTCAAAGAGATGTCATTTCGCGTCGGCGCGTTAACAAGTGCCAGACGATTTTACAGTTTTACGATTCGGGAACGCAAGCGTTGGATCGGTAAGGAGACGTCAGCTGGGAAGAGTGGAAAAAAAGACAAGAGAAATTAATTCCTGTCTTTTTCACGGGAGGGCGAATCCACGGAAACGGATTCGATAAATTCGCGTACTTCGTTTTGCATTTAAATATCTTGCCTCGAGCAGCACGCGTCTTCTGACGTTTCACTAACTTGGGGCGCGAGGAGTCAATACTGGAGCGTTCCTAAAAGTGAGAATTCTTGCCCGTTAAATTTTTTCAAATATTTTGAACAAAATTTTCCCTAATTTCCAACGACTCGAGTGCCGCATAGAAAGCAATGTCGATATCACTGTTATCAGTGTCACACTTCGCATCGTAACCGATCCGGGATACGGCTCTGACGAAATATCACGGATCAGTAGCCACTTCGTTTACTGGTTTCTCTGTGGTCGCCAATCGAACGTGCCCTCCGACCCCTAAATCTGCCAGCCACGATATCGGTTTTCAGTGTGTTCGGCAAACTGGCAGAGAGAAACTCCGGAAAAAGCTACCTAGCAGTACCTAGTTTTATCACCGTTGGCCAATGTGATCCCGACTGGCTTTCCCCTTGTCGGACGGTTACGTAGCCATTATGGTTTCTGTGTACACACTGTTGCTTCAAAAATTGACACACGTTCGTATACCGTTTCGCAAGCCTAATATTTGTTTAGTGACTTTATCAATTTTTCGCCCAGCCGTCATACAGGATCACTCACGAATCTCGTCGTATCGATCCATCCAAAATTTTGCAATTATCCTATAACGACTCTGTTTTTCAAAATTTCACCAATGTCATGCAATTACTCACAATTTCACTCTTTTCAACGATAATCCACTTGGATGACGTCAGTCATCCCCTTCGTCCTCTATTACCCCGCAAACACGACTTTCATCCCCTTATACAAATATTTACATACATATCACATATGATATATACCCTTAGTCACCGTTCACACGTTTATCCGATGTGTCCATTAATCATTCACTGATAATACCGGCGATGTCTTTATTCTGGTCGATAGGCAAAGACTGGTCGATTAATCGATTAGCACAATTAAGAACCCCTTGTCTGATCACTTATAACGTTAATCCCCTCCCCCTCCCTCCAAGCACGATAATTTCGTTCCGGAAGTAAGGACTATGGCTCTTCAAAAAAAAAATCGTAAAATTCATTCCTTCAGGACGATTCCTACGGACCCAGCACTATAGATAATCACTATAGATAAGACTTATAGATAAGCACCTAAAGATTCGGGAAACTAAGTTAAAATTATTCAGACTAGGCACGTGCGATAGTAACTTCGTTATCCGATCCTCGGAACAGATATCCGCCAGGCCCAGATATAAACTTGTCCACCGTCACTATACGGGGTGGCTGATAATTATCGTTTAATTGAACGCCTGTACAATAGAACCGGTTAATTAATTCAACGATAGCCATCGGCCACGCCAGTGTACAAAGATCGCATGACTTTACGTATTTCGTAAACGAATAAAGTTCTCAATACAGCTCGAGGGTGGAGCCTCTATCTATGTTACGGGTGGGACAAGAAATAATTCCCTTCGTTCCATACAACGAAAACTTTTCGTCAGCAGCGAAGCGTCTCGTGTCGCAACTATGAATATCTGCCAAGTACCGTTGAAAACAGTACAGGAAGCGTCAACTACGTCCTGCATCGGACATCGTCGTCAAACATTGATCACCAAGCACCTTCACGGCGTCGGTGACGCTCCCTGTACCAACGTCATAGCAAATAACGTAAAATCGAATATTGCCAATCCGTACACCCGTTATATCCGAGATACGTTATTGCCCGTTAAATTACCCTGTGGCTAGGACCTCGACGAGTCCCCGCGATTTTATCGTGAAATTTTTACCTGGGGGTCGACACTACCGATTGGCTACCTGCGACAGACGCGAAGAATCAAAAGCTCGAAACTTTACTGAACGCTTGCGCACTTGCGTAAAATCGGCCGAGCGCACCGAATTCCTTAAGTAGAGCGACTGTTAACGACTCAGACTCATCGGCGACATTCAAATGTAAATTTTAATTGCCGCCTACTAGTTACTTCCGCAGACCCTTATTCATTCTTCTCGGTATATCTATATCGTCAGTTTGAACTTCCATGGCGCAATTAACACCTCGCTCATTGGTATAATTACCCTACCGACACTCCTTTGCCCACCCTCGAATCAGCTACCTTCACCATGTAACAAATTTACTTCGACTCGGCTTGTTTGTCTCTTGTGACATTGAAAATGCCCCTTTCGTAATTGCCTTATTATTTTCATCAAACTCCTTTTTCTCTTCTACGCGTCCTTATATGCATTACGCAACTTTGTGTTGGATACTTCAACGAGCTTTCAAGCCACTCCCGACCTCCTGTCTGACCCACGGTGATATACCGGGTGATATGGAATTGGGGTGAAAAACTTTTTCCCTCGAGACCTGCCACTAGAGACTTAATTAGCGGGATTGAAATGTTAATGATAATTTTCGACTTTTCTTAATATCCTCCTGGTATGCGTTCACCTGAGGGGTGTAAAAGTTATTTAAAAAAAAATGAAAATGGTAAATAATCGTATATCATTATGCGTCCGTAATTTTTTAAATTATGAATCCCTCCCCCCTTCACGGCATACTAAACACATACTAATGCACGGCCTCTGTTTCAGGATCAAAGGATATATCTGATACCCTGGATTCTAACTGTAATTACGTTCAGCTTTATTGACATCGCGCATTCGATGTATCTATTCTTCTTTGTCACGGTAAGTTAATATGTACACACTGTATACGCACTTGGTTATTCAGGTCAAACGCATCAGCTGATGTTCCGCCTGCCTATTTGATTTCTATGGCAGAGCCATCTTCAGGCGGTGCGTTTATACTGAAATAACTCTCTCTCTTTCTCTCTCTCTCTCTCTCTCTCTCTCTATATATATAGGTATTTATACACCACCCAAAGTTTGCTTTTTATCATAGAAATGATGTCGATGAGCTAACTTCAAGTGATGCGTTTTCCGTGAATAATCTTGTGTATGTATATAGGGTTATTCAGTAGAAACGCACCACCTGAAGTTAGCGCGCAGTATTTGAGTCCTATGGTGAAACCATATTCAGGTCGTGCGTTTGGGCTTAATAACTTGATACGTATATCTTTGAATAAATATTTCATTGCGTGTTTAAGTATCAAAGGCTACAATTCGTCGGATCGTTAAATATTCGACGCATAATAGATTCGTAAAAATTGCATCGTGAAAAGAAAGCGAAGCAGGAAAACTTCGGTGAAAAATTCACGTAGCACGTATTTATGGTAATCGTTTGTCAGGGCGACGAGCGCTCGTTTGACCAAAAGTGAATTAAAAAGTTTCCTCATTAATTTGGCGAAACAAGTGCTTGCTACCGAGAGAACTCGCTCGTTACACATGTTATTTATTTAATTTTCCCTGGACATTGCTATATTCGCATGAAAGCTACACTTCTCAATGATGTACTTGAGGTTGCATTGTAAATGCAAAAAGTTTGCAAAATTTTCTATAAGACAGTTGTATCCCTTTTCTATAAACGAAAATTTTTATCACATTCGATACGTTTAACCAGGAATCTACTGAAATAGGGTAATAAAAGCGATTCGGGTCATTCGAGGTCACTGCTAACCACAATGATTATACGAGAAAGGGACTGAACGCGTATCCACATGAAAATACCAGGCCCGATTTCCACCGCCCGACCAGGAACGATAGGCGATTTTTTCCAAATAATTCACTATTGTAGAAACGAAATTTTTCCTCAAGGTAATTTACAAAGGTCGTAAAGAGTTCATAAGATATCACGGAAGGTCAGGTAATTTAACTGAAAATGTTTTTTGGTACAGTTTTCATTTTCGCACATAAATTATTTTTTTCGCCAAAAATTGGCAAATATTCCAAATTTGGCACTGTTTGCGAATCCAAGTACCACGAAAATATCCAATAGTCGATATTAATTTATATACATATGCATATATACACACTCGATTCCGCCATTATGCTCGAGAAAACGGTAACAGTTTTATACGCGTTTCCGTTATTAGCCTACATATCAGAAAGCAATCTTCGGGATAAAAGATCCCGTCGCTAAGTCTCAACTAGTCGTAAGGAATATCCGGCGGGGAATCAGCCGAGAATAGGAGGGACCATCAAAATAATCGGATTCACGTCCATCAAGTATAATACACCCACCGGCATGGCCTACGTCTCTTTCCGTTCCGCGTCACGTAACCGAGAATAGGGAAAGAAGAGGGACGAATTTATGTCGCCCACTTGAGGCAGAGCCTTAACGGAATTCTTCGAGAATTACGAGATATGTCGCAATCTCTCGTCTCTGTGCGCTGCAAAGAATGTCGGAAGCATAGGTGTATAAATGTGTATATATGTATATATATATGAAATTATGGTCAAACGTAATATCGCGAATCGCTCTCCTGATACATTTTACACATACTCCTTTTTGTATCTATCCTACTGTCAAAATGCAAATATTCCATATTTCTTGCTGTACATATGTATACACATATGTACGTTATATATTGCCTGGATACGTTTTTCATGTGGATATATGTAGGCTGACCGATGTAAGGATAGGCAGAGGTCTGGTAAGGCGGATTTCCAATGCAAAAAAGATATTACCAATAACCGTTGCCACATCCCGAGCTACGAGGACATTGTACGCTTTGGAAAATGCGACGAAGAAACCGAGAGAGTCGAATAGATTTTAGTAGGGTAAAAACGACGTTTGATCATTCGTGCGAGAAAATTTGTATCGACATTTGTCGTCGTCGTCGCTGATGCGAATAAATACGTGACGGGGAGCTGGTATACGTGCGTGCACCCGTGTCCCAACCTAACCTAATATAGCCGTGGTTCGAGATGGTTCTAGGCTCGAGGAAATCTACACGTTATACATTTCTCATGGGGACTCGAGAAATTCCATTTCCACGTCCATTTCTTCGTTTTCGTGCTTTTATATTTTGATGACGTAAAATTAATACTTACTCGAGCACCTTGCGTTATTTTTATAGGAGAGTGTCATCTGTGTGCAGATACACATAGTGCGTGTACGTTTTTTTTTTTTTTCTACTTGATTAAATTGCGAATGTACGCGTCATCCACTTGTACACGCATTATGGTTTAGCGTACATACGCATACCGCAATCGTCTACTCAGCCAGTGCATATTTCCTGGCGGAAAATTCCCCTCTGAATTTCCGCAAGTGGCTGCAATATCCGGGCGACGAATATATCCGCGTAAATCCTGATATTTTGACATTTCCATTCGCCTAGCATAATCTGCATTTACGGCCCACGATCTCTGTCCCTGAATATGGTTGCCATAGTACTTTCTTCCAACTGAAAAGTTTCATCGCCCAGGGCGATCCTTCTTCAATGCGTAATGTTACTTGGAAGCTGAGAACAAGGACTCGAGAATGGAATTATACGAGAAAGACGGAATTCGCAATTGATTTACGTGTTTTTCAGAAAAGTCAGCGCACGTTACGAGTTACGGCGGGATGACAGTGAAATTAGGAAAGTGACGTCATCGTTGTATCTTCCAGGTTAATAATGACGAAACGCTAATCGGAGTTTGTAAAAGTAAAAATTGATAGTGGACCGTTAAACCCACTAGATATCTCATGTCTAGATAACTTACTCTCCGTGCAGACCCATCGCTCCACATCCTGGTAATTATCTTAATTGTGTGTAGCGCACCTAGCTCACTAGCGCCATCTGGACAGCTTGGGAACTTTGTAGCGTGTCAATGTGAACGGGGTTTGACAATCCTATCGGTTTAGTTTACTAGGAGAACATTTAGTCCGTATGCTGAATTATCTACGTAAATTATCTCGCCGGACCGCTGGTGCCTAAGACGAGAATTAATTACGTAAATATTTCGGTAAGCTTTTAAAAAGAAAATTTGCATTATAGTGACTTCCTCCCGAGAACAAACTCCCGACCGCTTCTGGGCGAAAGAAAATATTGCGAGGGGGACTCTAGGAGATGGGATAATTGAGAATGGAAAAACTTTAGAGAATTCTTTCCGTCGACGGTGCTGCCCTCTCTTAGGTACAGCGGTAACGTCTAGCAAGCTTCCTAGCTCGTCGCGGTCGACCACAGGAGTTTCTTCGTAGGTGCAATCTTCGTTAATGCTTTAGTTGCAACTTCCGTTCGCCTCGGGCGGCTGCTCGACGACGGACGTCACGGCGATGGCCTCTCTGAAGCAGAAACAAGGAAAATTAAGTTACCTTGCCAGCACGAAGCCACTAATGGGAAAAGGGAAATTCATCGGATTTTTGTTTTAAGCTTTTCTTCCGTACTCGTTTACCCGTCTCTTCCATACCGGCCAATTAATTGCTGTACAATGTTTTGTGAAATATCCTTATCGGTAACGACCCAAGCGGAAAATAGGTTGAACTAGGTACATACTTCCAGGTAAAACGATTTTACCTATCTTTAACTTAGTCTTGTCGACTTCTAAGAATTAATTTATATTTTTCAATGTTTGCCAATTGGAAAACTGCTCTCGGTTGCACGGCAGATCGAAAGGGATTAGTTATTTCGAAAACATTTGTAAATCGACATAACCTATAAGACATTCACCACGTAGGTATTTGGAATGATATTTTAGTCATCCTAAAGATGCAATGTATTTGAACTGGCATTCTTCGTCGCTACAAATTTCTACAATATTTTCCAAGTGCGAAATCAACACCGTTAGGATTTTCACATAGCGGAATACATATATTTATACAAGATCAATGCTTTTGGCATACTTCAAGATATTGTTACGTGACAATCCGACGAATATAATGCTGCAAGGTACTTTATTGTGTTTGCCAAAAATTCGATTTTCTTCCTTACATTGTCGCGTGGGACTTCCGCAATGTGTTTCTGAGACTTCGCCATATCTCGGGTAGCACAAACAAATCGTGTATCATCCCCGAACTTTGTGTAACCATTTGTAGTACCCTGCCGTGGTCTAGAAAGCGTACGTCGTGAAACTTTTTACAATAATGAAAACCACTTTGCCCTTTAAAGCCAATAACATTTTTCAATGATTCCTACAAACTTTCCACGTGTCTCCCCTTCAAAGTTTAATATGCTACACGTAGAGAGGAAACCTCTCACAAAATAGCCCATGCGCCAAACTTTACCTTTGTGAAAACCTGTCCAATTTTCAAACGTCTGAATTTTTTTTTTACCACCTAAAAATTACGACTCGCACCAAAACAATTTTTACGTTACACCGTCAAGCATACTGAATGCTAATAAAGCGTAGCATAAATATTCAATAACTTCCATTCTCTTCTTTATCTCAACTGGATATAAAAATACTGTACTCGATTGTACGTATCGTACGCCATGACTTGTGTGAACCGATGTGTACATTACCTTTATGAAAAAGGGATTTTGCCGTCGACCCTTCTTTGCTTTCCCCAGTACTGCGTATAATTTCCGCCACGTGGCTGGCCCAGTTTCTCATATTTTTGTTACGTCTGATACGAGGTCGGAATAATGGAAATTTGATAATATAAATAAAAAGCCTCACCTTACTTTAACGGAGCTTACAGGTAATACGATTAATAAATTCTGTTACAGCTTCGTTTCAACCCCATCACTGCCATGCTCTTCACCCTAGACTTCTTCTTGCTGTGCCTCAACGTAAGTAACCACGATTACTTCCTTTACTTTTCCCCCAACGATTACCTCGAATTAGCTGCAATGGACTATAAAAATATTTTACTTTGTACTCCTTTGGTTTTTCCAGGTATACTCACTGCTGTGCGTCATATCGCAGTACCAGGAATACATAGCGGGTCGCGGAAGAGCCGCGGACGACTGCGAGTACAGGGTAGGTAACCTGCGTACGAAAAAAAGCCGTTCTGGAAGTGAAAACGGAACGGAGAGCGAAGGGTCGTAAAAGAGGTAAAAGGAAAAAAAATGCAAAAATTGGAAAACGGTCCAATTCTTTTTCTCGCCGTATTACGATATATGGGTTTACGGCGGCTTTAAAGAATTTTCTTTTTATTAGGCTGGTAGTAAGGTAGGCCCGTATCCAGTCTTCGCCCTCTGGCTGCCATCGGGATGTCACGTAACGAAGCATAATTTAAGGGGGGTGTTTGCCATGTAACTGACATTAATAAATTTCAGCCTGTGACGAATCTCCGTCTTTTTTCTTTTCTTTTTATTAAAAAATTTCTGCAGCTCCTTTAGAAAAGTAGGTTCTACGAGTTCGACCCTGTCCTGTCTAGTGGGTTAGTGTTATCTATTATCCTCTGCTGTCCAATTTTTTGTTCCCGTAGAATGAGAGGAAAAACAGGAGGGGGGGAAGAAAAAATTTATCCAGACCATCCATTATCTCATCTCCTACGCAAAAAGCCACCACTCGTCTAGTACGGAGGGTTAAGTGCAGTTCCAACCCTTAGCAGTGAAGGAGGTTTAATATCGGGGATGAAAGTAAGGATACTCGAAGAAACAACGTATACCGGAAACGACGCATACGTAACGGTGATTCGTATAGGAGATTCGTTAAGTGGCCGATACTTAAGAAAACGCCCGGAAATCTATATATATATATATATATAGAAGGAGATAAATTAATTTGTCACACGCACGAACGCTGAGTGTATTCTTTGTATCCGTTTGAATGGTACCAGTGAATGTAGTAAAGTCTGAAGGGCGAGGACCAAAAAAGGGAATCGTACAGAAAGCTATCATCAAAAAAAGCATGGGGGATGCCAGTAGTTTTCTGCAGAGCTTTTTTTTTATCCTTTTCGAAATGTAAACACGTACGCACTCGAAGAGAACAAAAATGTTTTTTTTTTGCAAGAAAAGAAATGTCTTAAGGAAGAAATTTTTCGGGCGAAATATATTGCTTTAATCGATTATACGTTTTCACGATGGAAATTCGAGAAAGTGGAGAAAAGCTTTATTTTGCATTCTTGGCGAATTCCTGAAGGGGGATCGCTTTGATTTATATGGAAATAATTAAACGGTTAATTAATCAGTAACCAAAGAGTTCCGTGATTCGCCAATATGTATCAGCTATATTTCTACTCTCTCTCTCTCTCGCTCTCTCTATGTGTATATGTATACTGTGCTGTACATAAATTTTGTGCGGATTTATCAGAGATTTCGCGTAGATCGAAATTTGCGAATATTTATCATTACAGGCTCGTACTGTATAACTCATTAATGAAATACGTTTGAAGAAATTCTCCCTATTTATCTCAGCGTCCTCGATTTTAGGAAAACCAATCTGACACCCCGTCGGCGGCAAAGCGACGGTTCACTTTTCTTAAAGAGGCATCTTCCCTTATCTGCATGGCTTTAACTCGCAGCTATCTGCAAAAACAAACGTCTCTCCGTAGGCGTTAATAGATTCGTGCGAACGGTCGATTTCGTTTTTCGCGTTTTCATTGCTCTTTGATTTTGTAGTTTTTGAAGAAAAAAGTATGAAATGTTTTAAATTTAAAAAAATTATTTACTTTACGAAAAGTACGACCGGTTCAGTTGGTATGATGAGGCTGTGGATTAATTTAACTATTTGTGCACACTTGCAGTATATACCTATATACTTGCACGTGCACACACTTAAAAACGGTCTGGAAAGCTCCATTTGAATTTAGTTGAAAATCCTAAAAGCGGCTTTCACCGATTTCCTATTAGACGTTTTTCATAGAAATGGGAAAAGGGACTCCGTGAAAAGGGATGAAACTTTGAAACGTCCATCCGCGCGATCCCGTACGTGCGGATGACTTTAAAATGCTGTGAGTGGAATTTACAATTTTGTCACCTGAGAATTCAGCGAGACACGTACTACCGTCTACACATGCAGATAGGACCTTGTATAGGGTTTGCCAATGAGATTAGTTAAATCAGAGAGAAAGAGAGAGACAGCAGCTTTAATCTTATTGCATTTTAACGACATAGACAATTCTGGTATCTAATCTAGGCCTTGTTGAGGTTTGATATTCATCGAGGTGGAAAACAAATTTTTTTTTCTAATCAATTCTGATTTTACATTGACTCGGATATACGCATCGGCTCGTTGCGTATCAGGCTTTAGATTCGAGAATAGATCCACGTTATTATCGAAATTCTGTAAAATTTCATCGATCGGACTACTTCGCAGTTTACACGCAGATTCGATAAGTACAATTTTTTATTAGTTTAACTTTTCACAATTTTCTTTTCTTTATTGAAAATCTAAACTTACCTCGTAACGACCCGTCACGTTTTCACGATAATGTATTACGTATAATTGTCCATTGACTGATGTCTGATTTAACAATGAAGCGACACGTGAGAAACCCATAGAAGACCTTTTTCACACCCTATACATGCAATCTCGGCGTAATTGGCAAACGTAACGGACCATTCATATCCCACGAGGTTGAGCGTTAAGGGTGAATCCGAAACTTATTTCATGAAAAATTCCAGATAGGATTTGTCCTTCGTATCGAATAAATGCGTATACGCCTTTATTCTTGGACCGAAAAGTTTTTATGAAAAATGTTAATGCCAACGTTAATACCAAAAATGTTAATATCAAGGTCTTTGACATTTATCCTAATTTTAATTCAGTCCTTCGTCCATAACTCTCGCAATGTATTTCTTAACTTTAATTTTCTCCTCTATCCACGAGGAGATCTTTAAGCCTCTAATTAACCTTTAACTCTTTCTTAACCTTAAAGATCGCGATGATGCGCTGCATTTCAATTTTTCACAATATCTAAAAAACCGTCAGGAACGGTCGTCGAGTTTGTAAAAGTTTAAAAAGAAAAATAACGATATCCTAACCTAAAGATTCCAGCAGTGCGATACGCAGTTCAACCTACAACCACGGCGACCTCGTGTCTGAGTTCACGGAGGGCGGTTACGAATAACGAGACTAGGGCGACGGCGACAGCCACACCTACCCAAAGCCCGACAGCCGTACAAACCACCTTGGCTTCGGAGAAGAGTCCGACGGTGGGTAAAGCTTCGAGGAAACACGTGCAGTTCCCCGATACTCCGTCCGTCGAGAGTCAGGGAGAAAAGTCAGGTTAGCCAATTTAATTCCTGTAGAAAATTAAATGCTTAGAATACGCGGTATCTATTAATTTAACGTGAGTTCCCCTTTTTTTCAAATTTATATTTATTTCTCTCTTGGCAAAACACAATCAATATCTTAGTACTCTACAATTGGCGGGAAATTAAAAATCCATTCTTCACATTTTTTTCTTGCTCTCTCACTTTTTCTTTCAGAAATTGCCATAGTCGACACTACGACCAGGTGGACCCCAGAGACTGAACTCGGCAGAACTCCATGCCAACTAATGCCACCCGCAGTGGATACTGCTCCTCTGCTACTCATCTCCTCGACGACCAATCAATCCTCGACCGCCGAGACCAACGGCGGTAATCCTCAAACCTGATGAGCAACGTCTGCCGCCACCACATGAAATACAAAACTCTACACGCCGTACCTAAGCTAGTCGCAGTGGACAAGACTATTTTCTAAACTTCAATTCTCCATAGTTACTTTTAACAATGAACGACCAAAAAAACGAGACAGTTTAGAACCTGGATGAATGTTGATCGATGTCGTAGTACTTAAACAATTGAACGAAGAAATATTTGGGAACGTATCCTTCGGGTACGGGAAACTCTGGACCAATAAATTAATACCGGATGCGACACACTCAAAGGTATCATTAGCAATACCGTGGAGTAATTCATAGCAATTGAATAATTTTCTAGAAGCTTTATACAAACCCGTGAAGATTATTTTAGTAGAACTTTTATATTGGCAATTGTGACAGTCTAGTATTTTCTTATGCGTTTCTTAATTACTTAACCGACTCCTTTGTAATTGTTTCATTTGATTACGAACAGTGTTATATGATCATAATTTAGCACGAGTCACTCACAGTTGTAAGTACCTGAAAACTTGTAGGATATTCCGCTAGGATCGTCCTAAGCTGACAGAAGGCTAAAGACCAATTGTAAATTTGTTTAAATGTGGTATACCTTGTTTGATCTACCAAGATGGCAGACTGTCTTCGTGGATACAATCTTGTCAGACTGATAAAATGTTTGTTAAATACCGCACGCGTTAACTATGGTTCTCGAGAATATTCATGTAGTGTGTTTGTCCCTGCACGTGATTATGCAAATCATCCCTATCGTGGCATTCTGACCCCTTGCGAATTCGCTAACCTGAAAACTGTTATTTTAACGATTTACGATTGTTTCGGACCAATCTTTTGTAGTAGCCTAGCCATAAGTTACAAAAAAGCGTCGATAAGGGTTGGTGTTTAGGTAAGCCCCTGCGTATAGGTAATAATATCTTGTCACAAAGGGGTGATAAGCATAAAGCATCCCTTACGTAAAGTATGGTCAAATAATAATAGGCAAGACCGGGTTAAATTTGAAAAATTATTACCAGCTTAACATGTTACATAGCAGAGATATGGTCACCCTCTGACCGTCCAGCCTTGGTTTCATTAAATTTGCCAAAATCTTTCGTCGTACCCAGTGGACAATAAACTCACCCTGTCAGCGCAGAATCCTGCGATCGATATACCGATAATTCTCATATCGCGTTGAATTTTATACTCAAGTTGTCAGAACCGTGCCCCACGACCCTCTAGATGACGAACATTTTTCACACCCTCCTGCTACACAAAAAGAAACCTTTTTTTTTGCTTCCACTCTTTCCCTTTGTAAATAACGTCTACCCTCTCGGCCCTGTGGGAACGAATACATTTCCAAATTTACCCTCATTTTTCTTACTGCCGTGGCTTCTGTAAATAGACTCGTAATAATTTCTGTTATGGACGTTGATAATTCGTGCTAATCACTTGAACAGTCCATCATTTTGTCTACTTTCATGATACGCAGCATGTGGCCAGAGCTGCTACCAAAAATTTACAGAGTAACATCTATCGTAATTGCTTGAGCAATGGTCACGGCTAACATCACAAGAAACCACTTTGTAATTATGCTATGGTACAAGGATCATTTGACTGTAGCATACAAGAAATTTGTGAACGCCCCATTAAATTCAAATATTTATCCATGGCATTGATACGTGTTACCCCAAACTTCTGACCCATTTAGCAAAGGGTCGTTGACTCTTTAAACAAACTTTTTCAAGTGAAAAAAGGAAATTTCTCAAAAAATTTCCAACAGACTAAACATACGTGCGATTACGTTAATCAGTATATTGCTTTGAAAAGTAACAGAGTCACTATAGAGGTTATGGAAATGAGATTAATTCTTAAAGGAATATGGACTTCTCAATTATCAGCCGCGTGTAACGAAGCCATGGCTATTCGTGTAATCGATTCTTCTCTTGATTTCAGGATAACTAGGACTTCCTCTAACAGACGGATAAACGTTAAGACAATTAACCAGCATGAATCATCTCTGTCGAAGTCGCGTGTCAAGATGCGTTAATCGCAATGTACGTTATTATTATGTATTGACCGTAATAAGTTTTTTAGCACCTGTTTGTATAGACATTGATTTTATATAGGTGATCACTGTTTGCAAATTTTCAATAAATTATCTATGTCACTGTTTTATAATGAATTCTGTCGTTTACAGGTACACTGTACCTATCCCACGTACCCACGTCACAGGACAGGCAGGTTTTCAAATAGACAAGTTGATTCTGAAGAGTATACTTATACGCAGAGAAAACAGATGGCACGAGATAACCATGGAAATTGTATTGATTCCGTAGAAAACCAAGGGAATACCAGTTTTTTGCTGTTGAACGTAACGAATTTTTTTTATTCTCATCCCACGTACATTTTGTGTATAGAATAACACAAAGTAAATATTTTTCGAATAGCTCCGATGAACAGGAACTTTCCTAGACTCAACAAGCCCCAACAAAGCTAAATAAAAGGCCACGTTTCACCTTGGATGTCGAATTTCCCAATGGAAAATGAACGAATAGATGGAGGTCTGAGAAATACAATAGGAATGTGATGAAAAGGGAGAAGAGTTTCCCTTGGTATTTTCGTATCTTCGTTTTACTCTTCTTAAAATTGTCTAACTGGATTTTATGGAGAATCGAGCTAAATACGGTATCTCGTCACAAAGCTCCTTTTGCATAATTAACACTGACGTTGATCGAGAATTGAAATTAATTAGTACCGCAACTGTCGGAAAGATGAATTGCCAGTAAGCGTCATGGTAGTAGTTTTATAACGAGACAACAACAGGAGTGCCCACTCATCCTGTACACTAACGACTTTCGTCATTTTCTTTTTTTTCCATTGGATTTTACTCCACGACTTTATGCAAGCTCACGTAGTATCTGATATCGATAAGGAAGCTCCACAAAAAGAGATACAGACTTCTAGAACTATACCTAACAGATATACTGTTATATTAAATGAAAAGTTTATCCTCTCGCAGTTCAACAGACATCATGCCTATCTGAAGGCTGCAAATCTATTGCCATAGTCTAATTGGTACATGATAGTAATTAATTGAATGTAACACTAGCCTGTATCATATGTCTGCATACTATATATATAGACCGACTAATCTAATTGGCTCTTCCATACGTACTCTATGAAATATTTCGCGTAAAATTTGTCATTAAATATTCAGTACTATATTAACACAGGTGTATAGGTATGACCTGTCAAATGGATTGATATTTTAATATTATCTTTTTTTTTTCTGTTTTTATAGCTGCGCAAATGGTTAAGCATTTCAGGATATTTATTGCCTATGCAGATGTATCGTTATGACACAGAGTGGATATATATAACAGCAACTGTATAATTTTGACCAGCATGACATTATTAATTGATGACTGAATTGATATTAACTACATGTTTAGAATGTCGAAGATTAAATTAGGATATTCTGAGAATATCATACACTATCTGGGATAGTAGGCAGTACTCGATATTCATAAATAAATCAATAGAGCTCTACCATATTAAATTCCCCTTTACCACGAATAACCGTAACGAAGTTCATCAGCAAAATGGTGACAAGATGCGTTTGCATTAACTTATCAGATTGATTCTATATTGATGCAATGCGTAACGTGCGTTACACAACTAACCTTAAAAATTGTCTAACCTGATTTTCAGTACGACTTTCCTCGATCATAGGGAATTCACGATTGATTCTTCACGGAGGAAAATCAGGATGGAGATATTGAGTCAGTATACCAGGCCAGGCATTCGAAGTCTAATCCGTCAATAACTGCCTGTGCTGCGATTCCGTTTGGAATGTCTGTCAGGGCGACTTTATTCTCCGTATTAACTGATTATAAGTCGTAAGATTAGGTTAAGAAGAGAATAAAGTTGCGCGGACGGGCATTGCGAACTTCTTACCTTTGTGTCAAACTTCATCATGATGAAATGGAAATAACAATTAGTGGGAAATGATAATTGTGATTGATAAAAGCATAATCAAATATGGTGATTTAATCAAAAGACTTATTATCTGGTACTGGAGTAATTCAATCAATTTTGAAATTCCGCCAAAGTATTATCGAATTTGGCAATTTTTGTAAATTACGCTATAATCTTTGTAACGTACCGTAAACTGTATTAATGCTTGAAAGTATAATTAGCAAGTTTCCAAAAAGTTTTACACGAGGCGTAACATTAAGACAAGCTTGACATGCAAATAAGAAATTCATGAGCAACTGAACAATGGCGTATACCATCTCTGTTGCATCTCCCTACTCATCTCTACGTATACTTGCAGAGTATCCATGATGTCAACTACGCGTTAGAAATACGAATGTACCACACCACTAAAAGCAAAGTTCCATAAATAATTATTTTCCTGAAATGTCGATGTATCGGAAATACAATACGATTGTATTATATTCAAATATGCACCTGCATAACAGAATATTGTATCTTTGATTCATCTGTATTTCAGGAGAATAACGCTTTATGAAATTTTATTTTAGTAATGTGGTACATTGGGATTTCTGACCATAAGTTGAAATCAGGGGTACCCGTACTTATATCTGCGTTCGTATGGCAACGATATCGAAGAGATTAAATTAAAGACATAATTTACGAGGGAATCATGGTTTTGAATAATTTATTTCTATCCATTATGGATAACTACGAAATGTACACGGATTAACAAAAATGATTAGTTAGTATGTGTATATATATATATATGCGTTTCGATTGTAAATCAGAACGAATAATTGCGAACGTCCATCTCATCGAATACTGCAATAAGAAATTAATATTGTCAATGTGACAGTATAAATTTATCACAGATTTTCTTCATTTTTCAGGATCTTCAATTTAACTACTACATATAAAATACAACTATGTACAATAATGACGATCTTCGTTTTCATCTGTTCAATTTGAGTTGCGGGAGCACGTGATTCATTTCATTCTATCGATAACGTTCCATTTTATTATAACTAATTAGACGTCGATATGATCGACGGTTAAATAAAAAAAAAACAATCGCCAACTTATGTTAATAATCGCGATTGCCACTTAACTTTTCAAAGTCATAATTAACTGTATGCTCATCCGCATATAATGTCTTTCCCTAAGAAATAAATATTTAAATAACGATAGTTTACAGTGTTTAACGATTATGATATTTATAAACGATAAAGGCTTATGAAACGCGGCATGAATAACAAAAATGTAGCTTTCAATATTTCGAGATTAAAGTGCAGATAATTCGGGTAAGATATTTTATCGAAGGGGAACTTATTGTACTAATCGGCATCGAATATTCATGTACATACATATAAAATTAGCATACGTGACTTTCACGCGCGAAATTAGAAGTCTGTGCAATTTATTTAAATAATTATATTAATAAAATCGAACACAACACCAGTGATGATAAAAAAAATAACAAAAATAGTGTATTATCGCCAGACTCTGACCTCTTTTGTACCAATTGACTTAAATTGATCAGATAATAATTAGGATATATGAACTTCCTTGGATTGCATATTCGATCCATCTGATCCAAATATACATAATTTTTTGGTCAGATCTTGAATGTTACGTTCACAGTGACTCACGCGACATCCACAATTAGATCTGATCTTGCAAACCCTTTGGTTGTGTCGTTAAAAATTTATCTTGCGGGCATTGAAAACCTGCAAATTGCGTAACACGATGAAGATCACGATAACGAATTGGCCGACCAATTAGCTATACCGATAAGCGATCGTCCTTTGAATATCGTTTAGGTATCATAACAAACAGGATCGGTTGGGAGAACTTGCGTATCTGGAAACTCGTATCACCCAATTTCACCATTATCGTTGCGATTTTGTTCTAATCGAGCGTCAGCACGATATCGCCAAGTATCATTGAATCTTCCAATGAAAATGCACCATTCGCGACGGTTTACTGGTTACTGTCGACTATGAGATGGTTGGATGATAATATCGAGCGTAATTCAATAAAAATTATAAAATAAATAATTCAAGATCTTCAATGTTTCCGGTGGTGTCGCGACATATTCCTAAAGGCAAATACCTAAGTAGGATATTTCTTTAAAATAGAAAATGATTTGCAGGAATATCAACGGCTCCGCGGCAACTACTCGGTGGTGGATTTTCATCGTCCGAATTGTCGTGTCGCCTTATGTAATTCGTCGAGACGCGTCCACGCTGTGATCTCTTTTTACTAGCTTGGAGTCTCAATTCCTCTATGTAAGCTGCAGTGTCGCTAGCAATTAGATCCTGCAAGTTTTTACTGAGTGTCGTCAATTCCGGTTTCTCCTCGTCGTAAAGACTCTCCGAAGATGCTGCTTTCTCATAGAACAGTATATATGGCGTATCGGGCGGTTCCAAACTTTTAAAGTCCTCCAGAGTGGTACTCGATACATAACTATCATTAAATATATACCAATTTTGCTTGGAGTCACGAGCATACGTGAAATAGTGACCATAATCCATACTATAACCAGAATGAACCACGGCCGCGTAAAGTTTGTAAGTCTCCGTAGTCGTGGAAGACATCGTGGAGACTGGCAATTGGATAGTCTCGTTATAGGTAACCTTATGACGTAGCTTAGTTCGCAATCGGCTTTCAGAATCGTAATGGAAGTGCTTTAGCGTTAGAATCAGATGGAATGGAGCTTGGAGTACTTTTATCATTCTCTGCGCGTCGCAAAGCTTTGTACATTTGTCACAGCGATATTTGTTATCTCCGGTTAATTTTTCCGGGGTTAGATAGTAATTTATAAGATCCTGAACCGAGACCTCCTGGTTCTCGGCTATTTCTTCAGGGAAGCACAACTGCAAGTCGCGGAATTTGTCAGTATTGTGAGAACTAGTGTCACACTGAGCACACTGGTATGTTATTTTTGATTCACCGCCAAACACACGGTGAACCAGGAAGGACTGGGTGCTGCTGGTATCTTCTCCTCCTACAGATTGTATTCCACTGTCGGTAGAATCCGAATGGGAGTCGCTGAGATGCTGTGTTTGTGCTAAATCTTCACCTGGGGAATTATGGATGATGTATCAGTTTGTAGTTTATATTAGGATTTTATTCTTTGGAATTTTATCACTCTGTCTTACCTTGTGTGAAGTCTGCTAGTGATTGAGTCTTTCTTTGCAGAGCACCGCCGCCAGTTAAATCTTCTTCGGTTGTCCAACGTTTTATTACTCCACCAGATTCACCTGTATCCGCTACCATTTCACCTAACTGCTCTTCATCTTTAGACTTTAGGCTGGTCATCGGGTCGCCGCTGTTGCAGTGTACATTAGCAGCCTTTTCTTGCTCGTACAACACATCCAGCAGATGACTAGTCGAAGAAAAGTGTTTGGCTTTTAGCTGTTGCTCTTTTGTATTATGCGAATGATTATTCATTAAATACGATAATTATTATTTGTGGCGAAGATGAGAAAATTAGCGTGTATTAAATATAGAAAAAGTACTGATACAAAAAAGAATGTGACATGGAAGACTTGTAATAATGAAAATGAATGAAATAACCATGAAGTGTGTATAGTTATAGTTGCGACAAGCAGCATTCAAAATGGGTATATTATATTAACCAGAGAAATTCAGAGCTGTCTTGCTGCTGTCCAGGCATAAAGTAGGCAGGTCGTGAGGCGAGTAAGATTTCTGTCGGTGCCAGAGAAGTCCTCTTGGAGTAGGAGAGCAGGACAAATAAGTTCTGTAACTTTCTCAGAACGCTTTGTTCACCAATATCACTCGATGGTTTGAAATTTAATACTTCCAGGCAAAATTGTCTAGTCATCGTCAGAGCTTGAAGTACACTATTCATATAGCATGTGTTTCCTAAATTAATCAGGCCTACGTGGCCCATTGAGTTTGTCTGACATATACTGCTCAGGGCTGTGAGGCTTACATTTTCAGAATTTATACCATAGTTTATCTGAGGTTCAAACTCATCATTGCCCTCGGGCCATACCGGCCCTTCAATAATTGAATGGACCATTCTCATTTGTGGTGGCACTGGGAAACTGTTGGCCAAATTCTCATAAATATGATAACCTGGAAATCGCATTGTCAGCGCAGTTGTTACATCCACTAGATTTTGTATGCATTCCTTAGCAGATTCAGAAGTATCCTTAGACAAACGTGGCAAAAGATTTTGAATCTCTTTGAGTATTTTATGAAACAATACTGGAGAGTTCAACCTTTCCAGCATGTGAAACACAATGTCAGCTGAGTTTTGACGGAACATTGGAAGTAACAAAGTACTAATCATCCGTTCGAGAGTTACATCCCGTACTTCGCAAAGCACTGAGAATTTTCGGTCTGCTTCTAAGCCGCGTATAAATTCTTTAACCCAGAGACTTAAGCGATCTCCACGAAGCCACATGCGTAACCATACACAAAGTACCTTCAGTGCCTGTACAAGCTGATAATCACTGGAACACTCCATAAGAATTCTAGTTACTGCCGGAGGAATAACAGCTGGTTCCACAGATTGAAGTACAACGACTAATGCTGGTCCAGGTTCCTGCCTTCGTTCAGTGTCCGAAATAATTTTGTACAATGTTTCCAAGCATACAACAATCAGATTATACTTCTCCATGCCCTTTACATTTGTCCATACTAATGATAGAAAGTTCTGAATCCTAGTAGCATTCTCATTGAATTCAGATATCTTCTCTCGTTCAACAGGCATTGGTATCGATGCCAGATGAATAACGATGGCCTCACACAGCTTAGTATGATTTGAAGAAATTGGCAGGTATCTCTTGTGTTCCAACACAGTCTGTACCATGGTGGTAAGCAGAGACATATCTCCAGTATTTACATTTCTCAAAAAGATAGCAACATCGTTGCTTATCGGATCTATATCAAAAGTTCTCTCCGGCAGATACTGAGCAAACCATGCCATTAAACGTGGTACTTCATAAACGTTTTTGTCCTGTCTATGGAGTATGTCTCTCAAAATAGTCTCGTAATCGCCAAGTCCCCTCGACTCCCAAAGGGCTTCCTCTAACTCCTTCAGTTCCTTCCATCCTTCAATGACCTCTTCACCAGTCCCTGACAGAACCGAAACCAGGCACTTTTTCAGCTTACGTGTTATCTCTTCGTTACCCATCATCTGATTATTGCACCACACGATAGACTTTACCCTAAGTACTTTATAGTTAATAAATACTATTTTTAACCTCAACTGACAATGACTGTGATGAAAAGCAAAGATGATTTTGTGATTATCGAAACGCACCCAGGCAAACACATCGTTGCCAATGCATAGCGGCGCTGCAGCTTCCACTGACTTTGAAATCATAGAAAGATAAAACACTGATAGAATACAGAGATAAGTAGGGAGATGCACAACGCTACGGTTTCAGGCGATACCAAAAGCATGGCGCTAAATCGTAGCGGCGAGTCCAGGAGTAG